>JANRMT010062848.1:7489026-7513943 GCA_026402145.1 Polypterus bichir lapradei
TCTATCTATCTATCTATCTATCTATCTATCTATCTATCTATCTATCTATCTATCTATCTATCTATCTATCTATCTATTATTATTAATTTATTCAAATGGTATGATGTGAAAGATTTTAACAAGAGTCTTTTGGAATTCTAGGCTAAAATAGTAAATAACCAAATATCACATGAATGACTGAATGGTTTATAAGTGCACAGATTTTGAAGGATTCTAGATGAATACCTTGTATTTAATGTTGTCAGTTTGTTTTGCCTTCCGTACATAGTAATTGTCCATGAAAGAATAAATTTTTACATACCAGTGCGCGTCAGTTGTGATCGAGTATCTGGTGGTTCTGCCAAGTGATTATCAGATGTCCGGTTTTGGAATGTTTCATCTTCTGGCTGTAATGTCCGTGCAGACTACCATAAAAAGATCAAATATTTACATTAAGTTTAGATGTAAATAACAAAGCAACATTTAAAGTAAAATCTACCACTATACTGTTGCTAACTTTAGAAGGAAGATTTATTCTAAATGTCTTTGAATAAATAATAGATATACTTATCTTAGTTTGTTATTATTTCATCTAGTTGTCTCATTTTGGTTTTTGTTTAACATGAAACACACTACCTGTCTTGCATTAGTTCAGAATAAGAGTAAAATAATCTGCCTTTCCAACTTTGCATTTGTCACTGCAACAGTAAAGTTATTATATATTTCTTTTAAATTACTGGGAAAAAAAGAAATTGTAAGGCTAGTGCTATAAAACAAACTCCTTGCTTTTTTAAAATAAATAACTTACACTGAGACTCTGGCTATCTGTACAGTCCAGTCCATTTCCATTCAACGTTTCATTTTCTGAAAAAATAAAAAGAAAAAACAAACCGTCTGAAATATATGTTTAGGTTTATATTTAATATTAAGTTGAAGGTGACTTTAACAAAAAAATGTCTGAGTTAGCATAAGCTGCCCTAATTTGGGGTGTTCATAAGAAATGTAATAATATATTTTATGAGGTAGAAATACATAATAAATGATATACTGGAGTTGTTTCAGATATTTTAAATATTAAAAATGTATTATTCAGTTTAAACATTAAGTGTAAATAATCTTGATTGTAATAGAAATTTGTCATTTTTCACCCAACTCGTCCATGGGGATGCTGAGGTGTTCCCTGGCCAGCCGAGAAATATAATCTGTTCAATATGCCCTGAGTCAGCCCCAAGGTCTGGTTCGACAGGCCCAAAAGGTCTCTCCAGGAAGGTGTTAATGAGGCATCCTAATCAGATATTTGAGCCACTTCAACTGGGAGAAGCAGCGGCCTTACTATTTTCTATGCTCATCACCCTGTCCCTAAGACAGAGCACCGACACCCTGCAAAGAAAACTCATTTGTGCCTTTTGTATCTGTAATCTAGTTGTTTCAGTCACTACCCATAGTTAGTTCATGACCATAGGTGAGAGCACACAGTAAAAATATTGACTGTAAATTTATATTAAATTACTGACTACTAATTACATTACATTCACAATATTTTACAACAAAAATACAATACCATACAGTAACTTCATAGTAAACTAATACACAAAATTAATGTGATACAATAATTAACCATTTTTAATTTACAATAATTTCCTGAATTTTTATGTTAACTGTAATAGTACAACAATTCAGTAAGCAGTAATTTACTGTAAACTTACAAGAAAATGTTTAGTTAAAGACATTATGAATAAAACCTGTCTATAACCTAATAGTGAAATGTCTAGCAATTCTGCTATCAATCACTTGACTGTTAGACATTCACTTTTATCCATTGATATAATTTCGTTGTAGTAGAATAATTTCTTGTTGTCCAGTGGAAAAGGAAAGGTTGCTTTTGAGTGCTAAAGGCACACCAGTTTACTGAAAAAAAACCACAATAAATCAGTTTCCATGACCAAAAAACAACCTTCTGCACACAGAAGGATGTTTGCTTGCCTTCTTTAAGTTCTGCAAATGTGGGACAATCAGAATAACCTTAAAGTTTTGCAGCAAAAGGAGTGCTGTCTTCAGTCCACCTCACTATTTGGTCACTTATTCCTTTGTGTCAATGGATCTCTGTGTGAATGAAAAAAGTTCTAATGTTTGTACAGAATCTAACAAGTCTCCATCAGTGTTCCTGTAGCCAGGATTTAACTGTCAATTTACCACATATAGAAGTGAAACCGTATGAAAATACACAAACTTAAAATGCTCCACAATGCAACATGGGTCAGTTCAAATACAAATCAAGGTTATTATAGTTTTGCCTTTTTATATTCATTTTTATTTCTGTATCATTTATTATATTACTTGGAAATTCAGGTTAGCTTTAGTTTTCCTTTATCGTGTAGTTTTAGTTTAAATTCAGTTTTTATTCCACAAAGACATTTCTATTTTATTTTTATATATAATTTTTATATATATTAGTTTAAGTTTTAGTTCTAGTAATTATGGTATGGTTAAAGACCTACTATGGAGTTTAATTTTGTGTAACAATCAGACAGAACTGTACACTCAACGGGTTTGGATATGAGTTTAATGTTAGTGGAAGCTTACTACACTACATGGTTTACTATCTGGTTTTGTTTTTGTCTGATAAAAACAACCATAACCAAAACCAGATACTAAATATGAACAATTTTATCCATCCATCCATTTTCCAACCCACTGAATCCAAACACAGGGTCACGGGGGTCTGCTGGAGCCAATCCCAGCCAACACAGGGCACAAGGCAGGAACCAATCCCGGGCAGGGTGCCAACCCACCGCAGTGAACAATTTTATAATTATTAAAATATTTTCTGTCATTTGTGCTGAACAAATGTGTACTGACTGTTGGCACGTGTCATCTTTTCCTTTTCTTGCCTAGAATGGGCCAATTTGTGATGAAATTTACATAAATTTTAAGGTTTGAGGGTTTTTTACTTGAAATATCTACAGCTCACAACATATCTTGCTCCAAGACATTGTGCTTACAATTAATTCCTTCAGTATCTCCTATATTGTACTTTGTTTTTTTTCTGTCAGCCATATTGATCACTGATTCCATCTCCCTAAAAAGATATCAAAAATCAGAAAATAAATTCTATTATGTTCTGATAGGTGTGATCATGAAAATCATGAGGGCTTAGGAAGAACAGGGCTCTTAGGCTTGAATCAGTGTGCAGGCCCCGCCAGCTGTTCTGAGGGAAACAAAGAAAAGCAAGCATGTAGTGTCAAGGTTAGGGGTAATTAGACGTGAGTAAGAGCAGATAATAGGAGTATGGACAGCCACAAAACGACAGAAACAGCATCTGAAATTAGGAGCAACATACAGTTGTGCTTGAAAGTTTGTGAACCCTTTAGAATTTTCTATATTTCTGCATAAATATAACCTAAAACATCAGATTTTCACTCAAGTCCTAAAAGTAGATAAAGAGAAACCAGTTAAACAAATGAGACAAAAATATTATACTTGGTCATTTATTTATTAAGGAAAATGATCAATATCACATATTTGTGAGTGGCAAAAGTATGTGAACCTCTAGGATTAGCAGTTAGTTTGAAGGTGAAATTAGAGTCAGGTGTTTTCAATCAATTGAATGACAATCAGGTGTGAGTGGGCACCCTGTGTTATTTAAAGAACAGGGATCTATCAAAGTCTGCTCTTCACAACACATTTGTGGAAGTGTATCATGGCATGAACAAAGGAGATTTCTGAGGACCTCAGAAAAAGAGTTGTTGATGCTCATCAGGCTGGAAAAGGTTACAAAACCATCTCTAAAGAGTTTGGACTCCACCAATCCACAGTCAGACAGATTGTGTACAAATGGAGGAAATTCAAGACCATTGTTACCCTTCCCAGGAGTGGTTGACCAACAAAGATCACTCCAAGAGCAAGGCGTGTAATAGTTGGCAAGGTCACAAAGACCCCAGGGTAACTTCTAAGCAACTGAAGGCCTCTCTCACATTGACTAATGTTCATGTTCATGAGTCCACCATCAGGAGAACACTGAACAACAATAGTGTGCATGGCTGGGTTGCAAGGAGAAAGCCACTGCTCTCCAAAAAAAAATTGCAGCTCGTCTGCAGTTTGCTAAAGATCACGTGAACAAACCAGAAGGCTGTTGGAAGAAGGTTTTGTGGATAGATGAGACCAACATAGAACTTTTTGGTTTAAATGAAAAGCATTATGTTTGGAGAAAGGAAAACACTGCATTCTAGCATAAGAACCTTATCCCATTTGAGAAACATGGTGGTGGTAGTATCATGGTTTGGGCCTGTTTTGCTGCATCTGGGCCAGGACGGCTTGTCTTCATTGATGGAATAATGAATTCTGAATTATATCAGAAAATTCTAAAGAAAAATGTCAGGACATCTGTCCATGAACTGAATCTCAAGAGAAGGTGGGTCATGCAGCAAGACAACGACCCTAAGCCCACAAGTCGTTCTACCAAAGAATGGTTAAAAAAGAATAAAGTTAATGTTTTGGAATGGCCAAGTCAAAATCCTGACCTTAATCCAATCGAAATGTTGTGGAAGGACCTGAAGTGAGCAGTTAATGTGAGGAAACTAACCAACATCCCAGAGTTGAAGCTGTTCTGTATGGAGGAATGGGTCAAAAATTCCTCCAAGCTGGTGTGCAGGAATGATCAAAAGTTACCAGAAACGTTTAGTTGCAGTTACTGCTGCAAAGGGGAGTCACACCAGGTACTGAAAGCAAAGGTTCACATACTTTTGCCACTCACAAATATATAATATTCAATCATTTTCCTTAATAAATAAATGACCAAGTATAATATTTTTGTCTAATTTGTTTAACTGGTTTCTATTTACAGTATCTACTTTTAGGACTTGAGTGAAAATCTGATGATGTTTTAGGTCATATTTATGCAGAAATATAGAAAATTCTAAAGGGTTCACAAACTTTCAAGTACAACTATATGTTTCCTAAACTTGCTTATCCAGATCAAGAGTGTAGGAAACCTGGAGCCTATCCCAGCAGCTTTTGATGCAAGGCAGGAAAATCCCTACTATGCAATATATATGACATTACTGATGTAAAAAACAAAAAGAGTGTGATGTTTCAACTATCTATTTTGAAAGTGAGAGAAAGATTGAAAAGAGGAAGACAAATATTTTAAAACTTAAGTCTGCCACCAGATTATTTTCACAATATCAGGTATTTTTAGCTGTGAATGTAAAAGTAAAAAAAAGTAAATTAATAAATAAAGAATAAATACAACCTACATTAGTAGGTTTGGTTTATCACCAGTTTACATACTCTCTTCACCTACCTACCTGTAGTTTAGTACAGACATTGCCAAGTCAGGAATTTTACCAGGTTTATATTGCTTTGTTGTTAAACGACCTTTTTAAAGCAAAAGCGATTGATCAGAAACAATATGCTGATCTTGTATATTGACCTATCTCTCAATTAGTGCCATTTTATTTTCAAAAATGATTTCTCCTATGCAAAGTGGCAGGTGAATTGCACAAAAACATAGACACCTGGGAAATAAACTGAAACGTTACTCACTTGTGATTTTTCTGTTCGTACTGTTGTCCAGCACACTCTGACTTCAGGCATTTGTATTTCACTTTGATATACAAAAAGTACAAAGAAATGCAGCAGCTCATCATAATGGACATCAGACTCATGCAGCCTGGAATTTAGTTTAGTGTGCGGTGCTGTATTAATTGTTGTGGACATACAGTACTGTATCTTGGGCTCAGTCAGAATTACAACTAACATGTCATAACTTATGAACAGACTAAATTCTATAAGAGTTTATCTGTATCTAGTACTTCTCTCTTTAGCCCCGGAGATCCAGTAAACAGCAGCACATTCAAAGCAACATCACCTTGGTATGCTTCACTAACACTTGGACCAGAATTTATCATGCTATCACTATCAGCTCCTGAAGAACTGTCAAAATTATCAAACAGTAAATCGCATTCTTCGTCACACACTTCATGTGACAGTATTAGCTTGCTCTGTTACCACAAATGCTGTGTCAACTCCCGCCCTACATCATCAGCCACCGATCACTCGATCATTGGTTGTTGGCCTTGTTCACGAGTGAGGGAAAAAGGCAGCGGGAGATCAACAAGCAGACTGAAGCAAGTAAGCTGCTTCAATCTGCTTGTTGATCTCCCTCTGCCTTCTTCCCTCACTTGTGACCAAGACCTCAAGATGCTTAAACCTCTCCACGTGAGGCAGCACCTCTTCCCAAACCAGAGAGAGCTCTACACACTTTTCCTGTAGATAACCATGACCTTGGACTTAGAGGCACTGAGATCTCAGACTTAGAAGCACTGATCCTCATCCCGGCCACTTTGCAATCATCTGGAAACTGCTCTAAGTTCACAGCCTCATGTAGCCATAACAGCAAAAAGCAAAGATACAATCCTGAGATTACTAAACTGGACACCCTTCACTCCTTGGCTGCCTCTTAAAAATTCTGTCAATAAAAATCATGAATGAAAGTGAAAAAGAGCAGCTCTGGCAGAGTCCCACATCCAAAATGAATGAGTCTGACTTACAGTACTGCTGGCAAAGCGAACCAAGCTTTATCTGTGGATCCAATAGGGATCAAATAGCTTGCAACAGCATGCCCATTAACCATACTCCTGGAGGACTCCTCACAGTATACCCTGAGGTATGCATTTGTATGACTATTTCAGGTCCACAAAACACATGACGACTGGTTGGATGTACTCCCATGAACACTCCAGAATCCTTGTTAAAGGTAAAAGCTTATTTAAAGCTTCTATAAAAGTTTAAATACAAATTTTTTTTTGTGCTTGAAGCTTATAACAAACCTATAAAGTTTAATCCAAAATGTGTTTTCAATTTTGGTATCCATAATACAAAAAGTATTTTAAAATAGTTGACAAAATGTATTCAATTACTAGACATATTCCTGGATTTTGACATATGAGTTCTAAGGAAAGACTAAAGGCATTGACTTTCTTCTGTTTAAACACTCAGAGACTGAAGACTGACATGACAAAAGCTTTACAAATAATGAAGAACTTAAGTACAGTGGAATGACAGCTGTTACTTTGAAACCTGTACTTCACCAAGAACATGGGAAGGCACAAATAAAAGTTGGTTAATGTTAAATTTCAGATATACTTTTGCCACTGTTTTTTTCACAGAAAGCTATAGCCACATGGAGCAAATTATACCAAGCAGAGTAGTTGAAAGTGGAATTGTGGGTATTGTCAAATCTTAAGTTAATTATATTGTAAAAACATTAGATGAAAAGGAAAACAAGCTAAATAGCCAGTTCAACAGTATTCTTATACATTTATCCATCCCGTTATATCCTAACTACAGGGTCACAGGGAGCCAATCCCAGCGTGCAAGGCAGGAAACAAACCCTGGCAGGGCACCAGCACACCACAGGGCATGCGCACACACACACTAGGGACAATTTAGAATCACCAATGTACCTAGCCTGCATGTCTTTGGGAGGAAACCGGAGAACCAGGAGGAAACCCATGCAGACACGGGGAGAACATGCAAACTCCACGCAGGGAGGACCCGGGAAGCGAACCCAGGTCTCCTAACTGCGAGGCAGCAGCGCTACCCATTGTGCCACCGTGCCGCCCCAGTATTCTTGTGTTTATAGTGATTAATGCAATGTTTGCCATACTTAGACAAGGAGGTTACCTGTGGCTGCAGTCATTTGATCAAACTTGCCTAACTCTCTATCATGATGATTAGTGATTAGTGTTTCTGTCATTTTTGAGTACTTACAAATAATGTCTCACAACAGAGCACACTACACTCTAAAGTTGGTTTAACATGTCTACTTACCTTGTTGTTGCAGTGATTTGAGGCCTTCTTGGGCCTCACTGTGCAGGTTCTCCAAGTATTGCGGCCTATTCCCGGGTATAAACACATTCTCCTGGTAAGACTGTCCAGCTGTATAATGTACAGTGAGCTGGTTTTCATCATCAGGCTTTGGGTTTGCTGCAATAAAAGGAATACAAACCATTAGTCTATTGGATAATTATATTACATTCATTTTTAAACCAATTTTGTTATTTTTTTATACACCACCTGTCTTAATAGAATATTTTCTTTTTAGTGCTGCTCTGGTTTTCTTAATCCTTAAAAGAAGATTAAAAATCTTCCAGTCAGTTAAAACTATAATAAGCAAACTAAAATAAGTAAACTATGATAGACTAAACACTTCAAATATCTTAGAGGTGACAGACTATGGTAATTTTACTGTTTCCAAACTTTTCTGATGTATCTGTTTTATGCAAAAAATGTAACCAAGGGTTTAGAACTGTGTAGGTAATATTTAAAACACAGGGTTGATCCAGATGTCTTCTTACTTTTAAATAATAAATGAATCATTTAAAAACATTTGAGTGTGTGTGAAATTACTGTGTGCTTAATGGCTATCATCTTCTTCCTTACAGTAGCAGTATAGCAAAGATATGTCAAGGAACATGAATAGAAACAGAAATTAGTTTTTGAAGGTTGTGGATTTCATCAACAACCTATACCTATACAGTACATACCTATACTGATTTAGCAGAAATGCCTGCTACTGGGGATTGGTGCTGTTCCCTCATGACCCATACATTGGATTGTGGGTTCTAATGCAGGATGGATGGACAGGTGTTTTCTTTTGCATTTTTCTCATTGAATTATGCATTGATAGGTCAGTCGTATGTTTAATCAATAGTCAACCGTTGGCCCACCAATCCATTCTCTGTTCCTGCTGTTCCTGTGTTTAGCATATTCAATACATTTTTATCTATACTGTAATAATCATAGAGTCTAAGAAGTGTCCTGACTAGCAAGAGGTTATTAATGGTGGCAATGGACACAGGCAAGCCCAGTATAAAACTTCCAAAAACTAAGCAGACTTACACTGGCAATGCCAGAGAGCCGTTAATGTCGACATAGAATGGCAGGGCACACTGACCCAGCCATTCCTGCGATGCATGATGCCTTAGGAATGAAACCTCCAAGGCTTTTGCAGAGAGACAGAAAATGTGAATATCCTAGAAAGACATGAGATCTAATCCTCCAAGATGACAGAAAACAGTAATCAGCAAGGACTGAATGTGTGCCTGAACGTCTACTTCAAAAAGAGACAGAGTGAAGGACAGAGAGAAAGGGTCCAGTGAGAGCTAGCAAGAGGCCACAACATATCTTTTGGGTTGAAGGTAGCAACATAATGTCCTTAGCTGGGGAAGTAGAAAAAAGTTAGCCCATTTATGATCAAGGTCACAGAATGTCCACCAGTCGTTGTCCAACCTGCTATATCCACCAATCCCAGCCAGCACAGGGGAGGAACAAACCCCGGGCAGGGCGCCAGCCCAACATAGGGCACACACACCCCAAGGACAATTTAGGATTGCCAATGCACCTAACCTGCATGTCTTTGGACTGTGGGAGGAAGCCCACATAGACAGAGGGAGAATATGCAAACTCCACGCAGGGAGGACCTGGGAAGCAAACCCAGGTCTCCTTACTGCAAGGCAGCAGCGCTACCACTACGCCACGGTGCCACCCAGGTCACATAATGCTGGAAGAAGAACAATGCTGTCTTATTTGGCCATTGGAAGGCATTACACAGCCACTGAGTGGAAGAACGGGGACACTGTGCTTCCCCTTTAAGCGAAAGCGATGCTGATGTGCCCTCAAAGAGCTGATGCAAGAAGAACATCTATATGCATCTTTGTAATACAATGAAGCTTTTGTTTCATTTAAAGAACTGGCTCAGATTATGTGTTTATAAAGTGGATTAATGGTATATCTATCAGATGACAGATAGATAGATAGATAATGTTTGCAATCATCACTCTATGTAATATGTATTTGCTTATTTTAACCTATTCTTTTAATATATTTAACTTGTTTGCATCTGAAAATTACTAGTATTAATAGTACAAATAGTAGTAGTGGTAGTAGAAGTACTTTAGTAATATTGTAATGTTCCATGCAAATCTGCTGAAGAAGATGCCATGTATAAATGTGGAAAATTGAACTGAATTTCAGCTCATTGTTCTACTATTCTGCAGTTTGTTTTTTAAGCATTCATATTTCTCAAGTGTAGGATTTCATGTCCTTACCTAAATACCAAGCCTGTGCTATTCCTGGATTTGCATTTTCTTTTTACAGCCATTTGCAGACCATGTCATTTTCTCTTTCTTCACTATCAAAAAGTAAATTATAAACCTTTTGTCTTTCAACCAGATGACTTTTCCAAAATATTTTACAGTTTCACTAAAATCAGGAGTGTTAGGCCTTTTATGAATGATCAGTATTGAAAATGTAATACAGGAATACGTCAGAAGACAAGCGAAACACAGAGTAGCATATATTGCACATTGTGGAAAAGTGATTTTTTTTTTACTCAGTTGTGTATTTGTTTTATGCTAAACAATAAAAACTAACACTTTAGAATGGGTCTGCCTTGGTCCATGTTAACAAGATCTTAACAAATACCTTGTTTGATCTTACAACATACAAATCATCAGTGACAGCTTAGAATAGGGACTTGGTACAGTGCATCTCTTAGTCATTTACAGCTAGAGAGAAAGACCATAACAACGTTTTTTTTGTAAGACTTGAAATAAGAGAAAATAGATGCCCCACAGTAAGACTTTAAAGCCACTATACCAAAG
The DNA here is from genome assembly GCA_026402145.1 of Polypterus bichir lapradei. NCBI lineage: Eukaryota > Metazoa > Chordata > Cladistia > Polypteriformes > Polypteridae > Polypterus > Polypterus bichir. The sequence continues at coordinate 7,499,673 of JANRMT010062848.1, forward strand.
TGATGCTGAATAACTTTGGCAATGTTCTGCTTTAAAAGCATTAATATACTGCTTCAAAAAATTCTGTACATTTATAATTAAAGACATGTCATTTGGATGTTTTCCAAAGTTCACTTTTAGTAAATATAATTAAAATGGCATTCTGAAGAAACAAAACTATTTTTTTACCTCTTATGTAAAGCGTCAGTTAGGACAATAACCTGGCTTAGCATGCATGGTTATTGTGTTATGCACAAGTGTTCCCTGCAATGGACTGGAGTTTTAAACATGGAGGGCTTCTTCCTTAATCCCAATTCTGCTGCTGAGATAGACCCAGACCTTCCTTGACCCTAAACTTTGATGAAGCAGATTAAGGAATTGGATGCATGGATGGTAGCAGTGAAGTGTCAATGTGGTACAGTGCCCTCTGATGTGCCCTGTGTCTCATTGTGTGTTTGTTTCCTGTCTTACACCAAAAGCTGCTGGGAGAGGACCTGATTCCACTTGATCCTAGAACTGGAAATGGCAACTTCAGGAAAAAGTGTTTTAAATTATGATGAGAGCAGATACAGTAGATGACAGTTGGCACTTTAAAAAAGTACATGTGAGCAAAGATAGAAGCTGTGCAACTGTTTATTGTACAGAAATATTTGAAATCATATCTTTTTCAAAGAACTGTACATATGTGGAGAAAGGTTCCAAGAGCTGAAGTTGAAAAGCTTTGTGATTTTATACTAGTGAATAGAAATTCTGAACTGTGCCGGCCTGAATAACCTGTGCTCCCCAAACATGAGGGCAGTTTTCACAAGAACAAGCACAGTTCATTAATTTGAATTGTCTTATTTTACTAATAATTATTAAGTTAAGATCCAAAAATGATCTTATTGGTAACTAGTTTTGCAAAATGTAACCTTAGCCATCATACATTTGTGTCCAGCAATGCTCAGGTTGAAGAATTAATTTTAAGAAAAGTTTCACCTCCGGTTCTTAGGTTTTAACAATGATTATATACAGTTTCACATGATAAACCAACCCTCTGCGTATTCTGGAACTGCAGAGCCTGAGCCTCATTCTGTAACCCTGATACTGGAGCTGAACCTGATGAATATAAACTCTACCTGGGGATCTGTCACCATGGCCACCCTTTGTTTGCAAAGATCACAGCCCTCAAAGAAGCTTTTTGAATTTGAAGACAATAGCAAGATCCACACAGTTCATTCATATTGAATTTCACAGTGATGGCATAAAGAAAAGGTTTGGGGACAAATAAGATTTTTTTTGGAACTAGAATTAGAATTAGATAAATGTCTTGCAGTTTAAATTAATAAGAAAAAAGCTTTTAAATTTCTACTACTCATTTCTGTAAGAGCATGAAGTTTTTTTGTATCTTTAATGATAATGGATGAGACTTATATAATTTTTTTCCACAGATTCACAAAAGGACCTAAATGAAATTTAGATATTTAGGATAAGCCAGTATACATTATATGCTTACCAACTTTTTTTGCCCAACCAAATAAACTAATGAATAAATAGATAAATACAATGATGTGTACTTACTCTTTTTTTTAATAACAGCAAAAAGAGAACGTACATTTTTGCTCAAGAATACCACCATAGCTTCTTTGGGTTGAGGGAAAAAAAGTGTAGAATCCAGTATATCTGAATAAATGTGTCCAGTAAAGGTAGGCGACTAAAGAAAACAAACTAAAAAAACACGACAAGCATTAACAAAGAACTGTTCAGCCTTGTTGTCCCAGCTGCAGGATCCTTCTGTCAGTGCATCCCTCTATTGTCCACGGGCAACTACTCTAGCTCCCATCACACAACACTCAACTCTCAGTGCTCAAAAGGAACTTGTTCAGATTAGTAGATTCTCCTTAACTAACAGAGCACCTTGCATGTACAGAGCAAAAGTGAAGAAAGCTTTCCACAGCCACAGAACTGAGCAGTAAGTAGTAAAGAAGCCACAGGTGTCTGTGCTCTGATGTCAGCTTGTCTCTTCCTGTGTGCAGTTGTTCCTTGCCAGCATAGCCGTTGGTAATGCTTTTCTCACGGAGACAACAGTCCCACATCCTCATTTCCCCTCCCATTAAATGAGCTGCGCACACACACTTCCATGTGTGTACATTTCGCTTGCACTCTCTTTCTCTCCCTCCCTCCCTCTCGCACTCATTTCCTCTTTTCATTCAGTCAGGACACAAATCACCTCTGTCACTAGGATTATTAAAGCCTTTTCATTCTGACATTGAACACACAGCATCCAATCAAAAAGGTGCACTTCATGTCTGGAGGGAATTTGTAGATGCAATGTAAAATAATCTTGTAGAGCCAGCAATTATGTTGTTGGAGTCACTGGAGTGGGGGTGGGGTGAAGGGGTGTTGCCTGCCTTATTTTATGCGTTTTTATGGTATATTGCTAAATATATTAAAAATACACTTTACAAATGCACACATTCTTACAATAACCTATAGCCTCCTTTCACATGGTCTCATACAAATTTCACAATTTAAGAAAATATATTTGACTTATTTATGATATAGATAATAATGTTAATGAAGTCATTATAATACAAGGCAAAGTCACTGGTGTCAGATTAATAACTTGAAATAATACTAACTGAAATCTGCAAAGAATAAAAATAATATCCCTACAAAAATGAAAAGAAAAGAATAAACAGTACAAAAACTGTGTATCTGCTATCAGTGTAGGTGACCCGCCAATTGCAGGGATGTACAGGTAAGCATGAGACTGTAGGTTCAGCCCCCACTGGTATTTCTATGTACAAAAACCGACTAGCCTGTGAACAGTATGTTGCCTGGATTCCAAATCAAAACCGGCAAAGTTAGGACATTGTTCAAACAGGCATTGTCGTCTAGCACAGAGGTTTTGGTCTTAAGGGCAACAGTAGCCGTAGGTTTTCATTCCAGACTGTGTCTACAGTGCATCCGGAAAGTATTCAAAGCGCATCACTTTTTCCACATTTTGTTATGTTACAGCCTTATTCCAAAATGGATTCAATTCATTTTTTTCCTCAGAATTCTACACACAACACCCCATAATGACAATGTGAAAAAAGTTTACTTGAGATTTTTGCAAATTTAATAAAAATAAAAAAATTGAGAAAGCACATGTACATAAGTATTCACAGCCTTTGCCATGAAGCTCAAAATTGAGCTCAGGTGCATCCTGTTTCCCCTGATCGTCCTTGAGATGTTTCTACAGCTTAATTGGAGTCCACCTGTGGTAAATTCAGTTGTTTGGACACGATTTGGATACTTTCTGGTTGCACTGTAAATTAAAAATCAATTACTAATGGTAATGCAACATACATTTAGATCACCAGCTCGTTAAGATTTACATTCTTTGACTACTGCTAAACATTTGAATCCTGAGTTTTTTTTATTGCTTCACATTTTTTTATAACAATAAGACAAGAATGACAGAACCTGGTCCCTTTAACAGATTAATATGCTGGTCAGGAAGTGTTTGATAACATACTATTATTAAACCTCCTTAATCCAAATCAGGGTCATGAGGGTCAAGATGTATCCCAGCAGTACTGGTTGTAAGGCAGGAAACAGGAAACAGCCCTGGATGGTGCATCAGTCCACTGCTGGGCCCACTCATGCACACAACCGTTAACCTAACCAGCACATCTATGAGGATGTAGGAGGTACTCTAGGGTAAATCTACATAGAAGCAGGAAGAATATATGAACTCCAAACAGACAACAACCAGGTGTGAGATTTAAACACAAGTCTTTGACAGTGTGGAGTTTGTCCCTCTCTCCTTTTGTCTCACAACACAAGCAGGTTAGCATTTTGGATAATTTTAAATGGGCTCAATATTTGTACCAGAGAGATAATGAAAGAGAGACCACGTAATGAACTGCCACCCTCTTTGTCACCAGCTTCTGCCTCATGTCCAAAGCTTTTTGAATGGGCTCTGGTCTCTTATGTCCCTAAACTAGGTTAAGCAGGTCTTAGTAATATCATGTTTTTTTTCTATAATTCACAAACTAAATTAATCTTTCTCCTTTTTTGTTTCTAAATTGTACTATTTTAAATGGCAACAATGATGCATATTGATTCATCCTTTTCTAAATCTGCTTTGTCCACTTCAGGGTTAGAGCCTAGTCAAATAGCACTAGTCTGAACCAATTCTACAAGGAACACAAGTTAATTGCAAGATGCACTTTTTATGCACTGAGGGACTAATTTCTTAAAATCTTTACTTTAATGATGTAGATGAAAACAGGAGTATCCTTTTGAAGCCCACTTCGAAATGAGCAAAACTGAACCCAAGTCCCAAAATCTGTTTGTCCAGCATGCTGCTCTCCTGTCTGTTAGCACTGCTTTCTCTTTAGTTTAGGCAGATGCTTTGATTGTCTTTTTGTCACAGCCCAATGTCAAAGGAATTGGTCCTTATTATAAAGCTAAGGGTCATCACTTCAGTTCTCATTACTGACTCCATGAGTGAACTTAAGTGACTTAACTTCATCTGCCCAAGCCAAAACTGCACAAACAGAACTGTGTGCTGTGTACTTGTGATTTATACATAACTTAGAACACAGCATAGTGAACAAGATGGGCTTTATTCACAGAGCCACAGCTTTGCAAGGAAGCTTATTAAAGGTTTGTTCTCTGAAAACTGACAAATTCCTTTAAACGGTAAAAACTCTTATTCATTGATTAAGTCAAACAGAGATGAACATGGAAAAAATGTCCATTGAAACACAGTATAGATCAAGACCATGACTGGCTGCTGACTTCAGAAACTCCATAAAATGAAAACTGTTTGAACGAGATCAGAGATCAGGGATGTAAAGCTTGGGATGAATTGAAACGTCTGCCTGTGCAGGATTTGCATTTTTTCTTCAATGTATCTGAAGCAGATGGCTCTTTGAATATTGTCAAAGTAGGCTATTTATCATGTGGCTTCGTCAGAAAATACTGTGTTTTTTTAAAAAAAGATTTCAGTCAGGCTGCTTTTAGAATTGCTTAGTCAAAGATAAGATAACCTTTTCTTCTTTGACTCTACAAGATTATTGCTATGCCCTAGTGGCTCAGTTGTTCTGAATTACAACCTTGGGTGCATTTGCCAAACTTTGGAAATAAAGCAGATTCAGATCACTGGCTGCATTTCAACCTCTGTGTTCACCAAGCCTTTTATTTAAACAAGCTCGATTGTCTGTGTGCTGATACTGAGCCTGTAGCCATAAGATTTGTCTCACTCTAACATACTCGGCTACTACTTCCTTCACTGTGGAAAGAGTAAAAATGAAAATTGGACTCTGTTCAGACCTCTGGTCTCTTTTCGTATTGTTTGCTGGATTGACACAGAGACAATTGTTGATCTTGGTAAATATTTCCTAAGGCTATTGACTTGATTCCGCCCCTTTCTGCAACACAAAGCAACCCTGTGTGACTGATCTTCACTGCTGAATGGGAAAAGGGAGCCACAATAGGCATGATATTCAGCCACTTGAGGAGCACTGTGCTCCCTCTCTGTCTTCAGATTGCATGAATATGTATCAAGGATAAAGATGCAACACTGGGTCAGCACGGAAACATCTGGCACACGGCAGCTTTGCAGCAGTCCATTTGGGAGAGCATATAGTTCCTTTACTTAAACTCATCGTGTGGGATTTGTGGGACAGGTTTTCCATTCTCTGTTTAACAGCAGAAATCTTCATCACAATCCTCCTAAGATGCTGAATCTATTGTTGTGAAATTCTAACTATTAATTTACGGAAGGTATTGCAAGAAGTAATCATTATAGGCTTAGGAATAAACTAGAATAAACTACACATTAAAATACTAGGCTTGAAAATTCAAAAATTTCAACCAAATAACCCAAAGTTATCCATGTTATTTTCCAAGCCACCATGACCTTTACCAGGAAAAGCAGATGAAAAGATGAAATGAGATAAAATGTCCCAAGCCAGATTTTCCCTTAGCTAAGAAGAATCAATTCATCTTTTACAGTAAGTTAAGCTTGTGTGTGCATAAGAGTGCTCTATGATGGCCAAGTAAACTGTCCAGTGTTGAATGCCACATTCTACACAAGGCTGGTGGGTTATGCACCAACTTCCCATGATCCTGAAATGAATATGTGGGTTATAAAATGGATGGATAGATAGAATGAATGGGTTTAGTTCAAGCCAGCACATTGACACAGTGATTTTAATGCAGGATCACATAGCTCCACTGATTATCTTAAAAAGCATACCTTTGGGAAATAAGAGGAAATCAAATCACCAGGAGTAAACCTGAACATTCTAACATGACAGAGTAATTTGAACCAAGAATTCCAGAGCTGGGCCATTATGCCACAGCTGTCCAAAAGTTTTCGTTTGCTGCTTTAAGCCAGCTATTTCCTAAGTTCAAATGTTGACTTCTCGTTTTCTTTAGTTAGAACTATGAAAGGCACTCCATGTACTTCTCTTTTGTGTGACCCAAGTGAGCTGACTAGCATAGGCAACTGCCGATGACATGAAGACTTGGGAGCAGGCACAAACTCTTAATTTATCATAGCATTCAGTTCTTAGCAGGTCACGACTAAACCAGCTTTGCTGAACGAAAATTTAAAAACTTTACCATTTATACATTGACAGAAGGTGCATTCTTAACAAAGCAATATAAAATAGGCACCAACATTTTTGCTTTTAGTTAATTATATTTGATTTATGCAAACAATGATGTTAAGTACTTTAACCACCCAGAAAGTGTAAATGAGCTAAGAGTAATTTGAAACAGCAGGTTTATCAGAGAGCACACAAAATTAATTCATTTGTTAATAATCATTTTCAGGGTATTGTGATTTAATGTTTCTGCTAAAAATCCAATCTTACACAATAAGATATTTTGTATAAATTGCTCAACTTTCAGAAAATTGAGAACTAAGTATGGATAAATGTTAGGAAATTCAAAGAAGGTAAACATATAGCTAATTAGCTGGTGGCACAAATTTATTGTCAATACTGCATCTAATATCTCAAATTATATCAGAAGACTTTGGGATGTTAAATGTGGAAAAACATACAATCCTTATACAAACAGTTAAGGTATATACAAAGTAATGAAATGTAGTGGAAGCCAATGTCATACATGAAACTCCAATAACTTATTTATTAAATAACTAAATCAATCAAATCCAGTGTTCCAGCTGTAGTTTAAATAGTAAATATAGCTGATGTAAGTAATGTGAGCATTCTCAGTTTTAGCTACGCAGTGTATTGTTCAGGAGGTATTGGCAGGGTATTGAAGTTATATCTTTTGCCCAAGCATTCCATGTACTGTATGTCCAACTCATGCAAACAAATATGCCAGCATACACCTGATCTGCCTCTGTGAGAAGCATGAAAACAATTTTTACTTGTGGGATTAACCAGGATGATATTACTCAAAAATTGCTTCCAACAGATATATATTTTTGAAGAATTATGATAATAGATAGAGACAGCTAATCATTTTTATAATTTTCATTTAGCAAAAAAACAAAGGAACCTAATTTTTGAAAAAGAAAATAATGTTTTTTTTTTTGAGAAATCATTTATATAAGTGCGAAGCACAACACCACAACAGGTAGTGCTACTTTTTTGCACTTCTCAAGGGGAGTTGGTTTGAATCCTGGCTCACTCACTGCCTGTGTACAGTTTGCATGTTCTCCCACATCCCAAAGAAGTACAGGTTAGGTAGACTGGCAGGCCTAACAGCCTGCATGATTGAGTGGTAAGTACCCTGTGATGGAAAAATGAAGTCCTGCCTTGTGTCTGATGCTGCCATGATAGGCTTAGGTTCTTTTTTGACTTTGAAGATAGTGAAAGCCCAATTAGACTTGTAAAGCAGAAAATGAACAAAGTATATAATCTAATATGTTGAAAAAAGAGACAAAGCTTTTTGAGTGAGCTTGCTATGAACAAAAATATATTTAATAAATATAACCTCATCTTTATACTTGAGCTTTTGACATTTCCTTTTATTTTGTAACACACATCTTATTTCCTAATGCATTTATTTCAGATTTAATGAAAAATCTCTTTATTGTAACCCTTAATTTTGTTTTCAAGACATTCCCACAAAAATGGATACAACAAAAGTTTGTTTTTTTTCTAGTTTATGAGAGCTTCAGCCTTGGGCTTGAATGTTTATTGTGCTTCTTTGTTGTCTTTTGATCTTTTTCACGTTTCCCAGGAAAGCATTATATTTACCTTTGGGGGGGGGGGGGGGTTGTTTAAATTTTCCAAGAGGGACACTACCTTCTAGTCCACAGGTTTTAATGGTTTTAGTAAATAATATACTTGTGCATTCAAATAACTATTAATTAATTTCTTTATATTCACAATCACAACATACTTCTGGGGTGTTATGGAAACCTCTGTATGCTAAATCAAATTAACAATAATTCTGGGTTACCATAGCTTACTGAAAGCCAGCTAAGACCTAAACTTTCTCACCACAATATTCTTTTAAATGAGGTCAAATGTCTGTGATGGAAGATGTCTGGCAATTAATAAAACAACAGTTACCCTTGGTAACAATTCCACTCAGTAGCAAAAGTAGGATGCGATGCAATCGATTATATCCTGTTAGTTACAGGCTGCATTACCTGTCTTTACCACTCGGTGTCGTGCTGCATAAGTTAACACTGCAGCAGGGCCACTTGAAATGGCAGCATCTTCTGTAACATAATGACACAGCTTACTTACCTGATAAGAATGAAGTGCTTTATTGTTTAGAAAAGCTAAACTGAATTCAGAAAGTGCAATAACTAAACCCTAGTGCGAGAATTAATGACAATTGCCACAGTCACAATTCACCTCTACAAAAAAAAATTACTTTTATGTACTTGACTGTTGAAGCTGGGCTGTTACTGCAGAAAAGATCTTACGTCTCATTATATTAGTCTAAAAATAACTCCATGAAAGAACTATGTAAATATCCTGCCTCAAACATTGTAAATCTTGTTCCCAGATAAGACATTCAGGGTAGAGGTCTTTTGTTTCTTTTTTTCACTTCCTTTCATTTACAGTATTTTTCTAACATGATAGAAGGAGAGAAAGTTTATTTGATCAGATCAGATCGTGCCCAGTGTCAAGGTCATTTTTCTACTAAGCCTATACGATCAATGGTGTGATTGTGAGAAGGACGAGGCACCTGAGCCCAAGACTCAATGAACAATGAAGTTATTTTTGAAAGCATGCCTGAAGATTAGAACCTAATTATTGTGTACTATTCCATCACAAGCAGGGTAGTCAGCTCTGTACTTTTTAATTTAGCTACTGTTTCAAAGAAACCGGTTCATTTACCATGTTTAGTACAGGAGCAGGCTGCCCAGTTGGTCCTAAACATGTTTCTTTCACATTCATAACTTTCAGTTTTAAAGGCTTAAAAGATAACAGGTGGTATTTTCTCACACAGAAAATTGCTGTTTTGTTTAGACAACATGATGGACATGATTAACAAACTTTTTAAATTATAGCAAACATGAGCTTAGGATGGGCCCTGTTTTCCTTCTTATAGAGGGCAGTGACTAGAGGGCATTACTTGAGGCCCTGGTTTTCCCCAGATAACCCACAAAATGGAAGTGTCAATCCCCAGACAGAGCCCTTGGGATCTGGTTTTCCAAGGAAATTCACCAGAGAGCACAACATTGATAGCCTAAGTGGTCAGTTTCCAACACTGCTTGGTTGCTACTTGTGCCACACCTTCAAAAACATTCTCTACAGTTTCTATAACTCTTTTCCCCAGCATCTTTCTTAAACTTGGAAAGTTATGGGATTTTAAATGTGAAAGAACATGCAAACCCTACACAGACAGTTAAGAGTATTTACAAAATGACGAAAAGAAGTGGAAGTCAAGGTCATACATGAAACTCCAATAACTTACTTATTAAATAGCCATTTACTACATACTACTCTGCAGCCTGTGCCCTAACTAACAATCGTCATAGAAGCACAAGATGTTTGGTATGGGTAAGTGGGGCTCAATCACCCAAGGGACACAAATGAGGTCATTAAAAATTCAGAGGTCATGTTAAAGATGAAAATGTGCAGGGGTTGCTTCTGAGATTCAAGCTGCTGTGCAGCCACCTCAAAAATTTACTTTTAAAACATAACAAAGACTCAAGGAAGAGTTTCTAAAACATAAAAGTTTTTTTTTAGCAAATATACATTATGTGCACCATTCTGACATTCTCATTTTAGACACTTTTTAAATAAGTATACCTTCCTCATTCCTTTGTTTTTCTTTCTCAGAGTCTCTATTTAATCTTTAAATAATTTGCCAGCAGCAAAACAAAATAGTACACGCCTAAAATCTTAAGAAGCCCGGCATCTGCAGGTGAGTTCATGTTGCAACTTAGTCCTTGTGATGGAATCCTAGCCATGTCTCCACAAACACTGCCAAACACAGCATGCACTAAGAAACCCAGAAGATGGATCTTAGGATTCAGTGAATTACCTGAAGACACACCCGCACTCACACACACAGTTGTCCCAGGAAACCTGTAACTGTTTACTACCCTCTTTGTTAAATTCTGGACTCTGAATCTTCAAAGTGTAAATGCACATTGTAAATCCCACACATCAAGGCAAACATATGTGGCTACTATACTGAAAAGTGTATTTCTGAAACATGTGTCTTGGTTCATCTTGGATAGTACGGTTTATCGACTTACAGCTGTTTCTGGAATTCTTCCTTTATATGGTTGTGCTTTTAATTCCCTTTTCATCTTAAAGTGAATATCCTTTCTTTTTAAGAACATTTATCTATTCTTGTGAATCTGTACTCTGCTCTCCTCATTCCTGAGTATAAACCCAAACAATAAAAATGTATGTGTAATATTTTGCATTCATTTAATTAATAATAAATAGACAGGTATAAATGGATTTCTACAGGAGTGAAAAAAATGTTTATTTAGAGAAGCACATAAACTTCTGTCACAAGAATGAGAGTGGACATCGTATGTGAAAAAGGTATCTGTGCTTGAAGAAGGTGTCCATGGAAGTGCTGATTTAATGAAGATCTACAGAATTCTGAAAGAGACATCCCCCTGCAGCAGACAGAAGCACAGACAGTAAAGAGTCATTCTCTGGCCAAGTGGTACTATCAGTGTTGGAAACGTTTCAAACATTCTGCACAGTGGGGTCACACATATGAAGTCAGAATCTTCTAGAGGCTTATGCAATGATACTGGTTTTCAGTCAGATGTTACAAACAAAGTTCTTGTCAAGGTCTTGTTATGGAGATGAAAGTGACTAAGAGATGTAGTTGTTGTCTCAAAATGATAGCCAAAGAATTGTTACCTATTCATTTAAATCATGAGGCAATAGCATGGAGTTTGGTGAAACTGCATGACATCTTCAGCATCTTGATTCTGAATCCTAGGTCTGGTGTCTTTCTGTATGGCATATGCATATCCCCCCTATATCTGCATGGGCCTTACTTCCAGTCCTTTAGAGTTTTTCTCCACTTTCTCAACCTAGCTTAAATCAATTTAGGATTGTGGTAGGGCAGGGCCTATTTCAGCCGTACAGAGAACAAGAAAGGCAACAAATGTGGTCAAGGTACAAACAGGGCCTACTAACACACTCTTACAGTCTTTTTTTGTATGTGGATTGCAAATTCATTTCATGTCAGTATTTTTCTCTGGATATTTTGGAGTTTCACCCCAAAGATTAGGAGTTTAAATTGTTGATTCTGAATTAGCCCTGTGTGAGTTTGGGTGTGTTACTAAGTCGGCTTAGTGATGGACTAGCATCTTTTCCAGCATGGAATCTGGCTTTGCACCTGATGCTGTTGGAATAGGCACTGAACTGTATAAATGATGTAGTAAGTGCATGGATGCCACTTTAGGGTCACCTGATGTTAAATGTTTAGATTAGCAGTATTTATAACAAACTACTAGTAGAGTTGATCTTAGTTGCTAAAATTGCAAAGAAACTCACAGACCAGGACTGAAATAGAAAATCAGAATAAACCACCTGCACGTCCATCTTAATAGAAATAGTACTTAACCCAGTAGTAGTATAGCTGGAGCGTATAATACAGAAAGTGAGATACATATGGGACACAGTCAAGAATATGTGCAAGGCCGGAGGTGCACTCTACCCAAGTGCATTGCCTACAAAGACTGACATATTTAGCCATTTTTAGTTGCTTGTGAAGCTGTACAGCGACCCTGAAGCCTTTGGCCTGATATATATGACACTGATAAGTCCTAGCCAGACATCTCTTAATCTGAAATACAAAGAAATACAAATGCTGCAACAAGGAATCTGTTATTAAGATGCTGGTTACTTGGGCAAGAACCAGCTGCAGGAAATCTTTTATGAAGTGTTGTTAACATTTTGGAAGACCTTGCTAGACATGCTGATAAACTTGTGGTCAGAGCAGGGTTAGGTCTACATATGACAGAAAGAATAATATGCCACATTTGCTGCACGATTTAAGATAGCAATATGAAGACATCAGGAAAGAACAAACAGGTGAGCTAAGCCATGCACTTAGCCAGGTAAAATTGAGTACTTCCAAGAAATTTATACTTCACAGACTTATTGGTAGTTTGCAAGCAAACTCACATTCACTCACACCCTAAAAATAAAAGTGACAACAGCTTCAACTGTATTACAGATAAAATGAAAATTAGAAATGGCTAAAATCAATTTGAGAAGAATGTCAGCTTAAAATGGCATTTAAAGTAATTCAAAAAGAAGACGATAGTCAATTAGAAGGTAAAGTTTATATATAAAAGTATTGCAGAAATGAAAATACTGATATGGAAATAATATATATGCTAACATCTTATTTTTTTCTACTTTTGACCCAATGATGAAGTCAGTTATAAGATAGTGGCAACAAGAATTTGTGATGTACTACTCATCAATACAGAGAATATAGAGACATGCTACCAAGCTTTAACAGACTAAAAAATAACTAAAATCAGGGAATGTTTAAAAAATGTTAAAATGTTAGTTTCAATCAGACTTCAATGATCTGTAATATTGTACTCTTCCAAAGGCTTGGAGGGTTTAGATCAAAAGAAATATACAAACTGAAACAGGCCTAGAGTACGGAAACAACACTTTACCTCAGAGAAAGTGAAGAACTAAAAATTGAAACTGAAAAGAACTGAAATAAACCTCAAATAAATTAACAAAATTGAAAATTGTGGAAAGTGAAATAAAAAGTATAGCAAGCAGCAACTCTTACCTTGCATCTAGCTCAACAATGTTAACTGCACACAATAAGTAGCAAGCCAGCTAAACTAAATTTAGGATCAGATGTAGGTTTTTAGCTTGTATTGCTCAAAAATTGGTTTTCAGATATAAAACAAGTGACATGCTTGCTTTCTGGTACTATAGTATTATTATTGTTACTAGCCAAGTTAATATAATAAATTTTAAAATATTTGATATATCTTCCCCTACATGTACCTTCAACACCTTTCTTCGGTACCCTCAAGTATCTGAACCACTCTTGACTGGCACCCGCTCTCTTGAATGTGTTCCCGTAAGCCTGTTTCTTAGACTATGTAATTCTGAGGTGCCTTCTTCACCTCCAATCTGGCTTTATACTTCTTATCTTTGAAGGGAACTCTCAGCCCACCTCCAACATTTTTACTGCTCCTCATGTATCTTGCACTTGTACTTACTCTTTCGAAAGTATCACTAAATCCAGACTGATCAATCACACCAAATTCAAACTAACCAATCAGAATGCTGAGAGGGACTGGACACAGACACAGACACACACACACAGAAAGACTTTAGCATTTTAATATATAGTAGGCTATTATTACTATTGTAATTATTATCATCATTATTATTATGCTTACAATTTTCATGTGTTTATGTTGCTCACAACAGCAGTTGTTTTTATGTTTTTCATCAGTTTTATGTTCAAGCTTTTTTTTTTCCTTTTAATTTTACCCATATGATTTTATCTCGAAAGACATAGCAATACAATAAAGTTCTAAAACTGAATTGTGTTTTAAATTATTACAAACAACAATGGCATTTACAGGCTGCGTATTTACCTACCCAACATCTCCCCCAACTGTTCTGTCTTTGTTGGACCACTCAAATTTGTGCTGTTGTGCTGGCATTTAAAATGACCAAGGGATGACATTGTTCCAGACTTTTCTTTGACACGAAATCATCACTTTCTCCTCTACTGTGAATTTCCCCTTGGGATTAATAAAGTATCTATCTATCTATCTATCTATCTATCTATCTATCTATCTATCTATCTATCTATCTATCTATCTATCTATCTATCTATCTA
>JANRMT010062848.1:7513953-7544411 GCA_026402145.1 Polypterus bichir lapradei
CTATCTATCTATCTATCTATCTATCTATCTATCTATCTATCTATCTACTTTTCTCTCCTTCACTTTTTGATGAAACAACATTCATACTCACAGCCAACGTGCCCTGGCAACCATGCTCGAGCTTTATGGTGATTATTAACCACATTTTCCTTGCGCTTCATTTAACTTTTCTCCTTCAACTTCACAGCTCACTCTTCTCTCCACACATCATCTTGTCTCTTTTTCCTGTTCAGGAGAACCCCCCTTTTTCATCCATAATATTGGTCAATATTACTCCTCATGTACCCCACCCATTGCTTCACCTGGTAGGCTTCATTTGCTTAAACCAGCAAGCCTTAAACAACCAGATGGCACTGTTTCTCTTGCCTTTGTTTCAGCGTTGTGCTGAAAAAAGAATATCGCACGTTAGCATAGCCTACTCACTACAGTATTTTTATCAACAAGTAAAATCAAGATGGTTCAGCTAATTTTCTTTTTTCTGTATCATTGATAATTTCAATCAACGCACTCAAACCATTTTTAAGATTTTGGGATATTTAATGTTTGTATTGTAAGGGGTTGTTTTTACCCCTAAATATTGTCCTTCTGAGCTGATACAAACTGCCCCTAAATTTAGAATCCTGACAATTTTCAAGTTTTAAATTAAACAGGAAATAGTGGGTTTTTTTTGCTAAGTGAACAAGTGATTCAGTCAGTCAGTCAACTTTGCATTTTACGTATATATATATACATCTTAGTTACATTTGTAAATGTGTAATATGGTCTGTACATGTACAGTACATAAGAATAGTCTTACTGAAATGAATATAAAAAGGATCTGAAAAGTAAAAAAAAGTAACTAAGTTATGTAACATCTGTCACAGAATCAAAGTCACTGTTTCCATCTTCACATTAAAAAAAATTGCAAAACTTCCCATGGATTTTGCTGTATTCCTGCACTAACTTTAAGCAACACCAGCTTTACTTGCGTCCTTATGCCAATCCACACCCATTGCAGCATATAAACCACAATAAACATCCACTGTTATGGAAAGTTTCCTCACTTATTTCTGTTCATCACATTTAGAAGAAATATATATACAGTATATAACATTGCTCCCTTACTTGCTGGGCTTGCTTGCGGGCTGCTCTGTCGCGCGATATGCTTCCCGTGCAGTACTCTGCATACTTAATAGCCTGAATAACACCTGTCAGTTTTGGAATTGATTGTTTGCTTTTCTCTCTCTCTTTCTCTCTCTCTCTGACATTCTCTGCTCCTGGCAGAACTGTCATCTCTGTCTTGTCATGGAGCACGTTTAAACTTTTGAAAAAGAGACAAATGTTCATTTGCAGTGTTTGAATAAAGTTCCTGTCTCTACAACCTCCTGTGTTTCTGTGCAAATCTGTGATCCAAGTGTCTCTCTGAGAAATTCACGTCTCGCCTCCTTCCGAGATTTTTTTTTTATAATAGAGAGACTAGTTTCTCAAACCCCATCATTACTAAAGCAGCAGGTTAAATGCTTCATATTCTGTATGTTCATCTATGTACTCTATGTGTGTGAATCGCTACTTGCTTTTTAAACGGGCTTTCTCTGATGTTGACAGAACACAGAATACATTACATTCATAATATTACAGCTCTCTGAACAATTTAAATACAAAGATTTATGCTTGATATAATTTTCATGATGAAATGAATTAAAGCATGTATTAAACATGGGGCCACAGTGGCGCAATGGTAGCGACGAACTGGCACCCCATCCAGAGATTGTTCCTGCCTCCTGCAAGATGTCTTTTGCGCCGTGCACAACCCTCGATGAAATAATTTATTGCAGCATTACTTTCTCTTTCAAATGTACTAACCCTCAATTCCTGTCCTTTCTTTTCTTTCTCCAAGTAACCAATCACTACACAATCAGCTCTTTAATAAATGTTAAGCCATCTGTATGCTTAGAACACTGATTCTTCAAAACATTTACACAACATTGAAATATCTTTGTAGTGCATGTTTAATTATTCCATCCATCTATCCATCCAGGGTTGCACCAATCCCAGCAAGCAAACAACACGAAGCAGGAAAAATCCTGTTCAGGCACCAGTTCATCGCTACCACTGTCCACCGCATCCACACATTTAATAACAGTACACATTATTTAAATAAAGTTAAAAAATTATCTGTATAATGTAATCCTTATATATAATTTGATACTATCCGTATGTATGCTGTCGCAGCAATACCTCGAGCAGCCACAAGAGCAGCGGCCACAGGAAGGATGCGTAGGAAATGAAGTCACATGACTGGCGCGGAACGTAGACTTGCTAATGCGACCACACATACACAACGAGCACAACAAACGGATGAGCAGCGTACGGCTACAAATGCTACTAACACTGAAAGAAATCGTGCAAATCGGATACAAAGGACAGATGAAGAACATGCGCTACAGAATGCTAGTAACGCTGACAGACATCGTGCCAGTCGTGCACAAACGACTTAACAAGCTCAAGCAGCCACAAATGCAGCACGGGTTGAAAGAAATCAAGCAGCCTGTGCATTGCGGCGTCCGAAAAGGTCTATTTTAACTACAAATCAGTGCCATGATAACAAAATCATTTCAAGGACTTAACAAAACAAATAATTCTTTGAGGAGAAAGTATGGATTTCACAAATGTTGAATTTGTAGCCCAATTCGATCAGGCTCCTAGTCGCTAGTATATATATATATACTTTACTGCATTTCATCTGAAAAATGATATCAGATCTCCAAGAAGATAGCGCCTGGAAGTCTACATCGACTTAGAAGCCAGTCGTCATCATCTGTAAATATACACTCACTTCTATTGAAATCAATTGAATTCCTTTATTGTTATTGTATGGCACAATGAGATTCAATATGCAAATCCTCCATAAACTTATTTTCCTATAAAATGGTAAAATAACAACAACAATAATAATAATAAGATGAAAAACAATTAAAAATGTACAATATGAAAGAATAAGTGGCTCAGGTTGTGCAACATTACAACTGTAATGCATGTTTACAGTGAGGTAATTGTACTTGTAAGTACCAACAGTTCTACCAGGAGCACTTGATGAAGTGATTGAGTACCTTTATATCCCTTGGGATGAAATTGTTTCTAAACCGCAAGGTCCCTTCAGGAAAGCCTCTGAAGTGTTTGCCATATGGGAGCAATTCAAATCAATTGTGCACATGGCCGAGGCAGCGTGTGCTAGATGCTGTATCCCAATAATCCTCTTTCTGATCAGCTGCTGTAGAGCTGTGATTTCACACTCAGATTCAGTGGGTTAAAATACTCAGTGGTGCAATGACTGTGACTGACAGTAAAGCAGCTATAGTTTTTGGAATAGTCTGGCCATTCTGTGCACCATTATAAGGTTACGGGTTGATTACAATCAGATGCCTTAAACTAAAAAACGATATGAGGTTAATGTCAATATATTTCATAAAGCAGCGTCAAGGATGTAAATCTAAAAAATAAAGGGAACCAACCCAAGAAAAGTAGCACTGCTTTGATGCTGGGTGCCGCCAGTTTGCAAAACTGAACCAAAAACTTGTGCATGCTATGGTTTGAGCTGGTGTGAGAATGTGTGTGGCTTTATGCCAAGTTTAGTTTTTATACATCATGATGTGAGCGTGGAAACGGGCATATGCAACATTTTTGTGTGTACCCACCATTTATATATGAGGCACCAGGTATTGCAGGGTCATCTGTACTGCTGCTGCTCTTTCTGCTATGGTAGGGCACTATGGAAGTTTCTTGGGTTGACTTCGGTCTGCACATCACCAAATTGTGTAATGAGTCATATGTCTCCCACTAAGAGCTTCAACCAAGTGATATGAAACAGTCTGCAAATGCATTAAGTCACTGTAAGGATGTAGCCAGTGGAGTTGCAATAGGTTGAATAGTTTAAAAAAATGAAATCTGTGCTTTTTCTACTGAGTAGTGCTGTGACAAGAAGTATACAATCCTCGTTTATTGTAGACTCCTTATCATGTAACAGTAGTCAATATAGTGTGTATATATGAGATTGTGACCAGCCATGGACTGTTGCCCTACATTGGTCTGGGTCTCACTTTACACCCAGGGATTGCGGGATGGGTACTCTCTCCCTGTAACCCTGAACTAGATAAGTACAAGAGAAAATGGACAGATGGATGGATGAAAGAACTATAGGGTGATACAATGGTTATTGCTTTTTCCTCACAAATCCAAAAGACGATATTAAAATCCCAGCCAGGTCACTGTTTATGTACAGTTGGTGCAGTCCACTCTTGTTTGTATAGGATTTTTTCTGGGCACTCTGGTGTTGCTTCCATATCCCAAAGTGTACTAAGATAACTATCAAATATTAATTGGAAGATAAGAGGTAGTGTGAATCTGTGCCATGAGTGTACCCAATGACAACCCATATGGAATTTGTTCCTGTGTTGCGCTGTTATCTGGTGGAACAGGAATTGTGATTAACTGTGTAGGAAAATGGATAAATGGATGACGACAGAGTCCAATATCAGTCTATGAATATTTATATTATACATATGCAAAGAACACCCATTCAGATAAAATCCTAGATCGCTGGTGTAGGCAGCAACAGCACTGCAGCAAATGATTTTAAACTGACATCACCATGGCTTCTGACAAATTGTGGATTCAAGAGACATGTTTAAACTGACATCAAATTCCACAACTGTCCTGATCCAACATGCTTTAATGTTATTCCTCACCAGCCTCATGCAACAAAGCTGTCACCAACCACACCCAGTGGCATCTCTCCAAAAAGCTGAAGCTGAAAGTCATATGATTCCCTGATTTGGTTTTGGCATGGGTGCCACTAGCTTGGGTGGATACCATTGCTATGGCAGCAATGCCACAAGGAGACATGTTGTGTTTACTCTAAACAGGATGTTTTACAGGGCAGGCTTTACCGCATTTTAACACAGAATAAGACAGCTGGCTTACAGCTGTGCACACAGTCAAATCACATTTTCTATGGTGGCCCATCATGAGGTGCTTTGCATCCTACAGTGCACAGAAATTTACAATTTAAATTCAAAATTAAAAAAAAGGAACCCAGAGGCATAGTAATTATACAGCTACACAGAGCAGCCACCATAACTGCAGTCTCTATCTAACTCTGCAGATGTGGGCTTTCTTTTAAATTAATGGCTGTATCACTTGACATTCAATGATTAACTAATCATCCAATACTTTAACTCTTACAAAATATTAGTATTTTCTGCAAGTAAGAACTCCATTAAGGAGCTCAACTACTAGCAGGTTAATTCGCCATGACCAATTAGTGCTCATGTGTATGACGACTGACTGCCCTACTGTTCAAAAATGAACAAATTAGGAGTTTGTATGGATTAGCATTTGCACTGGCATTGAATAATACTAAATGTTCTTTCAAAAAATGTCCTTTATAATCTGATAACACTTATCTTTTTTCACATTTTTATTGTCCTTCTTGAAACGTTTGTTAGATATTTTAAGGTTGTATTTAAACAAGTCAACTAATGGAGAAAAGCATGTTTAATATTGATACTGAAAACACTGCTCTGTCAGAACTGGGAAAGTCCAAGTTCAGGGGGTTACATATTTAATGCAGATCAGGCTTTTTGGCAAAGGCCTTGAGAAAAAAAAATGTAAAGATCTGTTGCCAATCAACAAGCTGGGTTTTTCATTATTCCCATGAAAACTACTTGAAATGAAATTCTCAAGGCTATGTAATTCCTTTTCAAAAATAAACATAGTTAAGGTAAAAATGTTATTAAGGAAAGGAGCTTTATGGGTTGGATGGGCTTAATCTTTACATTTGGGGGCCTGCCTTTTCGTAGATTCACATTTTTTTCCAGTTCTAACTTTTTAAGCTCAACAACTCTCCATCCAGACTAGTTGTTTAAACTAGACTAACTGGTCACATTAAATTTGTCTTCAAATGAACTTGTAAGGTGGGTTGCCAGCACCCTTTTTTCTTTATACTTTATTTATTTCTTAAATTTCT
This sequence comes from Polypterus bichir lapradei, assembly GCA_026402145.1. Classification (NCBI taxonomy): domain Eukaryota; kingdom Metazoa; phylum Chordata; class Cladistia; order Polypteriformes; family Polypteridae; genus Polypterus; species Polypterus bichir. Next base: position 7,519,958 of record JANRMT010062848.1, read on the forward strand.
CCTACATTAGTCCAAATACAGTTTCTCTGTTGTTTATAGCGAGAAAATTGTAATTCTTACTTGTTCTAGACATATGAGTTAATTATAGAAATTAGAAGTTTGTTTAAAAAATCATAAAAATGTAGTAAATAGTTATATTGGAATAATGTAGTTTTTGTTCTTTTTAACAATATTTTCATCTTGGTTTTCATTCTACTGTTCTAATTGTTTAATACATTATTTACTAATTATTGGTTCTAATGTTAAAATAGTTACAGTTTTTCATTATTCAGTGTTGTTTGCCCAGGTGTCTGCTCCGCTTGTTTAAAAATGTCATAATTAAGATACAATGAAGGGGGCAAACTGCACAGAGTAAGGGAAAAATATTATGAAATCAACAAAAGAGAGTTAAGTGTTTAAGTCTTTAGAAAAAATAGAAATATTTCTAAATGCCTTATAAATGTAAAAATCATACTGCTGTGCTTTTCTGAATACAGAATAAGAAAAGAGAAAAAAAGACCTGCTAATTAAATGAGATCAATGATTTCAGTTGTTATCAGTGATTATGAATCTGGTTGGGACAAAAACCTGCCTGTGGCCATAGCGGGTCCTCAGGACCGAGTTTGGGAACCACTGTTATAGAATAAAAATATAGCATGAAAAACATCCAGTCAGCCAGCCATCCATCTTAACACCCACCTTATCAAATTCCACGTCTCAGGAAAATGGACAACATTCAATACTTAAAAAGGATGCTGTTGAAAGCTCATAGCCTGCCTATTGATATCAAGTGTAGTGTAACTCTTTAGAATCTAATGGAGCCTGTCAAATGTACTGAAGATAATCAAGATGTAAATGTATACATTTCTCTCTATTATAATAAAAAATTCTGGGATGAGACAAAACTTTTTAGCCTGGGACGAGACATGACTTTTTCAGAGAGATACTTTCACGTCCTGTGAGACTTTGTGCCAAGAAATTTTATCATGCCCAAGGCTGAAAATAAAAGACAAAGAGTAGATGACAAAGTAGAATGTCGTAAAGGATTCAGAAACGTTGGCGCGATACACATGCAGAGTAGGTTAGAGATAATGAAAGTACTAAAATTCAAAAGTCTCAAAAAAATGATAGTAAAGATCACAATAGATAGATAGATAGATAGATAGATAGATAGATAGATAGATAGATAGATAGATAGATAGATAGATTATTGTTTGGTGAAAGTAAAATCTACACACATGAGCAGCAGAGACACAAAGAGGCTGGTGCGTAGCGCAGGCTGGGGGGGTTGGCGAGCACAGTGAGCAGGGGTCTAAGCACCCTAGTTTTTCAAAATATATTTTCAATCACTGGCAGGAATTTTAAAAAGTTTTAAGTACTAGGGTGTTGCACCGTGTTAGCCATTATGAATGTAGAGAAAAGCCAACCAAAATGACACCTTTTATTGGCTAACTAAAAAGATTACAATATGCAAGCTTTCGAGGCAACTCAAGCCCCTTCTTCAGGCAAGATGTAATAAAAAAGTTTTAAGAAAGTAAGAAGGCAGTCACTAACTGATATATAATCAACTTTGCAGTTTTGCTGAAATTAAAAGAAACTATGAAAGAATTGAGTACATGTATTCTAGGCAGCTAGGTGCAGTGCAGTTATTTGGATATTGTGAGAAGCCCTGTTGGACATAAATGATACATTCTAGGTTCACACAATGAATCATTTGGTGGCCATGATTTCACAATGTAATGGTTTACTGTTCATTTCTTTAGGAAGTAGATCATATTACTTGATGGAGCCAAACATATTCACATTGACAAAAATCAATTTACAAACAGTGTTTTTAATTTCAAACATTTTCTGTCCATACTAGTGTTTTAAGATTGTTTTCCAAAAATTTGCCATCCATATTTAAACATGGACAACATGTAAGTCTTTCTTCTTGGGCACATTTGGTTTGTCAGCTTAGCGTGATGTTTGTTTACAAAGCAAATGGAATGTAACTTGAATTGCCAAAAGCAAAAGGAAAACAAAGAAAACCTGAAGAAAACACTAAACTGGGCAGACAACGAAAAACAACCTTTAAAGATTACAAATGCTATCTAAAGTAAAAAATGGGAATCCTGCCATAAAAGATATAGTGAAATATTCAAGTGTTTCAGCATGTAGTTCAGGTCAGCTGATGTAGAGAAGTTAGGACAGGACTATCGTCACAGTAAATATGAGATGACAAAGGGCTTTATCATAACAGAACAGACAGTGACTGATCACATGGCAGTCGTAAGTCAGCATTTTTGAAAAGCCCTCTGTTGCCCATCCACATTATTAGGCAACACCTGGTGTTTCAAATGTATACATTTTAGAGGCTGTTTCAAAAAGATTAATTTCTAGAGGTTGAATATGTGTGAAATGTGTGGCTGGAAGGCCAAAATAAATATAAAACAATGTGTTTTCAAATGTGTCTGTGTTAGTATGGACTATGTCCTGTTACGCACACGGACCTCTTACACAGAGGAATTTTCTATGTTCTGTAACCACGTGAGTCTTACAAAGGGAGTTCTGAGTGTTATTTCTTGGTTGTTTATTCAGGTTATTTTACACGGTATCTTTCTAGTTAATATTTTCAAACAACAATATTTATAAGATTCAATTTAATTTTTGTAGAAACAGAAAATGTAAAAGTATAGGAAACAATCATTCAAAGACCATCTTACATTTGAAATGTAATTCTTATTCTAATTACTTTTATGCTCATTCAGCTTTGAAAACACTTATTCTCAACTAATTCCTTTGTTTTTTTTTCAGTATTTAGAAGTTATTCTTGATGTGTTTCCAAGGAAACAAAACAGAAACATGCTTGTATCTACACTGTGTAATCTTGAAAGAATCTAAGTATCAGGGCTATGAAAGGAAAAAAGAACACACTGTGTTTTTTTTTAAGAAAAGTACCCAAAAATAGCTTTTTTTTTGCATTCTTTGAACAGATCGTTAAGACTAATCTTTCAGATTCACATATGTATAAATATACTCTAGAAATACTATATTTGAATTTAAAATTGAATTTGACCTCTTGTTGACCAAAACATATTTTTTAGGCTATTTAATAATAAGTGCCTTAATGTCAAAATCCATCACCGATATATAAGCGTGATGTTTTCTAGTTATGGGCTTGGGAAACACAATAGCTTCCTTCTTCTTCTTTCAGCTGCTCCCATTAGTGGTTGCCACAGTGGATCATCTTGTTCCATATCTTCCTGTCTTCTGCATCTTGCTCTGTCACACCCATCACTTGCATGTCCTGTCTCACCACATCCATAAACCTTTTCTTATGCCTTCCTCTTTTCCTCTTGCCTGGCCGCTCTATCTTTAACGTTCTTTTCCCAATATACCCATCATCTCTCCTCTGCACATGTCCAAACCAACACAATCTCACCTCTCTGAATTTGTCTCCCAACCTTTCAACCTGAGCTGACCCTCTAATGTACTTGTTTCTAATTCTATCCATCCTTGTCACACCCAGTACAAATCTTGACAACTTTAACTCTGCCACCTCCAGCTCTGTCTCCTGCCTTCTGGTCAGTGCCAACACTCACTACTGTCCTGTAGACCTTCCCTTTCACTCTTGCTGATAACTCACAAATTACTCCTGACACTCTTCTCCACCCATTCCACCCTGCCTGCACCCTCTTTTTCACCTCTCTCCCACAATCCCCATTACTCTGTACTGTTGATCCCAAGTATTTAAACTCATCCACCTTCACCAACTCTACTCCCTGCATCCTCACCATTCCACTGACCTCCCTCTCATTTACTCACATGCATTCTGTCGTGTTCCTACTGACCTTCATTCCTCTCCTTTCTAGAGCATATCTCCACCTCTCCAGGGTCTCCTCAACCTGCTCCCTACTCTCACTACAGATCACAATGTCATCAGTAAACATCATAGTCCGAGGGGACTCCTGTATAATCTCGTCTGTCAACTTGTCCATCACCATTGCAAATAAGAAAGGGCTCAGAGCCGATCCCTGTTGTAATCCCCCTGCCATGTTGAATGCATCCGTCACTCCTACCGCAGACCTCACCACTATAATAACAATAGCTGCTAGACTTTAAATTCATAATCAGAGACAAGTCTATGCATTCATTTAAAAGTGTGAAAATTTTGTATTTTCCTGTTTGTTTGGTTTAGCCAATGCATAAATCAAATAAAAGTAAAACACAAATAGGGATTTAAAAAATGAATTTAAAGAGGAGAAACGTAAAGGAGAGTAACAGCTCACTAGTAATTATGATGTGTTATCTCAAAATGGTAAAGTTTAAGTGTATTTATTCATTCATTCATACATTCATATTGCAAACTTATTTTCTGCAATAAAATATTATGCAGGACAACCCAGAAAGCAACCTTGGACAGTGAGGAAGCCTATCACAATGGATATACATACTGACCCAATTTAGAGTCATCACATGACCTTACTTAGAGTGTAGGAGAACACTGAGAACTACCTGGAGAAAACCCACATGGACATGGGAAGAGAGAGATAAGAGAGTAATACAAAGGTTAAGTAAACAAGAATTTTAACGAAACACCTTAAACAATATTTGATTAAACAGAGAAACATGGGATTGTCTCTTCATAGTTTTTTCATTTTTTGCTTTGTTCTTACTATCTTTGTCTATGATCAGCTCTGCTGATGTATACAGTACATTTCATGTCACTTCCATGATCTGGAAAGTCAGAAAACACAGATGAGGGAATGGAGAAGTTAGTGTTACAGCTCAAATGTACATTTGCAATGTAGAAAATTTTTTTTATAGGAAATTTAATTGTGTCTCTTATGATTTTGTCCTGTACCTCATCAGTTGGACCATGTCTAGAAAGATGACTACATCACAGAACTGTAGTGTCAACAATTTTTAGCCATGACACAGATTGAGCATGCCCTCATATTCCCTTACAGGCCTTTCCCTTTATGTGTGTAGTATAGTCTTATTCAGCCTAAGGTAGATGTAGATTCAAGAATTTAGAAACTGGTGGAGCAGACTTTCTGGGTGTAAAATAAACAAGCGACTATTAGGTATGATCAATGTGGAATGGCCTTAGAATCCATTTGGGAACCAAAGCTGGTGATGTGCCATTAGAATATGTACACTGAAAAAAGGGAAATGGCAGGTTGTTACATTTACAAAAACGTATTTACTTTATATTACATGTATTGTATATGTTCCACTTTTGAACATAACTCGATCATCTTTAATTTTATGATTTAGTTATACATTGACCATGACATTCTGGCACAGGCAAAGAAGCTTTTCAATACTAATCTTTTGTATTTTTGTTGGTTTGTATTGTTTTTACCAAATAAAACTAGTTTTGGTATAAACTAACCTGTTTATTTCTTATTAATAACTTTGAACATTAATTATAAAATGATACTGGAACAAATAGAATTGACAACCTAAAAAGGTTTTAGCTAAGTAACGTGGTGAGGTGCATTTTTTAAAAAGTTTATAAAAAACTGTTAAAAAATGTATGCTTTCTTGACATGTTTATTTAACATAATATAATTAATTTAACAGAGAATGAAGAAGTTTCCTTCATTTTATATAAAAATATCATTTTTTTCAGAATATTTTAATTTAGTTCATTAAGCATAATTAATTTACTTTTGATCAAAACAATTTTATTATGTGCAACCAACATTTTTTTTTATTTCAATCTGACATACTATTTTTTTCAGTGATACTTTTACAGTATATTAGTAAGTGTTATGGTTCCTTTGTTTGGACAATTTAAACTATTACCAATACTTACTTTTGAAAACTGTTTTAATGATGTACTTGAAAGACTTACAGTAAGGGCAGGAAGCATAAAGGGAGTCAACATCAATGTTCTGTAGACTCGTGGAGATCTGATTAGATTAGGAACCTATTGGTCATTTGACGTATTATATACATTATTCTTTATTTTACTCTTGATATTTGTAATATCTGTTTAACCAGTTACCATCATGTTTTCATATACCTTACTATACTTTTATCGTTATTTTTCTTCCATCTGTTTACAGTTGCATTTTCCTCTTAATTTACTCATTTTCTTCTTATTCATCTTACACTGTAAAAAGTGCTTCTTTGTGAAAGTAAAATAAGCTAATCTAAAAAACATAAATTTACTTAATAAAGGTTAGTTTTTCATTCCTACATGCAGTTTTGTGTTCATTTAGCTTACATTTTTAAGGAATAAACTCAGTGCAGGTAGTACGACAAAATTAACTTAATTTTCCTATGTTTGTGGAATCACTAGTAAAATCAACATAGTTTATTCAACTGTAGTTCTATTTTTCAGTCATAGAGAACAATGCGCATGCATGCACTTGCGCACTTGAACAAATTTACGTCACTTGTACACTGCCATTTGCTGATGAAATTCGTCGAAATTGCCGCGCGTTTAGAAAAGAGCTGTCTGCTACAGTAAAATTAAGTTAATATTTCATGTACAAGATATGCACATTTGAAAAGTTTTTTTTATAAATTTTCTCAATCTGCATATTTTTTTTTTTTTCTGCCTCGCAGAAGCATTGTTAGTTAGTTTGCTTGCGTCTTGAAACATTAGGGCCTGCCTCAAACAACACATTTGTTTAGTCATACAATAAGTATATCGTTTGTTATCCAGTAAACATTAGTTGGTTGGTAATACGTAAAATAATAAGAAGTGTTCTGGGTTAGCGTTGGTTTGTGGCAATATACATTGTTGATCAAACACAAACGACTGACTTTTCGCGGGTTGCAGAGGATCAGAAAGGAGGATTTTTCAGCATAACTTTTTTGTTATTTTTAAAGGTGTGTTTAACTCCCAACGGTTGAAAATTTCAATTCTTATATTTGCAGCAGACTTAAGGTAAGATTTCAATATGTGGAGTCATTTTTTTTAAGTTAGAACCAACAACGTTGTCTAATACAGGTATTTTTTTTTGTTTTTATATTTAAATACTGACTGTGCGCCAAGTGAGCCTGTTTGGTGTCTTCAAAATATGTTTTTAAGCATTTTGGAAGATTTCTGGGTGCACATCTGAAATAATTGTCAGTGTAGATAAAAAGGAAGAGAAAGAACCATAGAACTATCTAGAAATGCATAGGGCATAGTGTATTTTTACAACTTTTTGAGGAGGCATAGTGAATTTTATAATTTTAGAGATCAGCCAAAACAGTATAAGTATCAAAACATAAATTGCAACCATAATACAAACACACATTTTCAAGAGTTAAGTATGCTGCTATCTCCCAGCTGTTTCTAATCCTAACAAAAATGTACTTTGGAGAAGTCATACATGCTTGATAAATGTTTTTATAGTCACAATTAGTACAGACAGCTCTAAATTTTAAATAGATTTTTGATGCTTTTATAAGCTTAATAGATAAAAAACACTCTGTTTACTCCCACCAGGTCATCATGAGATGGAAATGTAAAATTAAAGAAGAATTCCAGAGTATAAATACTTTGTAACTTGAGCCAAAATTTATGTCTTTTCTTGACAAATACCCACCAAAGCTATTGTCAATTTTTAATGTCAGAGGAGGTGCTTCAGACAAAAAGATGCAAGGCATTAATGGTTGTCTACACAAGGTAAAGACGAAGCAGATTCTGGAAATTGGATATAATGCCCTTGTAACCTGTGGTGGAGGATTTTTTTAAATAAAGATGCCTACTGTCTTAGAGGGTGAAAATGCAATAGAGAAGAGATGTCATCATTCGCTGCTTAATGGAGTATATGGGGGAAAGTGGCCTAATCAAAGAGCACCTAGTAAGCTAAATGTGCACTTTGTGATATTTGACTGAGAATCTGGCAGAATATTTTAGGAACTGCAGTTTAGAATGGACATGTGAACATGAAGGCTTTGTTGGCATTTAGGTGTATTTGCTGTCCAAAAAAAGTTCTGAAATATTCTTTTACCTGTTTTTCTACTTGTATGACTATGAAATTGATTGTATTACAAATTGTTAACTGAAGCTTTGAAGTGTTGCCTGAAGTTTATTTATGACAAATGTTTGTTACTCGATTTACTCTTTTTAGTAATACACAACATATGTTTAGATTGCTTTATCAGGCTTTTAAGGTATACATGGAATGTCTTTTTAAATATACTGTTAAAATAAGCTTATCTTTTTTTACTGTTTGTGATTTTTGCAGGATGTGGATTGTCCTGATGTTTTACAGAACATTTTGAACATCTAAATCATCAAAAAGGAAGGGGCAGAATAGGCTGATGGCCCTGAAGACATTGGTATCATAATTAAAGGTCTTAGAAGTATTGACAGGTCTCAACAGTGTGTCAGAGGCCTGTGCCACTCTTTTAGGGTTCACATATGCATAAATCTACAGTATCCTAAAGAATTGAAGTATACATTTGAAGTGTTTCAAAAACTCTTCTTGGAGCTTGATGCTCAAAAACTTTCACCAAAGGTACTCTCACTAAAAAAACGCTTGCTGACATAAGCCACGTGCTGCTTTCAAAACATGTTCTGCATTATTAAACTTATAAATTTTAGAAAACAAATTGTTAATACAAAGTTAGTATATTTTCTGGCTTTGAAGAACATATGCATACAGAGAATTTCACATTACTTTCTTTAAGCAGAAACAATTGTCATTGATAATGCAAGAATTGTTTTGATTTGAGATTAGTGAGATTAGTGACTCTTCTGCAGTTAAAAAAGAAATGTAACATGTTTTGCTTTATATGTTGTGTTAACACCAAGTCATCATTTTGTTAAGTCTTGGACTGTTACTTATTGTTAGAGATGTTTATACCTATCCTGGCACAAAAATCTTAGTATGTTATTGCTGGTGACACAGATAGGACTTCAAATGTATTTTGAAGTTGGCACATACCTCACACTCATCTTTTAAGGGGGGGAAATCTTCAGGACAGGTTTAAACACAGTGAGCCTGTTCTGAGAAATATGAATATGTTGTATATAAAATGTTTTATTCACTTATATGCAAGTATAATTGACATGTGCATTGTCAAGTTATTTTGCTGTGTTTCCTTATAAATGCATTCAAGTTCACGTTCATTTAATAATAGTGGGTAAACAGTTTATGTATGCTAATAGTTGAATATCTTGATGTTGAATAATTTTTGCAAACTGCATTTTGGTTAGAAAGAGTGAACAGAAGAAAAATGATTTACAGTAGATGTATATGTGGTATTTTTTATTTTTTTGTATGTTAAATTATTAAGTTTCACTATCCAATGTTTTACATAAAGTCCAGTTTTTTGATATTTCCTCAATAATATTATATATCTCTCTAGATCTCTTGGATTAAACTGTATTTGTCTTGTTGCTATAATGCCACACTGACATGCAAGTACAGTATATACTGTACAACTTAAGGTTATTTTATTTTTTCTAGCCTTAAGGTAATTAACCTTTAGACTATTAGTAACTATATGTTTGTTTTTCCTTATTATTCTCCTATGTTAATATGCTTACTTTATATTTACCACAGATTTAACTTTCACACATATTCTTTTCACCCGTGTCTCCTGATTTACCAAAGTAGTATAGTTTAAGCTATAGTTTATATGGTTTAAACTTTCAAGATTATTTCAATGTGATTCTCCCCATTCTCTTCATTCCAGGTGGCACTTTAGATAACCTTTATTGTTTTGAATAAACTCCTTTATAAACTCTGTGGATGTTATTTGTATAAATTTAACTGAATACTGAATTAAATTCAACCTCCAAAGCTCCGTTTGCATACTCAATTAATACATATTAGCCTTGTACATTTGCAAATAAAAATAATAAATAACTTCTCCTAAACAAAATAAATGAAAATGTTGTGCATAATATTTTAATGGAAATTAATGCGGAGTTTTAGAAGCAAATACACAAAGCTGCACACATCGAAACTGCTTAAAATACTGTTGAGTAAAGACAACATACCAGTGGTCACTCCAAGTAAAAATTTTGTCACTTTTGTCTGATTTTAGATATAGCATTGTTCACAACCCAGCGGTGCAAAGCTTTGTCCAACTATATCTTTAATGTAACATAATATAACACATAATTTAACTTATCTTTGCTATAGCCAAGAATACGCAGCAATGCTTTTACTTACTTAGAAAACACAAATACTTTCAGCTCTGCTCAGCGACTTCTAAAGTGGACAGCGCAGTCTGGCCTCTTGGCTGCAATACACCCTGGTACAATTAGAATCCTGGGACTTTGGTAAATTAATTACAGGTTATTTAATGGATAAAGTATTGAGCTGTATATCATTGTAGGAGTTTTGACATTGAGGAATCTAATAAAATCATTTAGTTTTCAGTTCAACACTTTGTTTTAAAATTCATTTTCGATTTGACTTGCATTCTATTGCCATTTTGTTTTTCATTTTAGTTGTACTATTTTGATAGGATTTCAGAGGTTGTAAGCCTGTCAGTCATAACACAACTGGATAAAAGGGTTATTCTAGGTTCACTTCCTTATCCCACTATTCAGTTTCCAAAATTCTTCTTTGCTGTTTATTTTCTTAAATTCATGTTTTATTTTTTATACAGATTTTGAACTTTCCTTTTTGACTTTGTTTTGGTCTTGTAGTGTTCGCCTTTGGTAAGTGGTTATTTTTTGATCTCCTGGTACTGACCCTTGCTTTGTTATTTCTCTTTGATTTTTTCTTCCAGACTAGTCATACTCTTTTCATTTGCTTTTGGATGTAATATATAAGGGACCAGTTCACCCCAAGACCAAGAAGCATTGCAGAGACTGGAAAAGGTGTCATAAAATACTACTGGCAAAGAGCCATTGTCTGTATAGGACATACTGTCTATATTAAACTGCCTTATAATGGCTGACAGTGATATTAAAGACACAGGCAATCCTGTTTTTGTCCCTCCTCTATATTCTTCTAGATAGTACAGGATAATCAGCAGTCACTACATATTTCACAGACAGCTGTTATGCATAAGTCCTAAGACTCCGAAACAACTAATCACACAGAAACTACATGATTGTTCCTTGTATGTGTGTGTGTATGCTAGTGATATAGCGCCAGCTCATACTTGGGTGATTCCTCCCTAGTTGATGCAATATGTCAATGTTTGTGTGTGTATATATATATATAAAATCCAATGTCTGTATGTCTGTTTTCACGAGAGAACTACTTAACAGATTTAGATTGGGTTTTTTCTATAATTTGCTTGAACATTCTTGTTGATTTTGTGACTACTCTTATCGCGCTAAGTATTCGAGTTCGGTTGCGGCACCGATTTAGCCATAAAAATAAGAATTTCTTTATTCTATGCACAACACACATGACAATAGACTTGAAGTAGAAATTGAATTTTAACTGTATTAATTAGATGAGCCATAATTATTTTTCTTGACCTTTGAAAAAAAGAAAAACAATTTTCAAACTGTTGACATTAAGTAAGAGAAGGTCAGTTTTAATTTGCTAAAAATTGATGTGTCCTCTTTGAAACTGGCCCATTTTTTTGTACTTGAATTATTGTGTAATCTAGGAACTGCTTTACCCATATATTGTAAGAGGATGCAGATATTGACTAGTTTAGGCATTTATTTTAATTAAAATGCTTAATGTTGCTAACAAATAGTTTGTATTATTTTATTGCCAGCCTCCAAGTGATTCGAAATGTTAACCAATGTGCATTGTTACTATTACAATAAATTACTGTATAAATTATTTTTTCAAGTTTCTATATTAGCTAGTGCTTCAAGTGGATATGCATAAGTGTACCCTATGTGTTGCATGGCTGTATTAATGTGAAGAGCAAGGAATGTGGAGAAGTAGCTTTGAGTGTCACAACACAATTCCTGTGCCCAACCCACCCGAGAAATTCAGGCACCGTGATCTAAGGCTGACACTGTAGGATCCGTGATCAAAAATGTGGGTTGGGTTTGGAGGTGTTGGCGGTGTGGGGGATTCCTGATCAGGGGAAGGAGTCCCCTTTGGAGTTATCAGTGCTGCATCTGGTTGGTGGAGGTTGACAGATAATCATGATGACATGATGACAGCCGGTAAGCTAGAAGACACTGCTGGTACGCATCTAAGAGTATCAGAAAAAAAAAATTGTCTTATCACTTAGAAGCAATAATTTAAATTTAGGACCCATTTCACAATATTCCTTCTAACATACAATCTATTAATAATTCCTACCCTTTTACTATGAAAAATGCTTTGTAAGCATAATTCAGATTGAACTTAAATAAACTGAATGAAGACAGATTGGTGGCACAATAATGTAGTACTATTGCTTCAAAACTTCAGGAGGCTGGATTAGATTCCAGCCTGGTGACATATGTACTGAGTTATCATGTTTTCTCTATCTGTGTGCCTGAATAGGCTCTTCTCCTGGCTTCAGGTTTTCTTTCCATATCTCCAAGATGTGCTTGATTGATTAATCAGTGTCTATAAACCAATGATTATGGAAAGGTGCGATGAGTGTGTGCTGCTATGGACTAGCATCCTGTCCAAGGCTGGTTTCTGCCTTTAATTCAATACAGATTTTTCTGTCTGTGCCATAAAAGTCACATTAAGCAGTTTACTAAATTGATAACTGGATAGGAGAACTGAATTAATAGAAAAAGTGCAAATAAACATATAAAAGAGAATATAGCAGAACTAATTCGTTCAGGCTAACTTTTTCCTTTTATATCAAAAGATAAAATAGTAAAGTAACATTACTTTGATTTAAATTCAAATATCCAAATTAACTTGAGACTATGGTGTTGATATACTTTAGTTATAATTCTCTACTTCTATAATATGTAAGGGTTAACATTATAGGATGGTCTTATACTTCTATAAATAAGCTGTTTTATCGAATGACTTATTTCAGTACAATTATTTTAACACCATAGTCTTGAATGATCATACAGAGCCTGATTTCTGGTCTTCGACACATCCACATGAATTGTTCAATTACAGTATTTCAGAAAATTCTCCTAAAAAGAATTTTACAATCACCTGCATTTACAGTAATCTGACTTCTCTCTTATATCCAGGTTTCCCATTTTTTTGTTCTTTATTTCGTCTTATACAATTTCTTGCATTAGGAATTTGTTAGTTTTCGCATACCCCTTGGGGTCAGAGCACAGGGTCAGCCATTGTACAGGTTAAGGGTCTTGCTCAAGGGCCCAGAAGAGTAGGATCTCTTTTGGCAGTGACGGGGATTCAAACCGGTAGCATTCTGGATACCAGCACAGATCCTTAGCCTCAGAGCCACCACTCCACCCTAGATTTATACTGTCTTGCCTGTCTTCCCCACTACAGATTCAGTTAGTTGGTTTAGCAATAGAATTCCACAGCACAGAATAAACACAGAGCAAAGTAAAAAATTAAATGACACAGTACAATATATAATTTATACAATTTATAACAGCAAAGTGTAGCTCATACAAGACTATAATTGATGAAATTTATATTTATACTGTAGAAACATTGTTTTTCCTTGTTGCTTAATCAATTCAAATATCTTCCTCTTTCTTAATATCATGCTTAAATCCTTTGTATCTACTGAACATTACAAAACATATTTCCAATTATGACCTTAAACTTGATACAAATGTTTTAATGAAGCATAATTTTACTTGTTGGTGCCACAAATCGGCAATCAGTTTACTGAAGTGAAGTCATGAAATAGAATGTAGTGGCAGTGATGTACATGAAGATTCAAATTAGTTAGATATGCTAGTAGAGAACCCAGTGACATACCCAAAACTCTGTGGTGAGTTGGTGTAGATTTTAGGTGACAGTAAATCATGTGAACCAAGTCAACGCCTCTTAAAACACGAAACCTGCAAAACAGTCTGGTCAAAAGTTAAAGTCAACATTTAGACACAAGAGCTAGAAGTACAACAATTTAGTGAGCATGAGACCAAGACATCTCCAGTCATGATCGTATAGCAGGCTGCAGAAAGTAGATATTTAAATGTGTTGCATTGAAGACTAGCAGTTCAAGATAATGATTGTAATACTTGGTGCTCATCATCAGAGTTTAGAATGAAAATACAAGCTTTTCAAGGTGTGATGTTTTTAAGAATACATAATCCAGACATAAAGATATAGTGAAATTAGAAAGAAAAAAAAATTACTTTTCAAGAAATGGTCGTGAAAGTCAATCGCCCAAACTGCAATGTAAAGTTCATTAACTGAAAGTAACTAAGTCAAATCTGTTCTGTTTTGTTTTAAAACTAGAATCCCTGAAGCCTATGAAAAAAATCGTAATCCTGGGCCACCTTAAATTCCTTCGCACCTCTCCATTAGCGTCTTATGTTTTGCAAATGTGTCAATCAGCACAAGCAGATAACAGCCTGCTATTCCATACTCCCACCAACGCAGCTCAAGTCGCACAAAATATTCTCGGAGCTCAAGTCTGTTTATATGGTTGTGAGGTGCCTGGAATTGTAGATGATAAATAATATATCTGCTTTGGTGGTGCAGAGGTAAGAACTGCTGACTCATAATCAAGAGGTTGCAGGTTCGATTCGGGGCCCTTCCTAGATTTACCATTTTGAGTAGTGAGCTGCTCTTATTTGTTACTATTATAGAATGCAAACATACAATTTAATTATTTGAGTCTGTAACAGCCGATGTAAATTTGTGGTGCTTGCAAAAGTTAATATTTTTGTTTTATTATTCTTCAGTTTTATTCACATTCACGCGCCCCCCAATCTGAAAATACTACTTTTCAAATAAAGATGTGTTGTAACAGAGGAGGATTGAGGGTTGTCAGGGATGCCAGGGGCAACGACCCGGCCGGGACGCCGTGAGGGACCGGAAGAGGGTCAAAGCCCACCCTGGATCACGTGGGGGCCGCCTTCCTGGTTGCTCTGGGGGCCACGGGTGCAGGGCATGGAAGCTCCACCCTGTAGGGGCACGTGGTCACCACCAGGAGGCGCCCCAATGCCACACCAGGAAGTGCTGGGGGGAAGATTTAAGACGGCACCCGGAGAGCTGCCGGGAGGACAGCTGGCACTTCTGCCACACTGGGGCATGGCCAAGGGAGGAATGCCGGGAACACCTGGGGCTCATCCGGGAACTGGATAAAAGGGGCCGTCTCCCTTCATTCGAGGCTAGAGTCGGGTGGAAGAAGGACAAGGCAAGAAAGGAGAGTGGAGGTGGCCCGAGAAGAAGGCATTTGTGGCCAGGACTGTGATTGTTGGGGTTTGTGCACTTTGTTCTGGGTCTGAGTGACCACATTAATTGTAAATAGTGTATATAATAAACGTGTGGTGGTGATTAAGAACATGTCCGCCTGTCTGTGTCCGGGTCGGCTCCACAGGGTTCTACATCGGACAAAGAGAACAGAAGCCCTCCCCGCAAGAAACGTCTAGTCATGCATAAGAACAACGCAGCTGCACCAGGCGTAAAGGCAAAAGATGGAACCGTTTGGATGGAGCAAGAAGTTGGGCGTCATCCTGCCGGTGAATCTGACACACACGTCCTTCTATGAAACAGCAGGACATACTGAGCTCGCCAAGGTATCGTACAAAGTTCTGTTTGTGAATATGTTTTGTGATGGTCTTTATATAAAAAACACTTATGTTACTTATATAAAGGCCAGATTAAATATTATTTACCTATTTACCTTGATTTATTTACTTATCTTCCTACAGTGTAAAGTCACAAGTAGACTGCAGAGCTTCCTGTGTCTGATCAACACGGGCATGCTGATAAAGTACATGTGCAATGCCACTCCTTATTCTGGAAAAGATCCCAGTCAACCCATGGGAGAAAGATTTTCCTAGATCAAGGTCATAAAGCTTATGAAACCATTTCTGGACAAAGGCAGAACCGTAACAACAGTTGAGTAAAGTGTGACAGGAGCTTCCAACTGCAGCTAAAGTTATTCGCTTACAGTGTAGACCACAGCCAATAAGCAGCAGGAAGGTCCAGAGAGGCAGGAAGTGTCTTCTTTCTTCTTTTGCATATACCTCCCTTAAGTGCTAAGTTCCCTCTCATGTTATTATTCATTGCCTCTTAAATAAGTAGTATACAATATAAAAATACATTAAATTGAATTACATTTATCTGCTTGTACTAATCAGATATTATGCATAATTCATATGCAATGAGTATTTCACTTTATTGAATTTGGCACTTCCTGCAAGTTTGCAGCTTATTTCAAATTAGTTAGCATATAATCCTTCAGAAGGTATCTCAATATTCCTTCAGAAACTGTAGAAAAGTTTTCTACAGTTTTATCCTCCATCAGCCATCTTGGTTCTTAACTAGTTTGGTGAAATTCTGATAAATTTTAATAATTGTATATATACATGTTGTAATTTGTACATTAAAAATGCATAACATGTGACTGCTAGTTGTAACTGTAGGTTGAAAAATGAACATCTGATTTTTTTTTTGAAGTTTTGACATTGTTGCTGCACCATCTGCTACACTAGGTCCCACTTCCGTGCTTTTCATAGCAGATGAGTTGAAGGTTCAGCTGAGTGGCTACGCCCTGGAAAGGCAAATGGTCCAGATGGTATGTGCCCCAGACTGCTTAAGGGGTGTGAAGATCAACTTCTTGAACCTGTAGAGATATTGTACAACCTGGTTCTTCAAGGCGGGAGGGTCCCAGCTCTGTTGAAAAACCTCATATCTTGTGATAGTTCCCAAAGATGAGCAACTGACTGAAATAAATGACTACAGACCAGTGAGGCCCTCACATTGCACATCATGAAGACCCTGAAGTGGCTGCTTTTGCATCTTCTCAGATCACAAGTTCAGCATGCACTAGATCCCCTACAGTTTGCACACCAGAAGCACAGTGGAGTTGAGGATGCAGTCCTCTGCATGCTACACCAGTTTTATTCCTTTTTGGATGAACTGGATGGTTATGTAAGGATTATGTTTTGATTTTTATTGAGTGCATTCTACACCATCCAACCCTCCATTCTTGAAGACAAACTGGAGAGGATGAATGTGGATTCCACTTTCACCTCTTGTATTCATAAATACCTGACTGGATGACTTCAGTTTGTCATATTGGGAAACTGTGTCTCCAGGACAGTAGTGAGCTATGTTGGGGCCCTACAAGGTACTGTTCTGGCCCCATTCCTGTTCACATTCTACACAGCAGACTTTAAATATAAGTCTGACTTTTGTCACATTCAGAAGTACTCTGATGATACGGCTATTGTGGTGTGTATAAGGAATGGGCAGGCTGGGGAATATAGGGATCTGATTAGTACTTTCAGTGACTGGAGCAATTAAGAATTGCCTGGTTCTGAACACAACAAAGACTAAGGAGATGATTGTGGAATTCCACAAGTCTAAGCTCCCCATTCTGCCTGTCAACTTCTGAGGGGAAGACACTGAAGTGGTGCAAACTTATAAATATCTAGGTGTCAACCTTGATGACAGACTGGACTGGTCTGTGAACACAGATATCCTCTACAGGAAGGTGTGGAGCAGTATTTCTTTCCTCAGAAGACTAGTTATTCAGCATATGTAGTGAAATGTTGGTTTTGTTTTATCAGATTGTTGTTTCCAGTGTCCTCTTCTTTGCTCCTATGTGTTGGGGGAGGCAGTATGACAGATAAGAACATGAAGACGCTGGATAAACTGGTAAAGAAGGTCGGCTCAGTGTTGGGTGGACTCGATGGCAATGATGATGGAAATATGCATGGGAAAGAAGGTATAGGCCATCCTTGACAATAGCAGTCACTCTCTCTGCAACATTTTAGCAGGTTAGAGAAGTAAACGTAGCAGTCATCTTCTCTCAGTGTACTGTAGACCACAACACTTTAGAAGATCATTTATTCCTACTACTGTGAGGTTTTATAACTCTGTTATCAACACAAGTGATTCATGGCCTAGTCACTGCTCTACTTTCTGACATTGTAACAATTGACCATTTGTACTTTTATTTTCACTTTTTTGTGTTACTTTAATTTAGTTTTTAAACTTATTTTATTATATAAATATATTTTGTAATTCCTGCAGATGAGGTGAGAACACTTGTTCTATCTTGTTTTCTTAGTGTATGCTGCCATTTTTTGAATTCATCACCATGACACATTGGCTATCATTAACAGTTGTGTCATCAGCGTAACATTATTTAAGCCAGCTCCACACATGTATCAGTATCTACATTTGTGGATACAAATAATAGCCTTTCTCTGCTGTACTCTTCATTTTGAACCTTTTGCTATTCAGAGCTTTGCTTGGATTGTACATTTTGACTGTCTGATTGCTTATTAGGAATTGCCGCACCTTAATCTTTCTCACAGGTTTTCACCCATTCAAGTTTTTTGATGTAAACTTTCATCTCCAGGTCCATACTAGCTCCTAGTGCTGTCATCTATTCTTTCTATAGCAGACTTTCTTGTAGGTTAACAGAATAAAGAATATACTACTTGTTCTATTTTTTTTGTCTTATTTGCAGACACCTGTTCCCTGCATGATGTAATTTTTAGATAAATAAATGAGAATTTATTTCTTATATGGTCAAAGTAAAAACAGAAAATATCCTGTGGGAAATGATGATATTGGGGGCAAACCGTTCTTAAATGTGATGATGTTTCAACTTTTTTGATCTCATCAAGGATGAAATATTTTAAGTGTATCAAAGCAAGTACTGTTGCCCGCAGCTTGCAAGATCTGTATTTTGAGACAAGATGTGAGGTTAGGAAGTGCCTGATGAGCTGATATCACAGAAAGCTCTAGACAGGAAATGTGCACATCTGATCCTTCTACAAGTACAATATGTGTTTTATTCATGGTCTTTTTTTAAACCAACTGTGTGCCTAAAAAACAGAATTTGTAAAATAAATAAATCTACTGTATGTATTTAAATCTCAGAGTGGCAATAAAGTCAACGGCCATCTAAAACCACCCCTAATCAAAAATATGCAATAACAGAATTAGTATTATCCTACATTTAAAATATATATATTTAATGTATCCTTATCACCTATTCAAAGACTTTTCTAAACCTGCTTCCTACATTACATTATTTGAGTCTTTCTCGGCCCATTATTGACACATATTCCATCTTTCACAATACACTTATTGGCCTCATAATTTTTCTTCCAAATAATTTAGATTTCCTCCCACATTTTCAAAGAAATGTTGGTTACATTTAATTTGTGCTTTTTGAGTCTGATTGTTATTGTTAGTGTTTGAGTGGAACCTGCAGTGGACTGCAACCCTATCCTGGGTGTCTTTCTGTCTCACACCTAGTGCTCCCTACAATCTTGAAATGGCATAAATGTGTTTCAAAATTAGGTTACAAAATAACAAAATAATAAAAGCCTGCAACATGGATGATAAAATGAAAAGGCAACTTGGGAGGTATTACAGATGCTTAATATTAGCAGATAAAGGCACAGCTGCTTAGTCATAAGTCACCTATAGTAAATCAAATGCATTTCAAAATAGAATTAAGTATATAAAGATTGTGAATCTAAATATTATCAAATTTTTGCTAACTTGCTGACAATTTATGAGTAAAAATGTAAAGATTAGAAATGTAAAAATAAACGCACTGGTAAACTGTGATGTGACAACCTACAAAACTATGAACATTTTAATTCAACATAACTTCATTATTTTATTTCATTCTAGGAAAAAATTAAATATGTTCTGTTTGTGTATGTCAAACTAAAATAATGCCCTCTCAACAAAAAGTCAGTGGTTTAAATTTTTACTATGGATTCCACTAATGATTACAAAATAAATGAAACCCAAAAGAGCAAAATAAAAGAAATGTGTAAACACCTGTCAATGTTATTACAAAAGATTATTTTTTACAATGTATTTTTACTGCCAAGATTACCTTAACACTAGAATTACCAGAGCCTACAAGAAAACTCGTAAATCCGGCCCACCTTAAATCCATTCGCACCTCTCCGTCAGCATCTTTTGTCCTGTAAATGTGCCGATTAAGACAAGCAGCCTGCTATTCCATCCGCCACGTTTCTGTTTTAACAATGTGTTTACACAGATTACTGTAGAAACGGAACACACATGAAATGCATGTGTTTCAAATAACGATCTATTATTTCCACTCTAAAACTCCAGCAGTTCACTCCCAGATAATCAAACAAGGTATGAGCTGGGAGAACTTAGTGAATGTTCTGCGACGGTAGGGGATGGACTAGCAGGCTGCTTGCTACTTGTCTTAATCGGCACATTTACAGGACAAAAGACGCTGACGGAGAGGTGTGAACGGATTTAAGGTTTGAGTTTTCTTGTAGGTTCTGGTAATTCTAGTGATAAGGACAGTTTGGAATAGGACTGGGAACTGAAGATGATGTCTTGTAATAAAAGGCGAAGATCAAAAGGTCAAATACACCAAATAATCAAACAAAAATGGTAAAACAAAACTTTTGGTGAAAGGAGAAAGGAAAATAATTTCTTGAAAGCTAACACATAAAATCAAACTCGCAAATCTTTTACAAGAGCCTGTAATCTTGGATAATCAGCAAGTGCACAGCTCTGAAATTTTATACCACGACTGATGGCCTCAGCAGCAATACACAAAACTGTTCCACAATGGGGACACATGTAAAAGTGAAATCATGGTGGTACAGTAGCACGGTAAAACTCAATTTATTTTAACTGCATTTGTTTAATCCAGAAACAATGGCAGGAATGAATTCAGAAACCCAAACAATCCATAGATGGAAATAAATTGTCTGAAAATAGGCTTTGAAATTTAAGAAAAAAAATGTATCAAAATTGGGAACACATACGGAAACTTTATAAGGTAAATTTTGCACAAATTTTAGAAAGTTTTTCTTCACACAGAGAACCATAGATACATGGATTAAATTACCAAATATTGTGAGTAGAATTTAAGGGACATTCAAAACTCCACTTAAAATTTACTTTGGAGGAATTAGGTGGATAGGATTGGCAGGTTTTGCTGGGCTAAATGGCCTATTCTCATCAAAATGTTTCTATTATTTTAATAGAAATATTCCATTTTTTCAATCCTATATGTATTTTCTCAGCCTGTGATTTTTGTATATAATCTCGGGAAGCCTGCGGTGGGTTGGAGCTCTGCCCAGGGTTTGTTTCCTGCCTTGCGCCCTGTGTTGGCTGGGATTGGCTCCGGCAGACCCCCGTGACCCTGTAGTTAGAATATGGCGGGTTGGATAATGGATGGATAGATGGATGGATCTTGGGAAGCTGAAGCATATCCCAAAAGCAATAATGAGATACCAGTTCATCACAGGACAAAGTCGATCATTCTTTCCTATATAATCATCCACACCAGGACAATGCAAACAGTTAAACTGTATGTGTCTTTTAATTAGGTATTGAAAACCAGTGTCCAACTGAGGGACACTGTAATACTATGGAAACTGGTTTGCTCCTTATTGACTGGCTACCATCCTTATGTACTTTTATGTTGCAGTAGTAGATTTGAAACTGTGCTTGAAAGCTGTGAGGGAATCATGTAATCAGTTTCCTCTGTGATTCCCAGTCATATAATCTGGTGCCCTTTAAAGGCAACAAACTTCAGCAACTTCAGACTTTTAAGATTAACGTGCTCTCTAACTAGGAGTCTTATTGCACCCTGTAGTGAGATGATGGGTAAAGAACACAAGTATCTTCAACTAGAAGCATGTTCACCAGCCTGAAAAAGTGATCTGGTGTTTTTTGAACACTTCACAGTGTAATAAATGTAAGTAAAATTCAAGCTGGCTTGGGGCAAAGTGCACCTTTGTCAGGATTTGCCTTAGGGTGAAGTGCATTATATATATTTTAGTTTAAATTCAGTAGGATGAATGTATCACTGTGATACATGTGATGTTGGAGAAGATATAAGGAACCTTGAGGTGCTTTGTATTAAAAAGAAAAGGCATTATGTTATGGAGGTTCAAAATGTGCCAAGTGCAGTAAAGTATTATTGGGCTTCATTCGACAAAATATTTTATGGTAGAAATAAAAGTGTTTAATTGCTTTAAAGTGTTGTTTTTTGTTTTTTTTACAAAACCTTCCAACTACTATACACAATATACTGTGTGTGAATACAGCAAAATACCAATAACAGAATTGTGAATGGTTTCACCAATCCTGACCTACAAATGTTACACTTCATGAACTTAACACCATTGCAGATCACCTTAGCTAAGCCATCCTATACACTGAAAGCTTTGACGATAGTGTTGGCATGTCTTGGCTGTTCTGAATGCATCTGCCTCCTGTGCTCTGCTCCAAGAGTTCAGGAACAATTCGTGTCAGTACAGAACTTCAGCACTGTTACTGTCTGCTGTAAATCACTATTTTGCAATGAAGGTAAATAGAATGACCTCGTCCCAGAAACACAGCAATTATATACTTGAATCACTGTTTTCAGGACATGTCCTAGCATGCTGGTGTCAGTTTCATTTAAAAGGGGAATCCAAGCAACTTTAAGTGGTAAACTGCATTTCAAACTTAACTGATGTTCAGCTTAATTATAGCATATTACGACAGTCCTGAAGCTTAGACAGTTTTGTTTAAAGAAATAACTCCCTCGGTGGCTGAGAATCAGGCATTAAATGGTGCAGAACCGAGGCAGAACTCCAGCTGCCAAAACACTGCTGTCTTAAACCTTTTCAGGTCCCATTCACCCTCAGACAAGTACTATGTGCACAGGATGGCTCCCAAGGAGACTGAATTAGCTGAAGTTTTAATTATTCAGTAACATTCGCTCTTATCATTGTAAGTAAGGGAGTAATAACATTTTCTTAAAAGGAGCTTTATTTCTGCACTTAGTTCTGGTAACCCTCAGGCGACATGTTTTCATAGCTCTAAGCCTTCTGAACATTTACAACAAATTAAATAATAAATCTCCTACTGATGCATAAAGTGTGGAAAGATAAACATTGATGTGGTGATACATAAGTACTGGGGATTCTACATAAGTATTGGTTGAACTCTGTGAATTTAGTACTGTCTTGGTTTACCTTTTTTCTTTGTTTCCCTTTCCCTTTTTGCACATTTTCTGGTCTTGAGTAATGTAATTTAGTCCCAACATGTTTAGATATGGCTGGAATGACGAATAAAAAACCTTGAGCTTGAATATTTTGCCCCTTCCTTTCTTAAAATCATACCATATACTCGACATGGGAATAGCAGCCACCATGTGAATATGGATAGTGCATGTAGTATAAATTCTATACAGTGATCAAGTGGTCCAAGAACTTTAAGATGGTATTGCTTCCTTCTATATCATTTGTGCTAAAATCCATTAAATATTTATCTAGTTTTTTCTTTTTTTTTTATTGAATCATCCATAAACAATATGCACATATGCATGACAGAATTCTACATTGGGTGCAATAAAGGCCTAAATAAAGAGGATACTTTCTAGGGGTTACAATTTGCTTTTATGTCAAAACCAGCCTTCATTAGCTTGGACTGACCACATTAACCTAAATGAAGATTCTTTTTAGAGAACAACTTGCTTCAGGCAAAAACACCCGCTTTTTAACACAGGGCTCAATATTCAAGGTTGCAGAGGTTCTCAGAGAATCAACTTCTTCCAACATAAACGGCTCATATTACCCACCGCTAAATATCACCGTTTGTGATAGCATTTCGGTTTTTTCTATATTTTAGTATATGAATCTCTTTAACCAGACCTTTTTAAGCAGAGTCAAGTGAAACAAAGATTAAAACCTACCCATTTAATGCCTGTAATTAAAAGAACAGATACCATGCAAACCTACCCTGAAGGATATTATTAGATAGGCTGCTCTTATAATTAGGTGCTTTGCTATGGGAGACACAAAACACATGGATACCACAGGCAAAGAAGCAGAAAAGTGGAAGCCACATTTATAACCCTGACGCAGCAAAATGTGTAGTCATTTGGGGCTAGTCTATTGGGCAAGGTGATGTCAAGGGTGAAATGTGTTTGAACAGAGATTCATTATCATCAATGTGTTCAAAGCACCTTATGACAACCAGTGTGCACTGAAAAAAGAAAGTAAAAGAAAAAAGACGAGTGCAGTCAAAAGGAAAACATTAAAGTCAACAGTCTTCAAAGCGCATCTCTGCCTAAAGATGAGATGATAACATTTATTTTACAGAGGACTGGTCACAGGGAACACAATATTGTAAGAGGAAAGCTTTTTCCACAGAGACCATATCCTTACAAAATCTACGGGATCAAACACAGGGCACTCTTGTTGTACTGAGGTCTTATCTCATTTTTAAGAATGGTGTCAGTTAATGTTATTGTTTGTTAGTAAGTCCCACTCCTTTCATTTACATAATGTTCTTTAACATTAGCATCATCGTTGACATATACACTGTTCCACCAAAATCATGGATATCTGCATAAACCAAAGTTCAGTTTTGAAAGCCAAAGGAGAGATTGTGTAGTCTAAGAAAGAGGGACTCCTATGAAATTGTTTTCCCTGAGATTGATATAGACTTTTTTCATCTTCTTTTTTCTTAGGCTCTATCTATCTATCTATCTATCTATCTATCTATCTATCTATCTATCT
>JANRMT010062848.1:7544421-7578332 GCA_026402145.1 Polypterus bichir lapradei
TCTATCTATCTATCTATCTATCTATCTATCTATCTATCTATCTATCTATCTATCTATCTATCTATCTAAAACTGGAAAAGTTCACGTGTGTGTGTGTATTTGAATGTATATCATTAATGGTGTGTTTATTTCATTTGTGTTTTATATCCTATAAATTGAACTTGAACCCTATGGAAATTAGGCTGATACTACATTATCTAAAAAGTAAGTGGAACTGAGTAAGGAATAACCAAGTAATTAAGCAAAGTTGAATAAGCAGGATATAGACCTCAGACTGGCCTTAATAATACATTCTGACATGCTGTGTACTTGCCAGTAAAAATTAATGTTGGAACACAGAAAATAATGGCAGTTTTTATAAATGCATACCTGGACATTAGAGGAGAGTTCATTACTCAGATTCAGGATGAATCACTCTTTGCAGAGGCACAAAGAGCTATTAATTCACATAATTTACATTAAGGGCTTGAACTGCCTAGTGTGTTATCCTAAGATGGGTGCTTGAAGCAAAATTGCCCAATGCCAATTTGTGTTTATCGTTTTTACAACCAAGGGCCCATCTATAGAGGGATTTGAAGTTTTATTTCTTTTGTCTGATTTACACTCCAAGAGCAATGAACCTGTTTTTACAATTAGCTATGCAATTCCTTTGTGTGTGTCTCTTTTTAGTTGAATTGTTTTCTATCTTTTCACTGTTTTCTAAGGAGCTGTCCTTTCCTTTATACCAATTAGCTTAAAAACTTGTATTTTTTAAACATAGTTCTCAAAGTTCCAAAATTAAGTTCAGTACTGACCCCTAACAGTTCAGATTGCTATGTGCTACTGTATTCTATTAGCTGCAGATGCTGCTACACCCCATTTTAGTGAAGCACAGCTTGCCAGATATTCATACATTTTGAAATAAAATAAAATACTGTTTTATTTATTTCATGTTCATGTCTGCATGTGTTTTATCAAGTAGTTGTCATTGCTGTGTGCATCATTGTCACACAAGCATGTATAGTACATGAACTCACACTCTGGTGCTTTAACTGGAATGGATTGTAGTGCTCTAGGGAAATCTATGCGTTTGACATCACCCAATGTAGTAGCAGACGCTTTGAGAAAAAAGAGCAGTTTCTTTCAATTTTTTGAGTTAAAAATATCATTAAATGAATAAGATCAACTTAAATGTCCTATTGGAACCTTATTATTATGATGTGGCTCTGTGATGGCCTAGTGCTTCTTTAGGGCCTGTTTCCTGCCTTGCTTCAAGTGCTGTCAGGACATGCACCAGCAACTGGATTTAAAGAGTTAGAGAATGTTCTTTCATTATATGATGTATTTGCTTAACACATTTATCTGTGGCAAATTTCTCAAGGAGCTACAGGCAGGAATTGGACCACCAACCTTAGGGTTTTAAATCCTATGTCTGTGCAACTGTGCCACACTTGAAAAGAGAATTTATCATTTATATGGAAACAAGGAGGTTTTTGTTTAAGAATAGAACTTTACTGCTGTAGTGATTTGAAAGTTTTTGTTCCATTATGATTAAAAGTGCTCTCCATCAGTACAATTGAAACTATGAACTTCAGTCTTACAAATAAATTATTATACAATGGTAAGTTTTTACATTTATAAAAAAAATTCAGTTTTAACATTTGTTTGCTTTTATAGGGTTAATTCCCTGTTTTCTGTACTTGTTGTAAATGCCTGCCTTTTGCCACCTTCCATAATTCTGGAATGGAGGAAGAAGTTTAGGGAAGTAGATGCAGTAGATGGTGGATTTAAATATCTGCTTTTTAAATGTATTTACTGGTATATAAAATATATCAATATTTTCCAGCACTTTTCTTTACATCTTTTATTTGTCTTTCTCTTATATTTTATATACCAGAATAAGTTGATATAAATGACTGCTTCATGCTGTCTTAAACTGCATGGCTACCAGTCAGGTACTGGCACTGCAATTTCTTCAATTCAAACTACAAAAATATGACATCCTCTTTTACAGCTAGTTGAATTTATCTCATATATTACAGTAAAATCATATTGGCTTCAAACAATTAGATGTAACACATCTGGAGGCACTCCAGATATAATTAAAAGTGTGAGAAATATTACCAAGCAAATCTGTTTCATCTTAGAAAGTTCACATAGTCCATTAAAAATTAACTTACTGAAGTGGTGGAAGATGGTGGAACGATTACATTTACATTTATAGACATGGAAGGCAATTTTATTCAAAGTCATTTACAAGAAAGGTCAACATAATTGAGTAAACATTAGTCTGGAGGACTGTTTGGGAACTAGTGTTACAGCACAAGGTTATAAAATTGATCATCATAAGTTAAGGGTTCAGAAAAAAAATGCAAGCTAGTTACAAGTCCTTAGTCAAAACAGCTTATCAAAACCATTATCAATCAGAAGAAATTCACAGAACTAGAAAGTCTTCAATGGCTTCTTAAACACATTGAGGGAGACGAAGTGGGCAGCTTGTTCCTCCTAGCCCCTAGGTAGGTATAAATTAAATGCCAAGCAGTTATGACAATGAATAATGTAGTGAATTAAATTCTCAGCCTGTTACCTTAGTTCTTTCTCAGCTTTTGTTTTCAATGATACACAGTGTCGAGACACCCTGGAAGAACATTACTCCAGCTAGTCAGTGGTGCGTAAACATTAGTGATTTAACTTTTTTTGCTTTCCCTTTAATAACTTGCCTGTCTCATAGAGTTTTCTTGATGAAAGTAGAGGAAAGCCAAGCAAAATGACACCTTTTATTGGCTAACTAAAAAGATTACAATATGCAAGCTTTCGAGGCAACTCAGGCCCCTTCTTCAGGCAAGATGTAGAAGTAGAAACTCCTTCAATAAACACAAAGAACAAAGAAGGCTCAATGAGTCAGAATTTTTGCCAACCCTAGATAAGCCTTGGAATTTCAATTTGGGGCAATAAAAGTGTGGAAAGATGTACTGGGTCAACAACTCTCACTTATTTTGTCACATTTAAAATTATTTAAACACCTTTTATGTGTCTGGTAAAGAAGAAAATGTCTATTGCCAGTGGGAATTCTTGAGTAGACTGTTATAAGAGAAATCGCTCAACCTACATCTCACTAGTAAACTGTTTAAAACAAAAATATCTCAGTTCTGCACACGTGAATCACACATTTTTAGCACGTTTTTAAGGTTAACTACATTATAAAGAATTCTCATTGCCCTACAAGAAAAACCTACCTATTGAAAATTGAAATACCTTGATAAAAATGTTATTGTGAGATCCATTTGTTCAGTTTAGGGTGAATAACCATTGGAAAATGTTTATCTTATTATACCAAAAAAAAAGCTTATAAATCAAAAAAATCAGTTCTTCCAGTTAGATGGCCTGCATTCAAGAATTCCTCATCTCAGACTAATTGATTTATTTAAAGCATACTTTTTACTTGGGTGGGGGTAGAATTTTGGTTTGTTAAGCTTGACTTGATTGTATGGAATGTTATTTGCTTCAAATTAAAATCAATAAATAAAAATATTGAAAAAAAGTCATACTTTTTACATTAGTCTTCTCCTGCACTGCATGAGAGAGATGACACCCAAGTAAAGTCGTCTGTGGAATATTGGCATTTGCATCACACAATGGTGAACTGTATGCACAACAATTTCTTCTCTGAAGTTAAGCAATACTATACTTAATGTGAATAATTTGACCCAGGGGATATTTTAAGATCACAGCAACTGCTATGGTCACATAAACAAAATAAATAAATAAATAAAATAAAGAGGAATGTTGTCAGCTCTCAAATTTTTTTTTTCCAGGCAAGTTGGTTGTTACTGCACCCATTTCTTGTGGCAATTTTTCCACTCCAGGTTTCTTTGTTCACAGTTCACATTGTACCTTTAAGTAACTGAAGCAGTCAGATACCATATTTTTCAATCTACGTTTTGTTGCTTATAAATTAACATGTAACAATCTGCTCATTGCTTTATCTCATCTAAAGTCATATTCTGTCTCACTTCTCTAAGATGTATCAGTTGTATAAGTTGTAGCCTTACATTAGTGCAGATAAGTGTGTGTGAAGATATAAGGCTGGAGCTTAATAGAGAAAATCTTTTTTATATATTGTTAAAAAAAAAAATCTTTTTTTGTATTTACAGAGGTGTAACATCTTTTATAGGCTCAGCAGTATATATAATTTTACCTATATGTAAAATGATCCCTCCATTTATTAGCACACTTAACCCAGTTTATGGTTCTGGGTATCCAGTTTATATTAGTTGTTGATACAAGATCCTCTCCTGGAAGGAGTCAGCTCTTTATTGAGTGCCAGTTCATTGCAAGGAATGCAGTCCTGGAATGAAAGGGTAACCACAGTAGGAGAGAAAAACCCCAGTAGACACAGAGAACACAGAAACTGCAATTCAGATTTCTGCAACACTCTTCTGAGCCTATGTTGTTGAATTTCCTCCAAAAATTAATATCATGGCTGTGGTTGAGAAACATTTAAATGGAAGTAGTTAATGTGCAAACATATTAGAATATAATGTCAGTGGACTAAAATGACAAATAAAATTAGAAAGTTCAGTGTTATGCCTTTAAGTGCTTTCTAATGACTTCAAATAATTCCAGGTAATGGGTAAGTATAAAGAAGAGACATCAAAAGTCATTGATGGAGTTAACATTTAAAGGTTGAAGAGCAACAATTAAAATTATTATTATATTAATAATACTGTGCCTGCTCACTAATAAATAAAAGCTGTGATGAGATTTATATAGAGTTTACAAGCAAACTGTAGCTTGAATTTCTATGGCCTAGCCAATTTTGTGAGAACATGTTTTTGAAGGGTACTGTAATTTTTTATACAGACATTGGTTTCTGTCTATAGTGTGCAAGCCATTGCTCAGAATGTAAGTGTATCTTCAGAATAACAGGATGCAGAGAATAATAAAAATTGTGCATACTTCCAAATCCAGTTGAATTTAAATAAATAAAGAAATATGAAGTTAAATGATTTATACAGATTTTTCCTTCCAAAATCCTGCTTTTATCCAAATTACTGTCTTACCGATTTTCAGCAGAAAGGAACTCAAGTATCACCTGAGAGCTGTTTAATAATCTGAAAAGTCAGTAAAATTGCAAATGTGACTGTGAACACCCTCTTGGGTAAAAGATTATGCAGCTAAGAGCCATAAGTAAATGAAGCTCGAGGGGAACAGATACAGTGCCTAGAGCTGACCGAAGAACTGACATCTTTGTAAAATGTATATTAAGGATCTAAGCATTATGGACTTCAAAAATAGACAGCTGTTGTGCATAAGTTTGTATTAATTTATCATAAATTCAGAGTTAACAAGTTAACCTGTTAAATGAACTACAGTATATAAAGGGTGTAAGCTTTAAAAGTGCAAAGATGTAAACTTAAGACCAAGACTGCTAAAAAAAGTCAACTTAATTTGGAATCTTTCTGATAAGGCAAGTACTGAACAATTAAATATGAATTTGACTGCATTTTTAAGCTAAATCAAAGACAAAGAAGCTTCATACAAGAAAACTTCTGAAGCTATGACATGTGATTTTTCTTCCAGCTTCAAAGAGTTATAAGTTTAGCTGATATTTATTACTATTAATGCCCTGCCCAAAGATACATTCAGGACATAAACTTGTTCAGCTCTTTAATGCCATTCAATTATTATCTTCATTTAAATCCTGCCCATCTACTGTATTTCACTTATCACGATTGATTTTGGTTGCTGTATTTTAACTGTCAATATTTAGTTTTTACAACTTCTTTCACCAGATTTTCACCTATTCCAACACAGTTCTTCTTTCAATGTAAAAAAAGAATTCTAAAATAACTGTCTCTGCTCACAATTATCTAGACATGTTAATTTCTCTTCCAGTCTTACGACTTGAGCCAGTCTCTGCTTCACATCTTACAGACCTATATCTCCTTCCTTCCTTATTCAGTCTATTTTTAACTATAAAAAATTAAGAAAGATTGCAAATACAGAAAAGCATCAAAAGTGTAACCATACCAGCATTTACAGTAAATAATTTAATATAACATTTTAATGATGTTAACTATGGACAAATTAAAATTCTTTGTCCTTAACTTTAAAACAAAAATTCATAAAGCAGACTGGGTAGACATAACAAGAAATCAACAAGAAAACAAGGACATACCTTAAGTAGAAGTGGTTAAATGTTTATATACAATTTAGATGTGATCTTTGACACTCAAGTCACCTTTCTACTAACACCAGAAACCACAAGAGACTAAAGCTTGGTTCCAAGTATTTTTAGTGTTTTAAGTGGCAATGCTTAAACAATCTAAAATGGTGCTGTGGTGACATCACTTCAGATGAATACAAATTTAAATAATCTAAAAAAATCCAAACCAAAGCAAAGCGTTAAAGAAAGTATTACCTGTGAATTGATTACTTTAAAAATAAGTTACAGTTGCACAGAGTGATGTAGTGGTTAAGACTTGGGACCTCAAACAATGAGATTGTGGGTTCAAATCCTGCTACTGACACTGTGATCATGAGTAAATCACTTTGCACTAGCTTTTTATTTTTTTGTACATCTCTTCATTATTGACCATTATTTTAAAGTTACACTACACACTTTCAGCAAGTGTTTGTCCTCTG
Source organism: Polypterus bichir lapradei (assembly GCA_026402145.1). Taxonomy (NCBI): domain Eukaryota; kingdom Metazoa; phylum Chordata; class Cladistia; order Polypteriformes; family Polypteridae; genus Polypterus; species Polypterus bichir. The sequence goes on from JANRMT010062848.1 coordinate 7,551,049, forward strand.
TCCTCTGTTCACTAAATTTCATACTACATTTTTCATAAATGTTAATTAGCACAAAATAGTGTTGAAAACAACACATAGAACTGAACCAATCAGTGACTTTGACACAATTACAGCAATGTTTCAGTCAGCAATAATTCAACATAAAGACTGGGAATTGATGGAGCTGCAAAATTGCAGAAACATTTGGAAAAATTATAACACAAATGATCACTGGTGCTACTGAAAATGTAACTTATTCTAATGCTTTACAGTATTTCTATAATCACTACTCTCCATCTAAGTAATGTAGCAACCTGACATTGGTAAAGAAAAGGTAGTTCATTCAAGGAGAGTTGACTACAGCAGTGCTTTTTTGCCTGGCAGTTCAAATGATTTGATTAATATTCCATACATAATGTAAAATATTACAGTAAGAATATTAAACATAGTTAAGGGAAAGTGCCCAGAAGGAAAGTGAAAGGGGAAATCACCAAGAGATGTAACGATATGTTACTTCTTCTTGTAACAATAACATCATTGTGGTGCTACTTTGTTATTGTATTTTTATGGTTACAGCCATACTGTTGATGGCACATTGCCTATTGTCAAGCACATGATTTAATGCTAGTGCTTGTTATGATTCTGAAGTTCTATACATTTTTGTTGAATTTTACAATTTTCTTTTCACGTTTTCACATATTTTTTCTGTGGTTTTGAACTGCATAGAATTTCTGTGAATCTTTGTTTTCCTATTGTAGTTTTGTTTTAGCCTTGTGAATTTAAATATGATCATCGCATGACCATATATAAGGTAGTGCCACAAGTGACTCATTGTCTAATATTGGGGATCCCCTCTGGAATTTTTGTGGAAAGTACAGGATAGGTTTCCTAGTAAACGAGCTAGCAGTTGTGTTACTGACTCAAACTGGTTCCCATTCTGGTTTTCAAAAAGGATAGACTTGTTTTTTTGATTTTGACTTGGCATGTTAATTACTTATGTTTAATCTCCTGAACTGTCATTCTCCACCCTTTCATTCTGACACTTTTCCACCTTTTGGCAGAACAAGGTTGCTTATGTTCTCATTATGTTAACATGATTTTAGATGGAGTCCAAGCTTTGGACTGGTTTCCTTGCTTCATGTCTCTCTTATTATAGTGGAAGCCAAATGGTGCTTTCCTGAACATCCTAGTGTTAGGAATATCTGCTTTGTATTTTTGACTATGACTTTAATTTTGAATTTCTGGTTTTGCAATCTATTGCAAATATTGAGTCTGCATGGTGTGTTGCTAGCAGCTGGTCCACTAACCTTGATTCCAGTCTTCTGCTAAATGTTATTCCATCCACTTGTTTATTAGTTTCTTATGCTGCACCCTTGCACTTGCTCAGTTTACTTACGAGAGCTTAACACTTACAAGTGTATTTGCCTTTTACTAACTAAATTGTAATATGCATTTTGTAGTACGCATATATGAAAATGTGAATTCAGAGTACTGTGGACCCCATCTTTTATAACAGTGGTGAGAAAACATCACTAACCAGACCAACATTATATCACATTCTAAGCATTCTAGCATTAGTCATTGTCACTGTATACACAACAATCTAAAATGGTGCTGCTGCGACATCACCATCAGAATAATAAAATATAAACAATTCAAAAAAAATCTAACAACAAAATGAACTGGAATTTAAGTACTCAAAATCTATATTCACCACAGTAAGAAATCTAACTGTATAAGTTATGTTGTTAAGTGTTTATGTTGGCTTCCAGTTATGTTTAATGCAGATTTTAAAAGGTTTTCAATACAAACATAAAATCACGATTTCACTCCTTCTTCAGAGTCGACTAAGGCTCATACCCCTTACAGTACACTGTTACACTTTTTTTTACAATTTAATGGATAAATAATAATTAGAAAAAGAGACAGAATCTTTCAGCTGGAGACTATTCTCACAGTAATGGCAGAAAATAACATTCTCAAAATCATTTAATTCATCTAAGGATCACAGTCCTGGTCTGAAAGCACTGGAACCAAGGAAGGACCGAACCCAGGTCATAACGTCATTTAATTGAGAGGCCCATTATTGCTTATAGGTCAATTTGTAATCTTAAGGGTTGCAAGAATTAAATGTTTGTCCATAACAGTAGATGGCAGCAAAGATATCCACTATTTTATACATGGTTCCCAGCAGCTTATCATAATGGCCAGGTAATTCAGGAGCTGCCTGGCCATTTAAAAGGAAGGCAGAAACAAATAGGCAAGGTACTTGGTGGGTTTTAGAAGGATAGTCCTGGTAGCACCACAAGCCATACATGACCCCAGAGCTTGTTCCTAGAAGTTCTAGAAGTAATATCTTGCTGATGTTTGAAAACCCTTAAGTCAGAAGAAGAGCTGATCAAAGATTGAAGCAATGGTGGAAAAGAGAGTGTGTAGCAGAAAAGGGCTTGGAGAGAAGAAGGGAGTGTTTGATACTATTGTGCAGCGTGAAAGCTCTACCAGTGAAAAACTTCAGACAGGATATTAAGACCTGGTGAGAGACACAAAAGGGTTATATAGCATAGCATACTTCTGGTAAAGTTGCTAGTAGAGTTATTCATATTGCCTTTTAGTAATTGTGGTAATAATTGTAATCCACATCTACTAAAGCCGCTGTCACATTTCATGACTTTTCCAGTGAGTTTCAGTTGTAGCCTTTATTTATATAAAGTTATTGAGTCTGGGGCAGTTGCATTGTGTTCATGTGACTGTCAGTTGTATAGTATGATATCCCAGAAACTCAGTCAAGCCAGTCTACAACTTTTCCTAAAATAATTGAACAGGTTTTATTTTGTTTTAAGTCATATGGATGGGCCCTTGTGTCTCTGAGAGATAGCCAGAAGTACAATGTAACGGCAATTCATCTGCAAGGAAAGACTGAAAGTTTATGTTTCACAAACAAAGAGAGGCTAACCTATCTGAAGGTTGCAGTTAACTCATCATACATAGAATTCCAGGCAGCATATAATTGCCTGTCAGAATGGGGCAAGCTCACAACACTTTGGGAACTCAAAATTGTGCTGAAAAACCAGCTTGAAGTCGTATAAGTGGTCATCTGTTGCAGTTTCTGGTCATATAATCTACATCCTTAAGTTGACACGATCCAGCAACCACAGTCATTAAGTTTAGCATCTCCTCTGACTAAAAGCTGTAGAATGTACAACCCCCTTAAGTCTTTCCCATTGTTGTTGTCTTAGTGTTCTGTGTTAGCCCTAGCATCTCTACTACATTAATCATGTTTTCCTTGCTGTCCTTGGAATGAATCTCATAGTGAATGACGAATATTAGCATCTCCCTGTAGTGTAATGCTGAATATACCAGGAGTGTTAAAGTATATGTGTGGATGGTGTTGGTTTTAGGTTTTACATTAACTCACTTTTCTCCTTATTTTCAGTCATCTGCTGTCGCAAAAAGTTGTAAAATGATTAGTCTTCTTCGAGTGCTGTTAAAATACATTGGGACTTTGAAATGTCCTTTGAACAAACTGCTTCTATAAAATAAAATTATATCTATGTTTACCAAAAAGGGACTCAGTGCTTGGAAGAAAACCCATTTAACCACTCGGTAATTACCAGTATTGCTTCCTGTTAATGGGATCATAATTATATCATTTGAACAAAAGGACAAGGTTACGACTGTAGTCACAAAATAGCTCCAGACATGATGCTGGAAAAGACTTGTGTTTCGTCTGAACTAAGTACAGATTAATCCCTACAGTAAAGAAAGAAGCATGATTGCCAAGTAAGCAACCATCAGCAAAAGCACTTGTTTGAGAGTGTTCAATTAATCATTTATTTTCTGAATTTGTTCCCTGTATTCCACTTACATGGGATGCTAGAGCCTAACATGCCAAATTCAGGCACATCAAAAGGAACCCACAGTAAAACAGGTAATAGTTTACCCAGGATACAGCCACACACAGAAATAATAATATGTTACCAATTAACACGTCTTGCAGGTGGAGAAAAAAACACAATAGCCAGGGAAAACTCCTATATTCACAGAGGGAAAGAACAAGGAATTCCACAAGGAATTGATACTAGTTCTCTAGAGATGTGAGGAAGTCCTCTGAGCCAGAAGTCAGACAGAAATCTAAGAAATGCAAAAGGGCAACAATCACTGTTTCCTTTATCTTTTCATCTTCTGCTGCATTGAATAGTTACATGTCCTTTGAGGTTCTGTAAAATTCAATTTTTTATCTAATGAAAGCAGACTTTCTGTACTGTATATTGTAGTAAGTGTGACTCTAACATCCCATTCCCTGGAAGGTATACCCATAGAATCCTTAGTAATGCTTCTCCTGTGAAACATGACATAACATGGAAACAGAGCATCAGCTTATTTTGAAAATGGTGCAGAAAGATGTTACCTAATTTGACACCTCCACATTTAAGAAAATCCCCAAAGATATCTATGAATTGGCATCAACAAGTAGTGATGAAACTGTTATGAAGCATTTAAAGAATTAAAATCTGCCTCTGCAAAACATCCACTAACGAGGAAGCAAGAGACATGAAGGATTTGCGTTGTTTTAAGCACTCAAATTGGATGAGTGACATGACTTGGTACCTACTGTATGAAGGAGGAATTGTTACAACTCATTTTGCTGATGATCACTGAATGATAGTTTACTCATTCATTCAGAAACTAGAAGCAATTGCCTCTCAGAATGACAAATGGCAGCAGTAGATGTCTCCTTATGCTCTGATATTAGGGTTTCCAGAGGCTATTCTTAGTCATTAACTATATTTGCCTAGAACTGACAGAACAGGGGTTCGAATGTTGTAACAGCATCTTATTGCCAAAAGTGCTAGTGGCTTTAAATGTGCTTTCTATTTTCAACACACATCAACCTTCAACCAGATGTGTATTTTGTGGTCAACATACTTTATATTTGAACCTCAAAGCTGCGATTACTGGGCTGGCTAAACAGTTATAAAGTATGATAATATTCTGATAGAGTGTGTACATCTAGCTGTCAGATAAATTCTATTCGAAACAACTGTTTTAAAATTACAAAGAGAACTCAAGAATGTTGTATGTGTATATCCACTCTGTGGGCTTCCTTTCTCTTTTTCTTTGCATTTATCCACATATGCAGCATTTTTGTGGAGTTGTTTTCTTTACATTCCTACAAATATAAACATGCCAGATTATCAAATCAAAGTAGTTGCAGATGGACTAACGTCTGGTTTATATGAAAGCAATACAAAAAAGATTCTGAAGCCAGAATTTTCCCTCAGACAGTGATAAAGAGAAAACAAGTTTCAGCGAGTACACAGAGCTTAAGGCAGAATGCTAAAGCAGGCATTCCCTAACAAACACAGTACCTAGGGAAACCTGTCTGACTGCTTTAGTCAATGTTTAAAAAAGAAAAGGAAAAAGCCTGAACAGCTTTACTGGATACAGAGCTCCTCACAAATACACCACGTCCTTATCTCAAGTTCACCTTGCTGCTCCCTAAGGAGCCTCACAAACCATCAGCAGATTAGGCACAGTAATCAATATCCAGAGATGAGGCACACTAACATCATACCATTCCACGTCTTCTTTCTTTTACCAGACCTCTGGTTATAAGACACAGTTCATTAGCCGTGCCCACATTACTTATTTGAATAGTGTGATAACAAATAACAGAGTTCTATTTAATAAGTTGCTCTGTAAACCTTGAGTCTACATAAGCATCACTCCTGTGAGCACTTCCAGAGCTCGCACATTTCCACAGCCTCTGCAATAAATATACAGTACATGCAATGCTAGACAACTGTAGAAAGGAAGCACACTACCTGCTTTAACTTTCTCTGCACGACCAAAATGCCAGAAGGACTTGGGTTTCCCATTTCGTGGTGCCTTCTTGTGGTGCGCATTCCCCATATCGAGCTCCTGCTCCAAATCCCCGCGTCTTAGAAGTTAACAGACCCATATGGCTGCTACATTGCTGCATGTGTTCAAAGATACTGTACCTGCTCTGTTATGGCCAGCCTATGAATGGTGGGTGTGTGCCAGTAACAGACTCTCTCTCTCTCTCTCTCTCTCTCTTTCGCTCGCTCGCTCACTCCCTCCCTCCCTCCCTCCCTCCCTTCCTCCCTCCCTCTCACTTTATTTCCCTGCTCTGAAGCTTAAGTAGCAAAGCAATCTGATGGGTCTGTACTTCATTGCACTCCATTTGTTGCTCTTTTATTTCTCCTCTCATTAATTTACATTGATTAATGTCAGTTCATTCTGCTTAATGCCTTTGACTGCACAACCATAATGTCTTATTGCAGTTAGAAAATGAGGATGCCAAGAAAATGGCTACTAGCGTTGCATTCTATAATAAATATTAACAAGAATATACATGTTTAAAGGTCAAAGACTCTGAATCCACATTTGTGTAAAGTTCTCTATGTTCTGATTTGTAATATATTGTATAATTTTAATGTGTATTATTTTTAGACTAACACATTAGGAATGATGCTTATAATTGTCCGCAGTAAAATATGGGGATTTCTCTGTTGCTCCAAAACTAACAATAAATAGTGAAAAACTAACCACTTTTTTAAGTGTTTATGAAAACAGTTAATATTTACACAGTTTATGCCTTTCTTTAGCAAATGTAATATTTCAATGACTCTTCATGAGCATTAGTAGTGCCTCTGTTATACTCATATTACATTGACAAACCTAGTGTGTGAGATGACATAAGTTACCCCTCCATTACCTCTCCAGATGAAAGCAGAGAGGCACACAAACAATTTGAAGCCACATCATGAAAAACCACAAAGCTGAATGAAGACTGAAAGACTACCACCCACTTACCGATTTGTATAAAGCCCCCTATTGAGTGTGAGTCATTAGGTGAGAGATCAAACAAGGCTTCAAGCTAGACAATTACAAATGGTACTCAGTTTAAAGCCTTGAATGGAAATATATTAAACTGTAAGATTTTCTACTTATTTCCCAAAAAAGAAAGGTTAGAGTTGTTCAATTTTAAAGAGATAATAGCATTTTGAAACCCAAGCCATGTTTTTCTAAGATCCTCTAAACAGTCCCTCACAAAGCTCACTTACTCACATATCATAGAAAAACATGTTTATGAAATTCAGCTATATGTTGACTTTTTTCCAAATGAACATGTCTTTTCTTTTGCCTGTAAGTTCACTTTGTAAAGGGCCATTTAGGACAGGAAGAATCTGGAGATTTCAAGGTGAGGGCCATGTTCGACTAGTAATACTTGCTGATAATGGCACCAGAGACTCATGACTTGTTGTATACTGTTCAGACATGCATGTAACAATTTCCTTGTACTCTGTACATATGATAACATTTTGAATTTGAACCTGAACTTGCCTGGTACATCAGATATTTGTTCTCTGAAGGAAGTTACGTTTTGCCTTTGTATGAAAATCTACGGTTCATCAAAATGTGATAGTATCTGATTTTAACATTTGCAGTTTTTTTGTTCCAAAATTAACAGCTTTGGCTTCCTTGCATCAAGCAAAGTTTTGGCAATCTTTGAAGGAAATCTTAAACACAGTCACGCCTTTATCTGTGGTGTTAGGACAGAAAAGGATGAGTCATGGGGCTGTGTTCAGCTGCAGAAAATTCACATGCTAATGTTCATGCTTGCATAATTGTGTGTTGCTGCATCCTAGACTGTTCTGTAGTCATATACATGAGCCAATGTTTGGAATAAGCAGGTTGGAAAATGAATGGGTTCTTCTTACTCAATTAAACATGTTTCCAGAATCAAATAAAAAGAAACACTGAATATGCTATATGAGTCAAAAGTTTGCACACACACACAGAAATAATTATATTTTTGATGAAAATGGATATAATTTTTTATTGAGATAAGATTAAATTGATTTTAAAACTACAAGACATTGCTTTTGTTGTTAATAGCATATTTTAGAAAGCTATTTTTATTAGCCATTTCACAATGTTTTCTTATGTGAGCAAGAAAAAGTGTTTCTAAAAATGTGAATTCTTTTTAACCTGTAGACCTAAAGTGCCACTTTGTCTAGTAGTTTCCATCTTAAAAGTGCTCCTAATCAAAGGATAACTTCTAATATTTAATAAACTAAGCTTGTTGCAATTTTATTTTTACTAATCAAAAAGGTTTAAACACTATACTAAAGAAAAGAAATGATTGTTGGGACAAGTTTTGCTCTTCATTAACAAAGCCCAGCTTGTTACTGTTCCCCAAGAGATATTGTCTAAAGTGATATAGGCGTGGAGCTCTAAAGGGATGATATCATCAGCAAGAGCAACTGTGGTTAGAATTCTGACATCTGGATTATAATATCTGAGAATGTAGTTTAAACTATGAAAGGTAAATAGGAAGAAACTCAACAGAAATGGATTCAAAATGTTAGTCACTTGGGTGTGTGTATTTCATAAGGACTGTTGTTACAGTTGTGGTGGGCTGGCGCCCTGCCCGGGATTTGTTCCTGCCTTGCGCCCTATGTTGGCTGGGATTGGCTCCAGCAGACCATAAGCAGTGCACAAGCTTTGCATCAAACAGTGGTGCAAAGAGCAAATACAAAGGATTACTGAATAGTGAAGAGAAGTAATATTATGAAATAAACTTTCTACAGAAATGGACAAATGTTCCTAGAGTGCAAATGAAAAAAGTCTACTAGCCCAAGTGCTTGTTCCCAGCTTTGACACAACGCATTTTCTTGGTAATGTTGAAAGCACTCATCCTTTTTAGAAGGGTGCCTGTCCATTGCAGGGTGATCACGAATAAACACACCGGGAATCTCTTACAGTGGATTTATATTCACCAGTTCATCTGAACTACTTGCCTCTTTAGTGATATGAAAGGAAAACCAGAGTACCTGGAATAAATCTCATACATGTTGGGGTAAGTATTTGTGTAAAAAACTCATGCAATTAAAATAAATATTTCAGCAGACCCCCATGACCCTGTGTTCGGATTCAGCGGGTTGGAAAATGGATGGATGGATGGTAATATAATTACTGTTATTTGTACTTTTTTCTTATTACCTAAATAATTGAAGGTATCTGACAGTAAAAGGATAAGAGTAACAGGATGGTAGCATTTTTTGCTGCTGTATAAATACTATTGAGAAACAATACAGCACCACAATTACAAGATAAGGCCTATCCAAACTCTTAATGATAACTCATTTATGCTGTAGTATTCAGACATTTTCCCCCATCACTGTGAATGTCCTGTGGTAACCTCCATGTGCCTGAGCATTGGAATAATTCTGATGAGAACTGCCCATTCACTATGACAAGCTCATCAGTCCTGTTCACCTAATTTTTGCAAAATTACATCAAGTTGAGTTTTGAAGGACCCTAAAGGAATGGTAGCTCTGAGGCTAAGTATCCGCACTGGTATCTGGAAGGTTGCCATTTCAAATTCCTGTTAAGGCCAAAAGAGATCTTACTCTGCTGGGTCCTTGAGCAAGTCCCTTAACCTGCAATTGCTCCAGCGGTGCTGTACAATGGCTGACCCTGTTCTCTGACCCCAAGAGGTATGTGAAAACTAACAAATTCCTAATACAAGAAATTATATAACGTGAAATAAAGAACAAAAAAACTGCCTACTTTCTACCACACTACTTGGTAACATTTCATTCTTATGAGATTTTCTACTGTATGTTAAGAAAAACTTTCCAATATTTGTGCAAAACCTAGTCATGACCATTCTGAGGTATATTCATCAGGGTAAAAGAAAGTGGCCTTCCACCTAATTTGGAAAAGTTATTTTTCTGTGTTGACTTCCTGGTTCCTGACTTTCTCACCAGGACTTGGGATTCCTCTTTTGTATTTTGCTTTATTTAGTTATGTGGAATACAATTGTACTACTAATAAAAAATACAAAATTACATAGAAAGATTAAACAAATAGTGACCCAGCCATGAAATAAAGCCAAACCCTGGTGATGCAAGATAACATCACTATGTGTTATGCTAACATGCCACCTCTGTGAGATAATGGTTTCTGAACTCAGGTGTTCAAAAATATTTTCTTGTAGTATTGTAAATACATTTCAAAATATGTTATTATAAAACACCGAGAATAAATCATTTAAATGTAAAACAAAATACAGACAATCATCGATTTACAACCATGTTCGGTTCCAACCAACCGGTCATAAGGCAATCTGGACGTAACATGGACCAGTATATGTATTCAGACATGACCACATGTATAGTACTGTATAAAAAGTTCCCTAAGTTATATTGTTTGTTTTATATCCTTTTTTATCATAATTTTTAGCACACTATGTAGATCTTCTATCTTTTTTTATAAATTAGTTTTAGTATAACCTTTTTCTTATTATAACCATTGTCACAGATGGCTGGGATTCTTACCCAGCTGGGACATCTCTTCGCTGGAAGAACTGGGGGAGCAAGCCTGGTCAGAGCATTACCTTCCCCAGGATGACAGATGGCAGTGCACACAGGTTGCAGCAGTGCCTCAGATTCCAACAGGGCTTCATGGGAGATGTAGTTGTCTATAGCCGTTGGGATCCAGAGGTGCTGCCAGGGGCACTTCAGCTGTTCCTGAGCCCATGTGGGTGGTTCTTCCGCCAAACCCAGAAGTGCTGCTGGAAGTGGAGCAATGAGCACCTGAAGCCTTATATAAGTGGCCAGCGGACAGTATTTGGTGAACCAGAGTTGAGTGGAAGGTGGGTGAAGCTTGCCGAGGAGGAGTGGAGGAGAAAAGAGAGAAAGAGAAGGAAAAGAGGAATATTGTGCTAATTTCTAACAGTGACATGGAAAACCCAGGGACATCGTGCACTGATACTTCATCTCCAGACGCCAGAGCAGCCCTAGAGGAAACCATGCTCCTTGAGGTTGCCTCGAATCTTCTCACACAACTGCGCTTTCAATTTAGGCAGACTTAGGCTTCTTTTAAAAGGGAGTAATGGAATGATGATTCCCTTAAATTTGTGAAATTTATTCCACAAGGTCCTCACTTGTGTTAAATAATGAGCTTCTCTATTGGGTAGCTAAACAAAAGGGGGAGGTATGGTCCCTCCTGTTAGTCCCATGGACTTACTGGTGACAAGTCTGTGAACTGGCACATACCCACCTCCTGAGAGCCCATCTGTGCCCCAAAAAGACTCTTGAGTGTATCAAGATCTGATTTTTTTAGTCAGGAATCAATGAGGAGATCTGCAGCTTTTGCATATCCGTTCTACGGCAGATTCCTAGGTGGGACCATGCTCCTCTTATTCCCCTACCCTTGACTGATATCCCTTTCGATTGTATTGGGGTCAACCTGGTGGGACCCTTAGAGCCCTCGGCCAGGGCACATAAGTATATAATGGTCCTGCTAGATTATGCTACAAGATACCCTACAGCTGTTCAATTGTTCTCAGCGACAACCAAAGTTATCACATAGGAATTGGTATGGGTCTTCTCGTGAGGCGGAATCCATAAAGGAAATCCTAAGTGGATCAGAGGGATGCCCTTTACATCAGAGATGTTTAGGGAAAAGGCGGTTACTGAAGATAAAATATTTAAAAACCTCAGTATATCATCCTCAAACTAATGGTTTAGTGGAGCAGTTTAATCAAACCTTCAGACAGATGCTTCGCAAGTTGGTCAGTGAGGACAGAAGGAACTGTTATAAACTCCTCCCACTCATCCTTTTTGCAAACTGGGAAGTCCCACAGGCCTCTACAGGGTTCTCACCATTTGAATTATTATATGGACAACAACCCCGGGACATATACATTTTAAAAGAAGGTTGGGAGGAAGAGGCCCTACCCTCAACAAATATATATATCTACTAGACATTAAGCCCGTTAAAATAACGGGTGCTAGAAAAGTAGTGCATAAACATTTGTATGAACAGTCTATATTAAATGGCAAGGGACCTTGTATGTGGCTGTAATATGTGTCACTGTATTGTGTGCCATTAATTTTCTCTCTCAGTAATACTGGTTTGTATTTCCGTAAAATGCCTGTAATTTTGTCTGACAGTAATACAGTGGAACCTCGGTTCACGACCATAATTCGTTCCAAGACTCTGGTTGTAACCCGATTTGGTCATGAACCGAAGTAATTTCCCCCATAGGATTGTATGTAAATACAATTAATCCGTTCCAGACCGTATGAACTGTATGTAAATATATATTTTTTTAAGTTTTTAAGCACAAATATAGTTAACTATACCATAGAAAGCACAGCGTAATAGTAAACTAAATGTAAAAACATTTAATAACACTAAGAAAACCTTGAACAACAGAAAACTAGCACTGCAAGAATTTGCGCTATAGCCTTATGTCCCGTGTAGGTGGAAGGCTGAAATTTGGCAGGCTCATTCCTTACAGCTTACTTACAAAAGTTAGACAGGTTCATTTCGAAATTCTACGTGTAACGGTCATAACTGGAACCTACTTTCGCCCATATATATGGCCATAGCCATAGCCTGCAGCTTGGTCGCCGTGTGAGGCGGAGTTGCGTCCCGCATCATCACGCCTCCCACGTAATTGAGTGCCTGCCCATATAAGGTAAATATTCGCGGGTGAAGGACTAGCGGCTCATGTGAACTGACTGTGAACGCAGTACGTAGAGAACAAGGAAGAGCTCCAAAGAGCGCTGAACAAAAAACACATTACACAATTGAGAAGACAGCAAAAGAATATGAAGCGAGTGATGCATGCAAGCATATTCATGAGTGCAGCTATTTTGGAAACAAAGCACGGTGTAAACCTAAAGTTTAAATTAAGTTCATAGACAGGCTGCCGCTGGCGTTTGTCATGACTACGACAAATACGATATTCGCGAGATACAAGTTTAATGAGAAGACGCAGGGTTTAAATGAGACTTTTGATTACTTTGTAACAGAGTTAAAATTGCTGTAACGGAGTTTAAATTGCTGGGTCTGAGCTAACATTAAATAAAGCCGTGGACATCGCGAGGTCGCACGAGATAGCACAGCTGAGAGGCTTCGATGCATGTACTCCGAGCGGCTCACGTGAACTGACTTTGCAGGACTGGGAAAGGTTAAATTAAGTTCATAGACACACTACCGCTAAATATTCTCAGGCAAATCCACAACTTAATACCGGGAATGCCTGTTAAACATCTTAGATTCACAAGTACCAATTTGGGTAGTGAACACTTCGATGAATGAAACCTGTTATCTTTACCACGTTTGACAAACACGGAATATAACTTGAACACAACACATCCTCCAAATACGAACCTGATTAAAAGAAATAATGATAATCAAATCCTTGATGACTGCAACACTCATAACAGTGACAAAACTATTACATTGGTATATATATATATATATATATATATATATATATATATATATACAGTAATCCCTCGCTATATCGCGCTTCGACTTTCGCGGCTTCACTCTATCGCGGATTTTATATGAAAGCATAACTAAATATATAACGCGGATTTTTCGCTGCTTCGCGGGTTCTGCGGACAATGTGTCTTTTTACTTCCTGTACATGCTTCCTCAGTTGGTTTGCCCAGTTGATTTCATACAAGGGACGCTATTGGCGGATGGCTGAGAAGCTAACCAATCAGAGCACGCAGTTAAGTTCTCCTGACTGAGAAGCTAACCAATCAGAGCACGCAGTTGAGTTCCTGCGTGCTGAATGCAGTGTTAACCAGGAAGTCTCGTCTCGCTCATTCAGCATCAACGTGTTTCGCTGTGTAAAGAGTTGTGCTCTTTTGTGTTTATCTTTGTGCATAGTCAAGCCCTTCATTATGGCTCCAAAACAATCTGCTACTGCTTCAGGGGCCGTGCCCAAGCGCAAGAAGAAGATGTTAACGATTGCCGAAAAGGTAAACGTTTTGGATTTGTTGAAGGCTACGATTCTTTTTATTTAAAAAGTAGGAAAGGAATATAAGATCTATGGCCTCAGTGTCCTTTTAACCAGGGTTCAAAACGAGTTGTAAGTGGATGTAATAAGGCAGTAGTCTGGATGGAATCTGCTTTAGGGATTTGGATTGAAGACTGCCAGAAGAAGAACAACGGCAGTGCTACACAATCGCCTGAAGTGGCTCCTTTAGTAAAGCTGTAACGCTCTCCTTTGTTGTGCAGTAAAATTAAACTCATTGTTATCGGACAAGTCATCGTGTCATTGTTGGTGAGTAACCATAATTAATTTTCTTCTTACAGTGCTTAGTACATGTACGTACGTTTAGTGTCACTGTACACACATTTACTGTATACTATTTTTCTTGCATTGTACGTATTTATTGCTGGTGGCCTGTCTATCGTAATGGCTGTAACATATGTGATATCGGAGACACTCAATATCTTTAAAATAATATTTAGGTTTTACTGTATATAAACAGTGTGTTTATATACATAATTTCAATGAATCTTACCTAATATCTAAGGGAATACAAAGGGATTATGCTGTATAACTCTGCGGGGAATATTTATAAACAGTGTGGGAGAGTTTATAAGGGCTTAAAATATATAAAAATAACCATACAAACATATGGTTTCTACTTCGCGGATTTTCACCTATCGCGGGGGTGTCTGGAACGCAGCCCCCGCGATCGAGGAGGGATTACTGTATATATATATATATATATATATGTAGATATGTATATATATATATATGTGTGTGTATATATATATGTAGATATGTATATGTATATATGTATATATGTGTGTGTGTGTGTGTGTGTATATATTGTGGTCCATGGCCGGCCTTTTATCCCGGCCAATACCCCCAGGCCGCCAGAGGGAGCCATCCCTACAACATGGAGATGCTTCAGATTCCAGCAGGGCATCATGGACTATGGAGTTTTCCTGTAAAGCCCTGCTGGATAACATCGGGACCAACAGTGGTCACTCCAGGGAGAACCAGCGACTGCTATTTGCCCTATGCCCCGGAAGTACTTCCAAGTTACATGAACGGAAGGAATGATGTACTTCCGGGGTGAAAAAAAAGGACTTGTATCTGACCCAGAAGTGAAAAGGAATTATGGACTGAAAGATGAGAAACACTTCCGGGTCAGGAACTATATAAGAACTTTGGGAACTCCCAGAGGACTAGCTGAGCTGGGTGGAAGGAGGTCAACGCGTCTGGGAGTCGGAGGATTGGTTTATTGATTATTGAGTATTGTTTATTAATAAGTAGGGTGGAGTGGAGGGTGCTTAGTGCACATAATAATTATTACAATAATGAAGAATTATTGGACTTTTACCTGGTATTTGGCACGATACCTGAGGTTTCAAGGGAGCGATAGCGTCCCACTACTGTCACACATACATACAGTGGTGTGAAAAACTATTTGCCCCCTTCCTGATTTCTTATTCTTTTGCATGTTTGTCACACAAAATGTTTCTGATCATCAAACACATGTAACCATTAGTCAAATATAACACAAGTAAACACAAAATGCAGTTTTTAAATGATGGTTTTTATTATTTAGGGAGAAAAAAATCCAAACCTACATGGCCCTGTGTGAAAAAGTAATTGCCCCCTTGTTAAAAAATAACCTAACTGTGGTGTATCACACCTGAGTTCAATTTCCATAGCCACCCCCAGGCCTGATTACTGCCACACCTGTTTCAATCAAGAAATCACTTAAATAGGAGCTGCCTGACACAGAGAAGTAGACCAAAAGCACCTCAAAAGCTAGACATCCTGCCAAGATCCAACGAAATTCAGGAACAAATGAGAACAGAAGTAATTGAGATCTATCAGTCTGGTAAAGGTTATAAAGCCATTTCTAAAGCTTTGGGACTCCAGCGAACCACAGTGATAGCCATTATCCACAAATGGCAAAAACATGGAACAGTGGTGAACCTTCCCAGGAGTGGCCGGCCGACCAAAATTACCCCAAGAGCGCAGAGACGACTCATCCGAGAGGTCACAAAAGACCCCAGGACAACGTCTAAAGAACTGCAGGCCTCACTTACCTCAATTAAGGTCAGTGTTCACGACTCCACCATAAGAAAGAGACTGGGCAAAAACGGCCTGCATGGCAGATTTCCAAGACGCAAACAACTGTTAAGCAAAAAGAACATTAGGGCTCGTCTCAATTTTGCTAAGAAACATCTCAATGATTGCCAAGACTTTTGGGAAAATACCTTGTGGACTGATGAGACAAAAATTCAACTTTTTGGAAGGCAAATGTCCCGTTACATCTGCCGTAAAAGGAACACAGCATTTCAGAAAAAGAACATCATAACAACAGTAAAATATGGTGGTGGTAGTGTGATGGTCTGGGGTTGTTTTGCTGCTTCAGGACCTGGAAGGCTTGCTGTGATAGATGGAACCATGAATTCTACTGTCTACCAAAAAATCCTGAAGGAGAATGTCCGGCCATCTGTTCGTCAACTCAAGCTGAAGCGATCTTGGGTGCTGCAACAGGACAATGACCCAAAACACACCAGCAAATCCACCTCTGAATGGCTGAAGAAAAACAAAATGAAGAGTTTGGAGTGGCCTAGTCAAAGTCCTGACCTGAATCCAATTGAGATGCTATGGCATGACCTTAAAAAGGCGGTTCATGCTAGAAAACCCTCAAATAAAGCTGAATTACAACAATTCTGCAAAGATGAGTGGGCCAAAATTCCTCCAGAGCGCTGTAAAAGACTCATTGCAAGTTATCGCAAATGCTTGATTGCAGTTATTGCTGCTAAGGGTGGCCCAACCAGTTATTAGGTTCAGGGGGCAATTACTTTTTCACACAGGGCCATGTAGGTTTGGATTTTTTTTTCTCCCTAAATAATAAAAACCATCATTTAAAAACTGCATTTTGTGTTTACTTGTGTTATATTTGATTAATGGTTAAATGTGTTTGATGATCAGAAACATTTTGTGTGACAAACATGCAAAAGAATAAGAAATCAGGAAGGGGACAAATAGTTTTTCACACCACTGTACATATACATATAGACACATACATACATACATATATATATACAGTGTATATATATATATGTATGTATGTGTGTATATATATATATATATATGTATGTATGTATGTATGTGTCTATATGTATATGTATGTATGTGTGTATATATATTTGTATGTGTGTGTGTGTATGTATGTATGTGTGTATATGTATGTTTGTGTATGTATGTGTGTATATGTATATATATATGTATATATGTATGTATATATATGTGTATATGTATATATGTATATGTATATGTGTATATGTATATATATGTTTATATGTGTGCGTGTGTGTATTTGTATATATATATATATATATATATATATATATGACAGCAACACTCATAACAGTGACAAAACAATTACATTGTCAATCATGTTACGTTATTTTTAAAATATTTCCTTTTCTTTTTCATTACTTCTTTAACACGCTACTTCTCTGCTGCGAAGCGCTGGTATTTTGCTAGTATACATATAAAAGGCAAAGCCCTCACTGACTCATCACTAATTCTCCCACTTTCCTTAAAGGTGGGAAGCTGAAATTTCGCATGCTCATTCCTTGCAGTGTACTTACAAAAGTTAGGTATGTTTCATGCCCTATTGCAACACCCAAGAGGGGGAACGGGTGTTGCATATAGCGCTTAACTGACCTCTCTGGAACTATTCTTTCCTCTGCATGTCCTGGAGTACAAAAGAAACAGCACCATACAGCAACATGTGGAGACTGGCGAGATGGGGAAAACAAAAACACGCAGTCACTGATTACAACCGCAAGATGTTGTAACGACCGACTTTCTACCCAGCCAGCAGCCTCACTACCAGGACCTGCGGCCTGGATGAATTACTGAGAATAACCTATCAATACCAAGCTGTACCTCTAACAAATAATAATTTTTCCCTCCTCCCCAATCGACAGTTAAAGACTAGCAAATGAAAGCAAATAAGTAAAATATGTGTGGAATATATTAAATACAATACAATGACAAAAATACAAGAATATAAATCCGCGATGTAAAATATATCTACTTATATAAATATATATATCCCTCCACCAAAGCAGCTAAGTGAAACAACACCAGTACAATAACAAAACCTCCCCCCCCCTGCAAACATATAACAAGCAACACACAAATAATAGTGATGCATGAGTACTGAATAACAATGAACGTGAAATTGAGTCCGGGTAAAATCACCGTCCAGAATACGGATGACTGATCAAAATGGATGTGTTTGAATCTCCCGAAAAACAGAACAACCTCACCGTGCTTTCTCTGCAGATGATGGAGTATAATGTCCAACCCCAGGATTTCTTGGCGATGATGGTGTTGATGTGATTTCGGCAGAGTGAGAATCAAACTGGAAACAAGCGCAATGAAAAAAATAGGAGAATGATGTTCGCTTGATTGTCGGTACTTGGAATCTCCATCTCACTCCCTCTCTCTTCTTCTTTCCTTCCTACTGGTTTAAATATTGATGAGCCGGATGTAACTGTTAAAATCCCAGTCCTGACGTGTCCAGGGGGTCGCTGCCTCCGTGCAACACACTTCCCCATTTCTTATTATGGGGACGACATTTAAACAGACACACATAAGTTTAAACGGGGTGCTGAGATGAGACGCGATTGGGTGCAAAACAATAAACAACAATACCTATGTGGCCCTGCTACAATGTTCTGCGAATGAATATGAATAATATGAATAATGTTGCATCAGTGCCACAATGTTTTCCGAAGTGTACTACTCAGTTCATAAAGTAAATAATTTCAAATATCATATATACCTACATGTATGTCTCTCTGTTTTTTTTTTTTTTGTCAGTGTGGCTTTGACATCATAGACCATAAGGTGCATACTAATTCAGCGTGAGTAGGAGTGACTGTGAGATACGAATAAGACAGATTCACCAGCGTTTGTGTGTCAGCTTTTATCCATCCAGATCAGAAAATGTCCAGTTCCATTGTCTCAAAACATCACTCACATCTACAGTTATTCTCAGTTTCAAATAAAAACTAACAGCGTCAGATCCCTGGGGGGTGCAGTAGTATGTATCGTGATTGCGACTGAGAGAATAAGAGTGAAAAAAAAAAAAACGCTAACTTTTACAAGTCCTATAAATGTACACCAGCTGTTACAGACACAAATCAAATGCATGTGTTTACTATATAATATTAACAATAAGATCAGCTCACTACTGAAAATGGTAAATACAGGACTCTTAATTACAAGTCAGCAATTGTTACTGCTACACCACGGAAGTTGTTGTATCACCTTGAACCTTTTGTGAATGTGTTTATTTGATCTTTGGACTTCAGGCTTCACACATTCTATAGTTTATGCCTACATTTTGTCATTTATTACTAAAATATGAAAAAATGTTCTGTTTTAACAATGTGTTTACACAGATTATTGTAGAAACAGAACACACATGAAATGCATGTATTCCAAATAACGATCTATTATTTCCACTCTAAAACTCCAGCACTTCACTCCCAGATAATCAAGGCATGAGCTGGGAGAACATTGTGCACGTTCTGCAGCGGTGGGGGGATGGAATAGTAGGCTGCTTGCTGCTTGTCTTGATCGGCACATTTACAGGACAAAAGACGCTGACGGAGAGGTGCAAAGGGATTTATAGGTGGGCCGGATTTATGATTTTTTTTTTAGGTTTTGGTAATTCTAGTGTTTACACACTACTTCACCGCTGCCAAGCCCAGGTATTTTGCTAGTTAGAGTATATCGCACAGTTAAGCAATAGATTTGCTAAAATCTGACCTATTCTAAAAACTTACTTGGAAAAGGAGTAAGTAGCTCAGTTCTGCTGCTATGACCAGGGCACGTCTCTACGGGAGTTCCGCCCGAGAGATCGGGTCATGGTATTTGGTCCTACCTCACATTCTAAATTACTGGCCCATTGGGAAGGCCCTTATGAGGTTAAGGAGAGGAAGGAGCTTGTTGATTATTTGGTAAAACAATCAAATCATCAGCTGAGCAAACGGGTATACCACGTGAATCTGCTGAAACCGTGGAAGGATAGGGATTGTGATCCCTCCTCTGGACAGCCCCGTCCACTCTTCGCTCATAAATTAGCCCTTAACTTTGGTCCTAAATTGACCCACCATCAATGATGAGACCTGGAAACAGTCATCTCGTCAGTACAAGAGGTAGTGATTGAAAACCCGAACTAATCTTACTGACTGCGCATAACATACTGACAGAACTGACTTCCGTTGGCTTCTGTAGGCTTAACTTCCAATTCGATGCATATCCGATGACGCGAGTGGACGACCTCCTTAAACGGCTAGGACAAGCCAAATTCTTGACCACACTTGACATGATAAAGAGGTACTGGCAGGTTCTTTTAACAGACTCCACAAAGGAGAACACTGCGATAAGGCACCCCTAGCAGACACTGGCAGTTTTGTATCCTTCCATTTGGGTTACATGAGACTACTGCAACTTTCTAGTGTCTGGTGGATAAAGTGCTCTGTCCTCATAACTCGTATAGTTCTTTCCTACCTGGATGATTTAATCATCTATTCCAACCCTTGGAAGGAATACCTTCAGCAGGTACAATTATTATGATCATTAGGAGAAGCCAGTCTTTGGCAGGCTACTATTGCCAGTTTCAACCCCGATTCTCAGAAATAGTGGTGCCCTTGACTAATCTTACAAGGAAGAGGTATGGGATCCTAAAACAGAAGCTGCATTTAGTGACTTAAAACAGGCCCTTACATCAGCTCCAGTCTTGAAAGGTCCTAATTTCTCCTTGCCTTTCATCCTCTAGATGTACGCTTTCAGACACGGGTCTTGGAAACATACTGAGCCAAAGCGTTGATGGTGTTGAACACCCCGTTATGTTCCTTAGTCAGAAACTGTTGGACCGGGAAGCCAGGTATGAGGCTGTGGAGCCTGAGGCTTTGGCAATTAAATGGGTGATATTTGTCAGCTGAGGTACTACCTCTTAGGCCACAAATTCATCCTGGTAACGAACCATGCACCGTTACAGTGGATGGCCTTACACAAAGGGTCGAACCCGCATGTCATAAGGTGGTTCTTGGACCTACAGCCATACAGGTTTTCAGTATGCAGGCCAAAGCCGAAGTCCTTTCTCGGTGTCACAACCTCTCGGCCAGGTATACCCCAACCCAATGGGTCTGGGCTGAGGGGAGGCTGTGTCACACACATGTGCATGGGAGGCAGCTAGAAGGACCAAAAGCAGGTAATTCCAAGCCAGGCCAGGGGGTGGCAGGGTGCAGTAAACCTTTCTCTTTTATACCTGCAGACCAGACACAGGTTCCGGTCCCCATGACATCATTTCTGGTTCCAGGCCTGAAAATGTCACTTCTGGTTCCGGTCCCCATGACATTACTTCCGCCGACCTGCCTTAAAAACCAAAACACTTACTGCATTAACTCAGTTCTGTTTTGGAATGAAATTTGTGTTCAGTTGTGCTTCATATTTGCCTTTTGCAGCCAGGACTTAAGTATACAGGTGGCTATCCCAAACCTTTTTTGTGTGTCAAGGCTATTCATTTCACAATGGGCAGCATGTGCGTGTTCACATTCCTTAACATACAAGAGTTTTCCAAATGATAAATTAGAAGAAACTTCAGGTTAAATGTTCCAGCAAAGGAGTAAAGTCAGCCTATCTTTAAATACTTTAAAATCAGACATGTCAATGTGTTTATATACAGTATTAAGACAACCTTACCAATCTTAATGGTGGATGATACAATTTAATTAGCTTCATTAACGTTCTTTCTGAATGCCCAAAAGATTGTATGAAAATGTCAAGTAAAACTTCAAATAAATAAAGCACATAGAGTAGCCAGTTGTCTGGAACTGGTCGATCTTAAGACTGACTCAAGGAAAGTTGAAAAATGTAGGCTTTTAAAAATAAAGGAAAATTAATAAACTATTACTCTGTTCAGGCAACAAAAGCTATTCTCAACTAACAAATGAAATGGCTACCTGAATAACAGCCAAAAGCTCTATACCTTAGAGCAGATATTAGGTAGCTAGATTTTAAAGTAGTGGTGCATCTTGCTGCTCTGAAGCATTCATTGGGTAGTGACTATGTTGATACATGGCACCTCAAAGAGCCTAGTCAGATGGGCCCTTTTCAAGTTTTCTGTTTATCATAAAGTTATACAAACAAATGGTATAAATACACTAACCTAGTAGTAAAACAGTGAAGAACAAGACATGATTTATGCAAAATTTGCTTGTTCATTTGCACTGTGGAACTTCTGCCTACTGGATTCAGTAGGTATATGAAAATCATGCTAATCTATTGTAATTTTCTCAAAAAGGACTGCTTAAAATGGATCAGGACATGTATTGTTAAACTCAAAAGGAGACCTTAGGAAGTTGCAGAAGATCTTGAAATAGAGGAAAAATATTGCTTCCGAAAATTAAATGAGCATTCAAAAGTGACAGTCAAAAACACATTTGCCAAAGTTCAAAAAGTCAAAGTACAAAATAAGTATAAGTTTGAGAGAGATTTAGAATAATAATAATAATAATAATAATGCATTTTATTTATAGGGCACTTTACATTAGCAGTAAATCTCTAAGTGCTACATACAAAGTTTAAACAAAGGCAAAGCAAGATAAAAACAGAGATAAAACAACAATAATAACAGCATTCTTGTTAATATGCTTGCCTAAATAGAAAAGTCTTTAGCTGTTTTTTAAAACAGCCCACAATCTGCTGTGTTCTTAGGCTCTCTGGAAGGGCATTCCATAGCCATGGAACAGCGGCTGCAAAGGCTCGATCACCCATTGTATGAAGTTTGGTCACATGGGGGCGAAGGCGGTAGGTATTTGCAAAACGGAGGTTTCTTGCAGTGGACTGTAGTATAAGGAGTTCCTTAAGATATTGTGGAGCATTTCCATGGATACACTGGTGAGTAAACAAACAGAGTGAATAGGGAGCCAATGAAGTGACCGAAGGATTGGTGAAATGTGTTTGTATTTCCACACCCTCATCAGGATTCTTGCAGCACTATTTTGAATTTGTTGGAGCTTTTGAAGGCTCTTGCTGGGGATCCCGATGAGGAGTGCATTACAATAATCCAGCCTGGATGAGACAAAGGCATGAACCAGCTTTTCAGCATCACAGAGAGAGAGGTAGGGATGGAGTTTGGCTATGTTTCGGAGACGAAGGAATGCAGTTTTACAAAGGTGATGGACATGTGTATCAAACAACCTTTTCCAAAACCTTAGACAAAAATAGAAGGCTGGAGATCGGACAATAGTTTGCTATCACTTCAGGATCTAAAGAGGATTTTTTTAAATGAGGTCTAATTTTTGCGGTTTTCAAGGCCAGTGGGACTAAGCTGCTCGGGAGAGACTGATTAATGATATCAGCAATAAGAGGGCTTATATCTGATACATTAGCTTTTACCAGAGGAGTAGGAAAAGGGTCCAATGAACACGTTGAAGGCCTCATCCTCTGTATAATGCCCTCAACTTCTTTAACCATGGTACAGAGGAACTTGGAAAGGCAATCCATTGGCTTTGATGTAGAAACATCCAGCGATGGAGGGGTGGAGACAGACATGAGGATTGGGTGATGTCTACCGTAGAGGTGAAATATTCAATAAAATTATTGCACTACTCCTCTATAAAATTATTACAGGCATAGGTATGAGGATTGAGTAAATGATTTATCACGGAAAAAAAGTTGTTTGGAAATTCCAGGACTGTTGTTGATTAAATTTGAATAATATTGAGATCTGGCAGTGGTCAGTGCCCTGGAGTAGTTTTTTTGGAGTTCCCGATAAGCTATTTTGTGGACCGTTAAACTGGTTGCAACAAAATGCTGCTCGAGGGCTCATCCAGCTGCTTTCATCTGTCGAAGCTCACTTGTAAACCACAGGGCAGATTTTACAAAAGAGACCACTCGTAATTTAACTAGGGCATGGATCTCAAGGATGTTTTGGAGCCCCTTGTTGTAATAATTGACTAATTCATTGGCAGAAGAAAGGTGTGGAACAATAGAAAAGTTCTTAATGTCAGCATTTAAATCAGTCAAATTAATTTTTTTCAGGTTCCTGAAGCGGATACAGAGCTGTGGTTTAGAGTATAGTGAATATGTGGGTAAATCCATTGAGACAATTTCGTGATCAGAAACACCCAGATCAAGTACTTGGAGGTCAGAGATGAGGACCGAGTCAGTAATGACTAAATCGACGGTATTCCCTTGTTGTGAGTGGGGACCTCGACAAGTTGCCTCAGATTTAGGCAGTCCAGGGGCTCTAAGAGCTGGGCAGCAGAATAATTAGAGGGTGTGTCCACATGAATGTTCAGATCTCCAAGAATCAGTATATTTGATGATATTGTAGAGAAAGATGAGAGAGGCTCGTTCATTTCCGTAATAGATCCAAGATGCTGTAACTGTTACACCACATTTTATAGATTTGGGTTGATGACAAAGCATGGCAACACCACAATAATCACATGATCAGTGAGTGCATTGGCAACGGTAAACAACATGGGCACCTGGAATAAAAAAAAATGGCAATGTCCAAAAAACATAAAAACAATACTGCACATAGAACTAAAAAAATATTTCAGAAGGATCACAAGATGATTGTTGTTTTTAGGTGTTTCCTATTGTTGATCTACCATATCCCAATGTGAAGTGCAACTTTGATTAATTGATAACTCAGAATTGGCCCTTTGTGAACATTAGAACAATCTACTGTAGACGAGATGAGGCTATTCAGCCCAACAAAGCTTGCCAGTTCTATCCAGAAAATTCTTCTAAAAAACATCAAGTCTAGTTTTGAAAGTCCCTGAAGTCCTACTGTCTACCACACTACTTGGTAGCTTATTCCAAGTGTCTGTCGTTCTCTATGTAAAGAAAAAATGCTTCATTTTTGTGTGAAATTTACCCTTAACAAGGTTGCAACTGTGCCCCTGTGTTCTTGATTAACTCATTTTGAAGTAACAGTCTTGATCTAATTCCATTCATAATTTTAAACACTTCAGTCATCTCCTCATGATCTTATTTTGCTTAAACTGAAAAGGCTCAGATCTTTTAATCTTTACTCATAACTCATCCCCATGTAGCCCTGGAATCACTGTTCTCTGGATTTTTTCCAGCGCTGCTATGTACATTTTGTAGGCTGGAAAAGAAAACTGTACACAGTATTCCAGGTGAAGCCTCACCAGTGTGATATAAAGCTTCAGCATAACCTCCTTGGACTTTTACTTTACACATTGTGCAATATAACCTAACATTCTGTTAGCCTTTTTAGTGTCTCCTGATCTCTGTTTGGCAGTTGACAGTGTCAAATCCACTACAGATCCTAAATCCTTCTCATAAGGACTTTTACCGTTCAATATGCAAACCTCCCATTGTGTATTCATACCTATCAATCTTACTACATACAGTTTTCATTTAACAGTAACTTACATGAAAGTCCCTTTGTAAGAATTCAGTGGATTCAAGATTATCTGCCAATCCACCTATCTTGGTATCATCTACAAACTTAATCAGCTTGTTACTTATATTCCCATCCAAATCATTTATATATAGTAAAAAAATAAGAAGTGGCCCAAGCCCCTGACTGACACTACTCTTAACATCAGCCAATCCCAATAGAGTTCCTCACACCATAACCCTCTGCTTCTTCTCTTTTAGCCAATTTTGCACCCATCTACATACCACACCCTGAATTCCCACTTCTTTCAGTTTGACCTAAATTTCTTTTAATTTGAGTGTGAGTGTTGGCTTGCACATAAATAAGCTCTGCAATGGACTTGTGCTCTTTTTAGGCCAGGTTCCTGTTCCAATTCTCCATGAGAATCTACATCACCCCATTACTCTGAACTGAATTGATTGGGTTTGAAAAATATTATGTAATGTTATTTAAATTTACAGTACTGCAGATAAAGTTGATGCAACTGAGGCTCTTAGGCCTTGTTACAGATGGTTCTATTCATGACCAAACACACAAGGGATCAGAATGCTAAGCTATGGTAAAAAAAAAAAGTTTGACTTGGTAGCTAACATCTCGGCTGTCTGATAAGGGTACCAGGGCTGTAGTGTAATAGGCTCACAAAAGTTAATACTGCATCTGTTCAAGTGTCTGAAAAGCTCTGCTGAAGTGTCACGCACAAGGTTGAAATTGGCAACCATGTCTACTATCAGTCATCTAATTCTGAAGGCTGCCATAAACAAAATGAGAAAGATCCAACCAGAAATACAGTAAAAAGAAAAACAACTGATGTTATGGGCTTGGTTCTACTGATGGTAGTAAATTTTTTATTCACTAAAAGCTTTGATCATTCTGTAGTAGAAACAATATTATTGCTATTGATCTAAATATAACATGTATGCAAGTGTAGAAAGAAAGCCTAATGTTTATACTAAATATGCCATCTTGTCCAGGGTTGATTCCTGTCTTGCACCCGATGTAAGACAATATGCTGATTTAATATGCTTCTACACTGGGAAAAGTATATTCAGTATATGTTTTACAAATCATTAGAATTTTAATTTTACTTAGACCATGGAATTAACTTTTGCCGTTTCTGATTTGTTTTTCAAATGCTCAAGGACACATGTCTACTTTATGGACAGATGGAGTCCAGCAGAAAAAAGCAAAAACCCTACTTGTGGAAAACACAATGCTATTTTCTACAACTGTTTTGGTAATGCAAAACTTTCCCATGGGACAGAAATAAGTGAATTCTGTATTTCTGCAAATAACCACACCCTGTTGATATATGAGCTGCTGATTAAACATGCTGCTTTTCTAGACAAATACAATTTCAGCTCCCAGCTGCCATATGGTACCCTCTAGTGGAATCTGCTGGCGGGATTTCATAAATAAGAGCTCAGTAAATAAAACTTTTGTGAGAACCAAAGTATAAAAAAAATGTACATGTACATCAGGCATGAGTACATTTCACTTTAAAATTAGAAAAACACACTTTCACAAAATGATTCTGCATATTTTTTTTAATTCAAAGAGCATGGGTAATATGTGTATTAAATATCACTTTAGACTAGAGTAGTGCAAAGTAACACGTATAGCATTTTTAACTTAATTAGTTATATATAATTTTTCTTTTCTAAATAGTGATTTTTTTTTTCTTCATTACTATGCATTTTCATATATTCATGACATATATTCAGTTGCCAACTAACATCAGAATAAAATGAATTGGCAATCTTAATCAAAATCTGTTATTAAAATATCACTGATAATCAATAAATCCATTTTCCTAAACCACTTATCCAGGGCAGGGTTGTGAGTAAATGAGAATCTATCATAGCAATCACAGGGTGCAAGGCAGGAATAACACCTGGAAAGGGTGCGAATCTAGCAGAGGGCAAATACACACACACACACACACACACACACACACACACACACACACACACA
>JANRMT010062848.1:7578342-7594088 GCA_026402145.1 Polypterus bichir lapradei
CACACACACACACACACACACACACACACACACACACACACACACACGCACACACGCACAAACTTTGGGCTAATTTAGCAATGAAAATTCACCAAACCTTATTGTCCTTGGACTGTGAAAACAAAACACAGCACCTGAGGAAATCCACGCAGATACAGGCATGCTCTACATGGGGAGCACCCAGGACACAAACCCTGGTCTCATTATTGTGAACTAAGGATGATAACAGTACTAATTTTGTGTACAGTATATGTTGGCCATTATGAAATAATATTTGCACATCTTATAGTTTCCTTTCTCTTCACATTGCATATATCTGTTATGGTCTCTATTTCAATTACATGACTCAAAAGTTTCTTTCAAATTCCACAATGCATTATGTGAAGAAATGCCTTGAAAGCACCTACCATTAACCTAAACAGGTGCCATTTGGCAAAAAGCAAATCTTCGCCACAGATAAATAAAGTTTTAGGCTCTTCTTAAGACTTGAACCATGTGTAATTGCTATGAGGGTTACTTTATTATGACATGGTTGAATGTGGACTGTATGTTCATGTTTTGCACCTGATCTTTGCTAGGATAGCGTCCATGTGACCCTGCTCTGGATAATTGGGTTAAGAAGATGATTTTGGTCAGTACTGGGGCACAAATCAGCTATGTGTCTGATTTTAAACTTTTTACTCTGGAATCTCAAATAAGAAAATTGGCATCATGTTGGGACTCAAGCAGAGTATCATAACGATACCATAATGATTATTATAATGATTACCATAATGATACATAGACAAATAACATTAGCCTTATAATAAAAAACAGAAAAGGTTTTTGTTTCCATTTGAGCATATTTCTCACATGAAAATTACTAAAAAGAAAAAGGGGAAAGTTAACATATTGATAATAAAACAATAATTATTATTTAAAATGGGCCTAGATTCCTGAGGCAAATCACTGTCAGCGTATATGTTTAGTGTACTCTTCAGTAAAGCTGAAAAAATGTATTTTTCTTTGAAATGTGAGTGCCATGAGATGTGGTGATTTTTAAAAGGACAGTAATAAATGGTTATGTAGTCACTTGACTCATGGCACTGGATAAGAAATAAATAGTCAAACATAATAATTGATGTAGTTTATTAGCCTGAGGCCTCATGTATAAATAGTGTGTACACATAAAAATGTTTCATATGCCTGTTTTCACGCTCACTTCGGCCATGTATAAAAACTAAACTTTGCATAAACCCACGTACATTCTCACGGCAGCCTCCCCCCTTGCGTATGCACTTTTCTGCTCGATTTTGCAAATTGGTGGCACCGGTCGTCAAAGCAGTGCTATTGTTTCTGTGTGATCTCCCTTTTTTCAGATTCACATCAGTGACATGGGATTTATCAAATACAGCAAAATTAATTGCATATCGTTTGCCAGTTTAATTTACTTAATTGTAATCATTCCGTAACAATATAATGGTGCACAGAATGATCAAACTATTCCAAATACCATAGCTGCTTTAGCGTTGTTACTCTCAGTGCACCAATCAGAGTATTTTAACACATTGTATGTGTGTGTCGTATCATAGCTGCACAGCAGCTGATCACAAAGCTCTATGGCGCAGAGATTTATTGGGAAACAGCTTTCAGCCCTGGGGGACATTTAAAGCACACGTTGCCTAAAGAAAACCACCAGCATTTGCATGGATTCCACTCAGCCATGTCTATTTGAACTTATCCAATCTGGCAAACGCTTCATAGCTTTTCCTGCACAGACCTTCAATTGCTTGTAGAACTGTTTGTACTTATAATTACAATTACTTTACTGTAAATTTGCACTACAACTGTAATATTGCACAACTTGAGCCATTTTATGAACCAATTGCACTAACTGCACTATATGTACAGGTACATGTTTATTGCACTTTATTTCATATTATATATTTTTCATTATTGTTTTTCTTGTATTATTATTATTGTTATTTTATAGGAAAATAAGTTTTTGGAGAATTTGCATATTGAATTTCATTGTACCATATAATGACAATAAAGGAATTCAGTCCAAATCAATAGAAGAGAGTGCATATTTACAGATTATAATTATATATCGGGTTGGATGATGGATGGATGGATAATGACTGGCTTCTAAGTCGATTAGATTTCCAGTATTCACACATTATACAGTTCATGTCTACATTTTGTCACTTATTACTAAAACATGAAAAACATTTCTGTTTTAACGATGTGTTTACATAGATTGTTGTAGACACAGAACACACATAACATTATTTGCCCTTACAATTCTGGGTAGCTCACACCCAGATAATCAATCAAGTCAGGAACTGGGAGAACTTTTTGCCGTTCTGAGGCAGTGGGGGGATGGTATAGCAGGCTGCTTGCTGCTTGGGCTTATCGACACATTTACAAAACAAAAGACACTGACGGAGAGGTGCGAAGGGATTTAAGGTGGGCCGGATTTACGAGTTTTTACGTTGGCTCTGGTAATTCTAGTGTTAATAGCCTCAATAGTAAACATGGGCTAGAGATTTTCAAGCAGCAAAATATTGTTTCCAACAATAGGATCAAAATGTGGGAAATGACTGTACATCCCATAACTCTTATGGTAGGTGGAAAGGAGGCTCTCTAGTATTTTATCCTTCTTCATCTTATGTTCATAAGAAAAGCCCACATGTTAAAACACACTTGAAAAATTTTTTTTTTCAATTCTATTCTTGTAAAATTAATCTATTTGTATGGAATGTTGTGTGATTTCAATAAAATAAAAAAAATAAAAAAAACACTTGGTCCATTATTAGTTCTTTAGTAGCACACACTTTTCTTAGTTGCCTCAACAGCAAAGTATCTGACTTTTTGAGTTGGTCTCTGCAATGGCCATTTATGTATTACAAGTACTATATAAGAGTAAATGTCGAGCTCTGGGACCCAAATGGAGAAGTCCCAGAAAACTTCAGGAGAATGTTAAAAAAACTAGATACTAACACAGGGGGAACAATATACAATTAGTAGTGAGCAGGCAAGACACCAAAAGGAAATGGGAAGCAATCAAGAATCTTCAAAGAGCCAGGAAATGGAAAAGTTGCAAGTTAGCTCAAGCTGAAATTAATCTGCAAAGTAGTTGTTAAAGGATTTGCATCCTTTAGGTTTGGCAGCCAATGAATATTTAAAGCTGCTGATTGGTCATTGCATATAGACTAGGCAAAGTGAATTGCAGTTGTTATGCAGTATCCTGGTTTCAGGTCTTCTTCTTTTAATAAACTGTTTCTGTCTGCCCCCTCTACACCCTTCTTTCTTATGTCAGCTCGGCTTTATATCTCCATTTTGTTAGAAATTATTATTACTATTTAGTTCAAGTATGCAGTGTCAAAGACAACATAATATAAGCCTAGTTGACTGATCTCATATACTAATAACCTGTTGTGTTTCTTGTCCTTTCAAGCTTTCCTTACTTAGATTGGAATCACAAGGAATGTGATCAAGGAAGTGGAACTAGAAAGAGCAGAACCAACAAGGCAGTGATAGCTAGGCCTTGCATAAAAAAAAAAAAAAATTAAAAAAAACTTTTTTCCATATTGATTCAACAACATGTGTGTGTAAAATTGTAGTCTGGGCAGAAGAATATTTAGGAATAAAGAAGGCTATAATTCAAAAAGTGATTTCATCATTTAGAATGCTTCAGTGAGCACCACATTTTTTGTCTTCTTCTGAAGTAGTTATGTCAAGAAAAATTATGCCTCATGTAGTAAGCCAAGAGGTCAGTCAACACCACTAGAAAAAATAGGTGCCATGTGTCAAGACAAGTGGTAACATTTCTGGGAACTACCAAGATGTGTAAATCATTCTGCATACAAAAAGAGCAGGAGCAATGTTAATATTAACAGAGAATGAGTCAGTGGTGTAAATGTAGTCAAATCTTTACAGACAGTAGAATTGGATAAAGGGTTCATTGTCAGTGTGAAAAATACAGGTAAGCTGCTTAACTACTAAACTACTTGTCAGAAGATCCTTGACATAATGAGTTTCTGCCAGTTTAACAGTGCTTTCTGAATGCTATGAGATAGGCACTGTAGTAGTAGTAGTAGTAGTAGTAGTGACATTCCCTCTTACATGTCCAACCAACATATATAAAGTATAAAAAAACAGGGATGTGCTTGTGCAGGTGAGTCATGGAAGTCAATAAAATATTCACAAACTGTGAAGAAAACTAAAAGGGATGAGCAAACATCAGGCTGAAAAGAAAAATATGACATTCGATTAATCTTAACAAGGATGGGCTCTACTATTATGTTACTGTGATACTAAAATAAAAAACAGCACTCCCATACAAGTAAAAAGCTCTAAACTGATTTAAATAGCTGAAAACAATTAAAAAATGACATTGATTGATTAAAACTATCCATAGTACCTATCGAGGAAGGTAATAGAATAATTAAACAATATTTGCTATCTCTTGGCCTACATGTACCTTTCCCTCTATATTTGCGTGTGTGAACATTTCTTAACCAGCATTCCCACTCACAGCGTGTTCCTGTAAAGCCTGCTTCTCAGACTCCATTATTTTCGAAGCACCTTTCTCACCTTCTATTGGGTTTTCTACTAGCTATCTTTGAAGGTGACTCTCTCAGTGTGCCTCATATGCCTTTACCCCATCCTTATGCATCTCACACTTGCACTTCCTCTATCATCATTTCACCAAAGCCAAAACAACCAATCATACCAAAGCTAAATTGACCAATCAGATTGCTCAGAGCGCCTGGACACACAGACCTTAGTGTTTTATAATATAGTAGACACTGTAAAATTCATAAGACTGTGAGCTGCAATTTTCTTTTTGCATATTTTTATTCATATTCAAATTTAATTTATAAAATTTCTATATACATTTTTTTATATAAAAATTAGTATAATTCTAGATTTTGGAAACAGAGGATAATTGAAATGGCTTGAGCACTACTGATGTCACATATTTTGTCCTTTTCTCTACTTAAGAATAATAATAATAATAGTCATAATAATAATAATAAGAAGAAGAATAATAATTTACTTATATAGCGCCTTTCCCATGTTCAGAAACCAGACGTCTTCAGTGAATCTAAAGTTCAATGAATTTAAACTCACCCAAGAAGGGTAAGGTGGTAAAAAGACTACATCTACTGATTGCTCCCCTGCATTTATTCCATAAATGTAACAAGCAACTTGGAAGGATAGCTCATCTTTGGACACAGAAGTAGGTGGACTGCACCTTAGAGGCTGCTCTGGGCACTTTGTGCGAATAATCTGAACCCCAACACCTACTGTATTGCTCATATATATGGATGATTATTACAAGCAGGTGAAAACTAATTTTATATAAAAAGTATTTGAAGTACCCATTATTGCCCAATTACATTTATATAATGAGTTAAGGTAAGAAAGCAAATACTTATACTATGTGTTTTTAAATGTTGACCCTTTGGTCACTGCTGACTAAAATGCATGTGTGCCATGTGTCATATATACTACCGCTATTACTCTGTTCTCATGAGCTGACAATTTTTTTGTGGATGACTGGATTCCACAATTCTGACAACTTTTTGCTGGGTTGGAACCATGAACACTACTTCTTTGCATTTCCTGGTTCAGTATGACTATTTATTCACACATTAATACACTGTATGGCTTGCTGAATAATTGAATAACTGATGTGACATGTAAGCTAAGCAAAATGATCAGTTTTGTGTTGTTTTTTGTTGGGTTAACTGTAATATACATGGAGAATTCCATGAGCATCTGATCAGCTGTTTTGGAGTAACTTATGGTTTTTGTGGTGTTGACATTCCAGTACATTAAATTGGATGAACATAAATGTAAACACAAAATTTTATTAAAGTAGTCTACTACTAATGATTTTTGTGTTGATCCCCCATAACATCACACCCATCTGTCATTTGTATTGCATCACTGACATGGAAAGTAGTCTTCATTGTAACTATGACCAACCAAAAACATATGCCAAATTTATTAGAATCAGATGAACCATTTTAGCAAACTTTGACTACTTCCCCAATTAAATTTTTAAAGTGCCATCTTGCCTGGATTATAAGTTGGTTCAACTTTATTTAACATCCAAAATGTCATTAAGTTTGATTAAGCCATTTTTAGAATAATTTGGAGTACATTTTTGGGTTGTCCCTCTCAGTTGCAGCCTCCACTCCAAGATGAAATCTGTGAAACACCATATAACCTGTATTTTAAGTTGGACCAACATCAACCTACATGCAAAGAATCATGAAAATCTGTTCAGACATTTTTGCTCGATTGGTCTTTAGTGTGTAAATTGGATAAATAACATTAAATGAAGTTAAAAATGATCAGCCATAGGGTGTTACAGTTTTATATGCGGTATAGATGAAAAGATTTACTGCAGTGCAGTACAATCCCTGGTGTATAGTTCTTTGGTTTTTAAAGGATTTTTGCTTTAGAAAATCTTAGATATAAAATATATGACAGAACATATAATTATATTTTGGTCAAATACTTTAAAAATTATTATTTTATATAATGTACTGTAATTTATTTGTTAGTTTTTGTCTCCAGTCAGTAATTAGACCTGTACTGCATGCATAGTGACATACACCACAGTTCTTATAATAACTATTTCAAACTATAGGCCAGAAACCATGTTAAATAAGATTGTGTGATTGAAGCCTAGGAAAAGGTGGGCTTGGAGCATAACTTACATTGCTCATCAGACAGGCATACTTAAGGTTGCTACCTTTGTGCCACTTAAGGACTTTTTTTTATAACAGTGATCGAGTATAACTATTGTTTGGCTTTTTAAGTAGTGCCTATTATATAGAGAAAAATCTGATAAATGTCCATTATAGAAATAATATGAAGTTCCTTTATATGAATACAATGTTAACTTTTGAAGTGATCAGATTGTAAATTAAATAAATATCAATGAGTATTGTACATGATGTTCAAAACTTCAGTGAAATATTAAACATTACAATAAACAGGTATTCTTTATAATGTATAGCTTCAGTCATGCTACTTAGAAACAAAATCTCTGCTAACACATCATGTTTTCCAACAGATATGTAACTGTTTAATCTCAAATGTGATTAAGAATTTAACTTAGTAGTAGGAGAGTATGGACAGTACTGAAAAATTGACAATCAATCCACTTCTGTATTATTTCAGCCATTGAAGAATAGTTAAGTAAATATTTTTGTTTGTTTTCAGTGAAATCAGTATGTTTTAGATCATGTTTGATTTAGGGAGCTTAATGAAAACAGCTCTATATTTGTAATTAGTCTAGTCAGGCAATAAGTTACAGTATAATGAAATCAATTTTAGTGCAACAGTGAATAAATACTTTTTAACAATACAAGTGCTTAATATAAGTTAATTTGGTCAGGTTTCTTGTAGACTTAACAAGATATTAATTGAAATAAGCTACTAACAGTAATGCTACAGTTACAGTTTGTTCAGGTTGCAATTAATTAGAAATTACGAAACACAAGGCAGTCATCATATACTTAACAAATTCTCTATTAATATGATTTGTTGCCTATTATCCAAGGAATTGCCAGGCAGGACAGGTTGGCACAAAACAGATAGAGGTCCCACAAAGGCTATAAGAACAGAGGAAAACCCATACTTACATTGGACTGTGCAGAGGTAAATAAACATACCATTGAGGGAGGAAAACATTTTTCAGTCATGATAAGCTCTCTCATGATAGAATGGACCACAGTAAAATAGAAGCCTTTCCATAGCAGGGAATACAAGATAATTCCACTGAGTACTGGAAAACAGGGATAGCAAACCTTTCCTTCAGTGGTAGGGGAAGGTCACAGAAAATGAGCACTAAGTCAAAATACCTCATTCTTGATTGGGATAATATATGGTTCTAACCCAGGAGTGGGACATTGTCATCTTTTCAAACATGAGTCTCCAGAGGGGTGGTCTAATGCCAATTGGTTCCCTCCAGATTGTCAGGTTGAAGTATACAAATCCTTCACTGGAGCTGCATAACCTAAGGACTCAGCTTTGTTAATATTTGTAAGCTATATAAGCAGTATTCTGGCTAGACTTGAATCATAGAAAGGGCTGAATTGTAATGAAGGTCACCCTAGTGATGGAAGTTGGTACCCCTTCAGATTTTTCTATGACATCACATAATGAAATTTTCATTACATCTGCACATGGACAGTTGAGGTGATTCCAGCTAATATTTGGAGAGAATCAAGAATACCACAGGGCAAATAATAATACTAGCACGATTCAGGATACTACAACTGTTACATGTCTCAGATTTACTATCTTTTAGGTATCAAAATCTCCAGATTCCTTTCAAAAACCTATTGGAACTATGTATTGGTTATTGAGGTTCAAAGAGGGTGCCAGAAGAAAAAGAGTAAATTCATGGCTACAGGAAAGATCTGTGAATACTAGTCAAAGAGCTCCCATTTCAAACTACTATAAACTTTTGAGGACCTCTAGAAGGTGCTATTCCCACTTTACATTTAGTTGTGAGTCTGCAAAACGCAGTACTGGCATGTGTAATTGGGTTTGGTAGGTAGATAGAGAGTTTTGTTGACAAATAACTAGCTTATTCTCACTGCCAAAATCATTGTCATCTGTCAGTGCCTTAAATAGGATTCGCTGGTATAAAGCAGATCTATAACAACCTATAGTAGCTTGCTAGTATTTTAAATCTTATACAGTACATGGCATAGTAGATAGCAATGATACAGGTACTGAAAAGTCACAATTATAAGAAGTCTGTGGATGACCTATATATTTCAAAACACACTGTTAAACTTAGCTAAGAGGGATATTTTTCAGGTTTGAAGTTATCTTTCAAAAGACTAGCATTCAGCCCAGGGAGGATTTGTGCACTCCTTGCTGTTGGTATAAGCTTCAAAAGGGATAAACCAGAAGCAGATGGGAAAATGGATGGGAATCCATATAAGCAGATGGGAAAATATAGCAAATGGATAGATGACCAAATTAGGTATAAACAGCTCAGTAAGTTATTCAAATGCTAAATGATCTCCTGTCATACATTTTGAACAAAAAAACAACAACTCAAAAACAATAATTTAATCTGAGGTAGATTAACACTTTCTCTTTCCCACATAGGTTCATTACCTCAAACATCATTGTACGCTACAAAAAGCTTATTATCACACTACGTAAAGCTCTGAGAATTTTTTTTCCTCTGGGAATTCTAATGGGGCAGCAAAATAATTTCAAGCTAACAAATGAGCTGGGTCTTGTCTATTTGAACACTAGTCTTCATATTTGTTTATATTACTCAGTTATTGTTAGAAATTTATTTAACTAAGATTTTATTTTATGGACATGACTGATTCTTTAATTATGGGTACAGTGTAGCTTCATTTATTGCCTAAACATGGATTCAAATTACAGAGCTCTATAACTTTGAGTCTAATCAACTGAAAATTATAATTGTATGGTACAGTCAAAGTCTGCTATTACAATAAACTTCAGTTTTGGTATTTATGGATTTCATTTCCTGGGAAGATGAGCTCATAAACATGTTAAGAGTTTGTTATTGCAACTGTCTTCCTAGTTAACAACATTGGACAGAAGAATGGGAGTATTTCAGTATAAAATGATACCCCTCAGTCTAAAAGAACATTTCAGCACCAATATCTGATGAGATTATCTTCTCCGGTTCACTCCTGATGATGGCAATTCAAAAAGCATGCAGAGTTTGCAATTTGTGTTGGGCAAGCAGAAAATTAAGACAGTCTTTTCATTCATCGAGTTTTCATACTCTCTTAACCCCAGACAGGTCAAACAATATTTAGCAAATGGCAATAACTTTTCCTAAACAACTTTACTGAGTATGCATTAACACATTAATAGATATTTAAACAATAATAGATGATTTAGTATTGAAAAAATCTGGCATGTTTATATATTGGTGTTTTATCTAGTTAGATGATTGGTTTCATACAGTATGTCATAGTGTATTATTATGTGTGTTGTTCTCAGAAAACGCAAGCAAATTTAAATCAAAGGTAATGAAAAAAGTGCAGTTTGAGCCCAAAATACATAGAGCCTGCATTACATTACAATACAACAGAAACAACTGAATGTGGTGTTGAATAAAATGTTTGTTATTTAATTGTCCTTTAATATACTTCTTGTTGTCGTGAAGTGGGTCCTGAAGCATAAGGCTCACAGGTGACCATTGCAAATTCAGTTATCAGACATCATCTTACCGTGGAGTCCAAAGTAAGCAACTGTTACTGCTGATGAGGATCATGATTCAAAAAGATCAAAAAAAATTTACATCACTTTTAAACCAATAACCAAAATCAATTTTGAGAGGGTGACCCCTAATAATTAGCAAAATAGCAACATTTTGACTTGCATAACATTTTGCAAACTGACACTAAAATTTATTTCACTGGCATTTAACAATTCTGAAACATAGGACTCACTAAAAAGAGTTTTTTGAAGGGGTTAGAAGACATGGACTATTTCTCCCTAAAGACTCATTTGCACTTCCATTTGTTTTTTCACAAGTGCACACTAGTAAATCGAATTCTATATATGTTTCTTCTTCACATTACAGCAGAGGTGCAGTGTGTTGTTTTTTAAATGTGACATGATGCATATTTTCCTCACAAAAGCACATCAGAAAGCACCACTGTATGCACAATTGTATTTTCTCTACAGCCCTTTCCTGTTTCTTGCTTCCTGCAGATGAAGGCTCTACTGAAGACTCCTTGAGCAATGGAGCTTTGAATTTAATTTCTATGTCCAATGCATCCTTATGATTCCAGTTCCCAAAGTTGTCATGATAATTGGGAAAGTGGGAATCCTCTTAGAATACAAGCACAGGAAATTAGTCTGGTGATTTTTTTTCTTTTTTTTACACAGGAGATCTTGAATTAAACACTAAATGACAGGCAGGTGCATCAATTACGTCCACTGAATGAACAAATTGAACAACTTTTATCTTGTGTCACTGACCTTTTTTTTTTTTTTTTTGCAAGTCAGAATCCTGCAAATTTAGTTTTACGCAAAGTATTTTGCTTGTCACTGCCTGATTCATGTCAAAGAGCACAACACTTCCATAGTACTTGCACAGCTGTTCAATTAAAAACCTCACCACCAGGAAGAGCAATCTTGCGCACACATATTCATACATATACATAATTTTAAAAATTCAACCACAAATAAAAAATATCCAGTGACATTCATGTCTCTGGTGACTCTTCCCATGAAATCAGTAGACAGATTAGGAGAGCATGGGTGGGTCATGAGGTTGCTGGAAAGGGGTGTGTGGTGCTCCTGATATCTCTGCAAAAGTTTGAAGGTCCAAGTCTTACAATCCTGATGCTTCCTGTTTTGCTATATGGTTGCAAGATATGGATGCTATCCAGTGACCTGAGATGAAGACTGTACTTCTTCGGTACTGTGTCTGTTCAGAGAATCCTTGGGTGCCGCTGGTTTGACTTTGTGTCTAA
This sequence comes from Polypterus bichir lapradei, assembly GCA_026402145.1. Lineage (NCBI taxonomy): Eukaryota > Metazoa > Chordata > Cladistia > Polypteriformes > Polypteridae > Polypterus > Polypterus bichir. The sequence continues at coordinate 7,589,841 of JANRMT010062848.1, forward strand.
TGAGCAGTTGTTCATGGAGTCCCAAATGAGGCACATTACCTGCATTGTGAGGAAGCATCAGTTACAGCACTAGAGCCATGTTGTGCGATTTCCCGAGGGTGATTCAGCTTACAGCTTACAACCTCTGCTCCTTAGGGACAAGCTGACAGAGATGGGAGTAGATTCACACCTGGTGGCATGGATTGTGGACTATCTTACAGACAGACCTCAGTATGTGCATCTCGGGAACTGCAGGTCTGACATTGCGGTCAGCAACACAGGAGCGCCGCAAGGGACTGTACTTTCTCTGGTCCTGTTCAGCCTATATACATCGGACTTCCAATACGATTTGGAGTCCTGCCACGTGCAAAAGTTCGCTGATGACACTGCTATTGTGGGCTGCATCAGGAGTGGGCAGGAGGAGGAGTATAAGCTAATCAAAGACTTTGTTAAATGGTGTGACTCAAACCACTTACACCTGAACACCAGCAAGACCAAGGAACTGGTAGTGGATTTTAGGAGGCCCAGGCCCCTCATGGACCCCGTGATCATCAGAGGAGACTGTGTGCAGAGGGTGCAGACCTATAAATACTTAGGAGTGCAGCTGGATGATAAATTGGACTGGACTGCCAATACTGATGCTCTGTGTAAGAAAGGTCAGAGCCAACTATAATTCCTTAGAAGGTTGGCGTCCTTCAACATCTGCAATAAGATGCTGCAGATGTTCTACCAGACGGTTGTAGCGAGTGCCCTTTTCTACGCAGTGGTGTGCTGGGGAGGCAGCATAAAGATGAAGGACGCCTCACGCCTGGACAAACTTGTTAGGAAGGCAGGCTCTATTGTAGGAATGAAGCTGGACAGTTTAACATCTGTGGCAGAGCGACGGGCGTTAAGCAAGCTCCTGTCAATCATGGAGAATTCACTGCATCCACTGAACGGTATCATCTCCAGGCAGAGGAGCAGCTTCAGTGACAGACTGCTGTCACTGTCCTGCTCCACTGACAGACTGAGGAGATCGTTCCTCCCCCACACTATGCGACTCTTCAATTCCACCCTGGGGGGGTAAAGCTAACATTATTCAAAGTTATTGTCTGTTTTTACATGCATTTTTATTACTCTTTAATTTCTTTTTTTTTTGTATCAGTATACTGCTGCTGGATTATGTGAATTTCCCCTTGGGATTAATAAAGTATCTATCTATCTACAGGATCCTCATTGTTGAGAATCCGAGTGGCTAGACCAGGTCAAGGGGACACCTACGTAACACCTGACTGCGGCAGACAGAAGATCATTTCTAGAGGGTGGGACTGGACTGCATATCTGCCAGGGGGGTTGCCACCCAGTATCCTGAAATGTTTCGTCATGTGGCAGGTGGGGCAACACGCTGTACCAGTGAATGCTCCCTAACCTGAACCTGACCTGATCTATTATTTGATGCTTAGATTCCCTTTACACAAAAGACTTTCATGTTATATTAACACAATTTTGAATTGGCCCTTGTATGAGCGTAATATAGTGCTGTGCGGTGGCACAACAACAGGACAGGCAAGACAGCCAATTGCCTGGGACCTCGAACTGAAAGGGGGTCCCCGATGGCATCTATTTACATAGGTATTCATTGCAGTGAGAGATCCAAGGGAATTCCTCTTGAAGCAGAGCATTGAAACACTACAACGACATGGTCAGAAATCCGCCTAATTGGAGCCTTCATTTCTGCTGTGAGAGTATCAGTGTTTGTGATGAACGTTACTTATTTAGTTATGTTATACGTAGTCAGAGCCAATTTCATTAATCAGGAAGATCAGAAGTCTAAAAGCAAAAAAAAAAAACAAATAGGATTGACTCAGTTTGTTTATTTGTTTAGGCAATTCGGCTATTTCTTTCCTATTTTTTTTATTTGATTATAAAAGGATTAATAATTTATTTGAAATCCACTACTTTTGGAGCATGGCATCTGCTTGAATTTATTTTAAAATGTTAAGATTTTTCTTATCAAAATTATCAACAGAGAGTGAAGCTATAATGGAAAGAAGACAAAAGACAATTGAGCTATTTCTGATTTGGCTTCAGTTTCTCTAGGCCCCAGTGTAGTTACTGCACGGTGAAAATTAGCTGCACCAGTTCAGCTGAGGGGTGAGTGAGTAACAGTGAAATGGGGGTCTAAGAAGTCCTGACTTTTTCTATCACTATTGCCTCTGGTGATAGAGGTTTCCATCTTTAAAGTCTTTTAAATGTTACTTGAGATCTACCATGTGGCTTTCAGCCTGAGTTCCAACTTCAATAGCATGCAGTGTTCAAAGGACTTTATAGACATAGAGGACATAGCAGCTGCATTTATTGCAGCCAAAGCCGACAAACAGCAGTTTTGAAAGTTACAGTGATACCTATACAAGCGTTTTTTTGTTTTTTAAATTTCTGAGGGCAGTTGTTATTATTTTTTAAATATTACATGTACCATTTGTATTTATTTTTATTACCATGTTGTGCTCATTATTGTCTTGCATTTTGTTTAATTTTTATTTTTTTAGATTTTTAAAAATTGCTTTTTCTATTACTGTTTTTCTGTTTCCTAAATAAATGTATTCATCATGGTGTTTTATTTAATCTGTTTTTAACAAAATTAAAATAAAGGATGTGTGTTAATTAAGTCCTCCTTTCCTTGGTTTTATTATTTTGCACTTTGCACTAAAATAATACATTTTACCATGTTGAGACCCAGGAGAGGGTAAGTTGGAGGGCTCCATGGAGTTTTTTGCCTGGGGCTCCTGGAGTCCCTAGAATTGCTTCTGGTGATATGTGCATGAGTAGGCTCTGCGATGGGCTAGCAACCTCTACCTTAAGTGCAATGCTGTCATTGAAGGCTCTGGTCCCATAAGGCACTGAATAGGACGTGTTTTATAAAGTGAATCTAGCCGTGCTTCTTTCTTAAGTTAATTTACCTTTTTTAATCTACTTAAAATTTGCCATCATATTTAAAGACATGAAAACAGGGTAAATATTAACTAAGTTCAGTAATAAGTTAAGAATTTTATTCAAATTAATTTCCTCTTCATTGGGCAAGAAGCATTTTAATGAAAAGGAATAAGAGGTTCAAATGATTGAAGACAGTTATGGCTCAAGGGCCTATGGGCCCACATAACAGTCCAGGACCAAAATAGAATGCAGATGCTGCTTTCATTTTTGAACTGAAATCTAATAATGTCTCTGTTTCATGGTATTTCACAGGATAGGTAACTCAAAGAAAGCAAACTTTGTATAATAACTCTGAGCCCTGAAACACAATCACAGAATTGATCATCTGAGTTTTATATATAGTATATTGAGATTATATCATGAAATAAGAGAAGAATATCCTCACTGCTGAATGTGCCAACATTTTAGTGACTGAATGAAAGTGTCACTCTGTAGGTAGCAATGGTGTTGCAAGTTCAAATGCTATAAGTGACAAAAGATGAGCAATAAAAAGTGAATGGGTCACTGCAGATAGGGCGTCAGAATAAGCCTGTTTTAAGGATTGCTCCCAGATTTTATTTTAATTTGAAACAATTGTAAGACAAAGTGTTTTTTTGCAGGAGACAAATGTTTGTTTCAGAAAAACCTGGACAAAAATGGAAATAGAGATTCTGCCTTGGCCTCAGGTGGGTAAGACTGGCAAGGAAGTTGAGTCAGCATACTTTACTGGCGTCTGCCAAGGCTTACGTAATTGGAAAGGAAACCTTTACTGCATTATTCTGAAATGTCGTCTCATAAATGAAAAGGGTAAACTGCATGATTTAAGAAGTGTTCCATTTATTTTCTGACTTATGGTATTAAATTTGATCATTTACATTTTTTGCCTTTTCTCGGTATTTCTTATATATTTGTTTATATTATACTAGCAAAATACCTGCACTTCACAGTGGAGAAGTAGTGTATTAAAGAAGTAATGAAAAAGAAAAGGAAACATTTTAAAAATAACGTAACATGATTGACAATGTAATTGTTTTGTCACTGTTATGAGTGTTGCTGTCATATATATATATATATATATATATATATATATATATACTGTATATATATATATACTGTATATATATATAGACACACACACACATATAAACATATATATATACATATTCACATATACATATACATATATACATATACATACATATCTACATATATACATATATATACCCATATATCCACATATATATAAATATCTACATATATACACACATACATATATACACATACATACATACACACACATACATATATATATATACA
>JANRMT010062848.1:7594488-7625433 GCA_026402145.1 Polypterus bichir lapradei
CAAAGTGATCCAAAGTCTCGTTTATACCTCGTGTCTTCTCATTAAACTTGCATCTCACGAATATCATATTCGTCATAGGCATGACAAACGGCAGCAGGAGCATGTCTATAAACTTAATTTAAACTTACGGTTTACACCGTGCTTTGTTTCCGCAGTAGCTGCACTTATGAATATGCTTGTATGCGTCACTCGCTTCATATTCTTTTGCTGCCTTCTCAATTGTGTGATGCATTTTGTGTTCAGCGCTCTTTGGAGCTGTTGCTTTTTGTTTGCGTACTGCGTTCACAGTCAGTTCACATGAGCTGCTCGGCGGCAGAGTGTTTCTATTGGATTGCTGCTGACGGACGGCCTTATATGGGCAGGCACTCAATTACGTGGGAGGCGTGACAATGAGGGATGCAACTCCGCCTCACACGGCGACCGAGCTGCAGGCTATGGCCGGTATATATGTACATAAGTAGGTTCCAGTTATGACCGTTACATGTAGAATTTCTAAATGAAACCTGCCTAACTTTTGTAAGTAAGCTGTAAGGAATGAGCCTGACAAATTTCAGCCTTCTACCTACACGGGAAGTTGGAGAATTAGTAATGAGTGAGTGAGTGAGTGAGTGAGTCAGTCAGTGAGGGCTTTGCCTTTTATTAGTATAGATTAATGTGACCTAATTTTTCATAGCCTGCTGTTTCCTTGTTTTATTTAATGTATTCCATTTTCTTTAAAATACAGTACTTATATAAAATGATGAGAATTTTGTTTTTTGTTTTCTTGTATTTTACATTTGAATTTGTTAGTGGTGCCCTATCCAGGATTAGCTCCTGTCCTGTGCCTGATGCTGCCATGCTGAGCTCCAGCCTGTGTAGCCCTGAATTGGATTAAGTGGTTTTAAGAATGTTACATCATGTAATGTACAGTATGCCCAGCTCTGTGATTTCATCTACGCACACCTTAAATACCATGCTGAGAATCCTCTTAATGAGGATTTAAATATATATGGTACTAGCCATCCCCTGCAGCTTCACCAGACAGTGAGAAGGGCCTCGCCCAGCTCTCTACTCCTGACGTCACCTCCTCCCCTCAGTCCGCAGCCTCTGTCTTGGATAAGCGCAAATATATCACTCCTGCAAGTGAACTATGATTTTTAGTGCAATGAGAGAAGTCGCAAAATCATGTTCAATCAAATTATAGAAAAAAAAATATCTAAATCCATTAAGTAGTTCTCTCATTCGCTAACTAAGCGGAGTTAAGGTTACGCAGATGCATAAGTGAGGAGGGCCCTACCCCCCTCCTTCGCAGTCTGATGAGTCTCTCTCGGATTCGCGCTAATAAATCGGTACCACAACTATGATACTTAGAACGATGAGAAAGTCGCATAATCAATGGAATGTTCAAGCAAATTATAGAAAATAATCCCAATCTAAATCCGTTCAGTATTTCTCTCATGAAAAACGGACAGATATACAAACGGGCCTAAAAAACTATAAGAAATTTCGGGCTTGGACCACGAAATTTTTAAAACCATTTCTTAGCAAGCACCTATGGGCCAAGGGTAGCCTAATTCCAAATTTCAAGTTCCAAGTCCTCATGGTTCTGGAGATTTCGTAATGAGTGAGTCAGTGGTATTTGGCTTTTAAATATATAGATTATATTACTTACAAATGTTTTTTGGAATGAAAAATACAATGCAAAAGTTTCTGTTATATGCTATTTGTTATAGAATTTGTAAAACAATCCATCTGTTGGAATGACAGAGTCATAGCAACTGGACGGACACATAAGTACACAGACACACAGCTACTTATCCATTTACTAAGGTGGATAAGGTTATACAGTATGTGTTACAGATTCACAATTTGCTTGTTTATGTCAAGTAAACTTATTTTTCCAATACCTAAGCAAATAAGGGTGTGATAATTGCTTGGAGAAAATGTGCCTGAAATAATTAAAATATTCTTAATTTTCCTAACCTGTTCAGTCCAATGGAAAGTATAAAGATCCAGAGCTTCTCACAACAGAACAGAATGTAGTGGTTAAGAAGCCTAAGAGGCTGTACAAGGAGAAAGTGGAGTCTAACTTTCATCTAGGGGACAGTAGACGAATGTGGCAAGGATTAAAGACCATTACAGACTTTAGAGGTAAACCCACTTTCTGTGTTGACTCTTCTCTAGCAGATGACCTGAATGCTTCCAATGCATTAGTCTGACACTAATGTAACTAGTATTAATTTGCAGGATAGTGGGGATAATAGAGCATACATTAGCACCACTTGGAATAGAGGAGTTGCAACCTCCTGTTGCAATGCAATGTCAAGTTGCAATGTCAGCCAGTGATCGTGACTTCTGCTGGTGCTTCATTAACTTATACTGGAGAGGTGTTTGCCATTACTAGTGGCTATCAGAAATGAAAAAGCGGAATATATACACAATATACAAGTTGGTGTAACCACTGTTGAGGTAAAATTGGAACAATAAACTTGCAGTTGAAGTCACACAAAATGTTTCTTTGTTTTAAGAGAGATGCGTTTGCAAATTCACCGATGCTTTTCAGTGTGTAAATTTGAAATTTTAACACTGTGCACAGTGCAGTCTGTTCAAGATATCTTAATTATAATTGAACTGCCGCTACAAATATCTTTGAAGACTAAGTGAAAAAATTAATCAAAATTCATCCACAGGGGACTAAGTTGGTTCATGCAGACAGACAGACCAACAGACAGACATGGATATTGCAATAGCTGCTTTACACATTATATGAAAATGTACATTTAAAGAACTTTAGCAATAATCCCACATTTAGTTATATGTTTTATTTGACACTTGTTTAATCTTTAGTCATCACATTTCCACAATTTCTATATCTTATTTTCTTAGCAATACTGCAAAATTAAGAGAAATTAAATATTATCTCCTTCATTCATTAGCATCAAGCAGAAACTAACACTGTAAAGATTTAAAGTCTGGCTCTTCAAAATTATCAATTAATGTTATGCGTTCACTCTGTCAGTTTCTTCACATGATAATTTTGGATGCTAATTCTAATTTACAGCAATAACTAACTGTTCCTAATACACTTCAGTTCTTCCTTGATTTTTTTTTCCAACAAAAATTCCGAAAGAAACTCTTTGGATCATCTTTTATCTATTTGTATTTCACTAGCATTCTTAATATTTTTTAAACTTGTAAACCTTTTGGTTAGTACTCTAGTTATTTAATGTGTATGCCTTATAGTACATCAGCTTTTTGTTTGAAACTTTTCATTACCTTATTTATCTGCTCCAGAGTTATCTATAAATTCTTACTGTTTATAAATTTCAAGAACTTTTTGATGATGGTGTCCTCTGCTCCATTGTGCCTCAACTGAGCCACACTTACTCTAACTCACTTTACCACTTTTACCACATCTGTTCAAAATTAGCCCCATCAAAGTTAAACTTAAAGGTTTTATTTTTTGAAGATATGCTTTGCCAAAACACTATGAAATGTATTATATTATAGTCAATAGATCCTAATGGTTCAAAATCCTCTGAATTCTATCCTACATTACAAAACACTAAATCTAAGCAAGCTTCTTCTCTTGTTTGTGTTTTAATGTTATATGTTAAAAACAGTTACTGATTATGTCTATGGAGTTATTTTCTTGTACTATACTATTTGTAAGGTTATCCTAATTAATATTTGAATAATGGAAGTCCCACTTGACTATAATATCCATCTCTAAGCTTAATTTTTCCCTGTATTATATGAACATGCATGTTTGGTCCATCACGGGACCCACTTACATACCCATCTACAACCTCATGAGGCCAATCTCAAAAACCAATTGCTTCAAGTTCAGGGAGTTTTAAACCTCATGTTCCAGTAGATTTTCTCAGCAGACATTCATGTTAGGTAGTTTTAACAGTTCTAAGTTGGCCAGATCCATCCTACAATTAATTGATTTTACCTTTTAGGATTCGTTTTTGCCTTGCACTTGCTGCCTGGATAGCTTCTACCCTATATTGCAGTGGTTCTCAAACTGTGGGGACACGAAGATGTGAAAAACAGAAAACAAGAATCGAAAATATGAAAAATACATCTATTGAAACCAAAACAAATTAACTTAAACTACATTCTGATACTAGAAAAATAAATATAGAGTTAGATAAATGTCAATAAAAGTTAAGTAGGTATAATAAAATATGCATCTATGATATATCATTAAATAAAAAAGAACAAATTGGTATTAGTGGGGGGGCAATTAAAACTGCTATGAAAACTCGGGTCGCAAATACTTAAAGGTTGAGAAACGCTGCTATATTGAATAAGTGGGTAAAGCAAACCAACATAAGAACTCATGCAATCTGAGTAATAAAACACTCAAACTAAATGAGCCTGAATACCGGTAACCAAATTTAATCTGAAAATGTTCTCTTTTGTCTGTTGTATTAGCTGTCTAAATTCTGCCTTCACTTATTTGTTATTCTATCAGTTGTTCCCATCTGATCAGTGATTCTAACAAATAAGTTTATTGCGCACAGATTATATCTGGTAATAAAAGGTTATTTCATCTTTTAACTGAACACTTCTAACAGCAGATGCAATACTCAAAAATATACAGTTGTATACTTTCACTGGATACTTTTTAATAAGCTTTCACTATAAAAAACTGCCAGCAGTTCACAGGAGTAACTGTAATTTTTCATATAAAATATTCTATTGAAAAATGCATCATTTGTAACAAGACAGAAGATTATTGTAAAACTATATTTAGACTGGACTGCTTTTCATTGTGGAACATTTTCAGTTTGTGCACTTTCATATAATGGTAAAATGACATTAAAAGAGTTGGATCCTGGCTACAGGAACACTGACAGAAACTTGTTTGATATAGTACAGATATTAAAAAGTATTTTATTTACTCAGAGAACCACAGACACAAGGAACCTTTAAAACTAAACTTGATGTACATTTTGGCAAAATTAGGCAAATACACTATAAAAAAATCACATGAAAATTATTATTTTGTAATTTATTATATGACACTATTTTGAACATCATTGTGTGAAATGCTGGTTAAGTCTTTGGACTTCAAACTTGAGTTTGTGGGTTGAAATCCTGATACTGACACTGACCATGAGCAAGTCACTTTACCTTTGTTTGATTAGAAAAGAAAAGAAATGTAACCAATTGTATATTAAATGATCAAAGCTGATTCTGCCAAAGCATAATACAATAAACAGTCAAAACAATGATTTTAAATAGATTAATGCACGTAAACTTACATTTAAGAATTGATTTAGCTGCTAATATCAAGTAGCTGTTTCAATGAGAAAGACTATTTTATGAACGATTGTTTTATTGCTGTAAAGTCACTATGGCCCAGAATTCTAAATTTGCATAAAGTTGCATATTTTTCTTTATGACTCCTATGTATTTGCTCTGTGGAAAACAAAAAATTAAAGATGACTAGCAAACCAATTTCTGAAGCCTGCTGAAGTTTTTTTTTTTTTTTGTGAATATGGAACTGATCTGTGGTGTGCTTTTTTTCAACAAACTGATAAACCTGTGGCAAATCCTACTTCACAAAAGCAGCCTTTCCTTCTTCACCAGACAACATGAAATAATTCTACTAAACACTGAAATCATACTGATGTATCAAAATGACTGTCTGTATGTGTGTAGCAGTTTCTCGCAGTTAAAAAATTATTTAACAATTAGATTAAAGACACTTTATTTTGACTTTTTATTTTTTTATTAATAGTGTAGCATGGATTAATTTGTTAGGCTGAATAATGAACCTTCGTTAAGATAGTTTAAGTAAATTTATAGTTAATTACTGGCTATTGAGTTGCAGCACTGTTACAGATTACATTAGAAAATTCAGGAAATTAATGTAAATTGGCAATGGTTAATAAACATAATTCAACAGCTGCGTACTGCTACATCACAATCATTTTGTGGCCAGGTTTACTGTGTAGTATTGTTTTAATGGTAACATACAATAGTATGATACAGTAAAATACCGTAAACGTAATGCAACTTGTAGCCAGTAATTAAATTTACAGTCACATTTTTTACATGGTACATGTTTTACATGTTAAACAGCTGTTTTACCTTTGAACAGATTCAAAACAAATAAAGCCACCACCATAGATCCATCCATCCATTATCCAACCTGTTATATCCTAACCACAGGGTCACGGGGACCACCATAGATTTATACTCCAAATCCAACTGCTGTTTGGCATTTTTGTCTCTCTAGGAGAGCTTTGTCAGGCCTTTTCATTTTCACTTCCCACAAATGAACACTTAGCTCCATAAGTAGAAACCACAGTGTGCAAGATGTTGAGGGAAGCATGGCCTCTGTGATGACCTTACTGTGAAGTTCCCATGATAGACTGGCACAGCTTGGTAATAACACAGATTCCATCTGTGTTCTGTCAGTGTGCTGAGCTATTGCAGAGGACACTGCCGCCCTTTCTCACATCAGCTAGAAATACTGTATACATGCAAGTACATTACATGTGGTATGATTCAGGGCCAGGAATTAATTTCACTATCAACATTTGTACAGCATTCAATCTGATAAGATTGTGCCGATCAATTCAGTGTAAAAGTTATTTGGCAGATTGCTAGCAAGATACAGCCACACACATTGAAAATCTGTGAAACAACAGCCAGCCAAGATTCCTCTGAGATACTACTTGCTTTCTTGTAAAAATATATTCTGCCCCAGCAGCAAAATAGACTCCATAAAACCATTGAAAAATTGGTTTCAGGTTTAAATAAAAGTGCCCATTCTACTTTAAATCTTAATCATTTAACTAATAATTCCAATATGATCCATTTATCCATCCACCTATATGTTTTTCCCTTTTTCTTAACCCTCAAGTTGCTGGAGCCAGAGCTCCACTCTGGAAAATGTAGGAAACTCTGTTGCTTTTAAAACCACTACTTTTGAAAAAACTAAATTGACATGTTCCTTCTGCCACCAAGTGGAAGAACCTGTAGGTACAAAGGTGTTTCCACTGTTGGCAATGAATGAATTTGGTTAAGTGCCAGCCAAAACAATGTAAGATCCACTAAGCTGAGTATAATGAAATGTGCACACTAGATGGCAAAAGAAGAAAAGGGGCAACAAACTAAACTAAAAGCAACAATTCAAGAATTTTGTTACACTAAACATAAACTTGAAGATTGCTTAATTTGCTTTATCCATTACTGAGTCACTTAAGCCTTGAACCCATTCTGGCAGCATAAGATATCATAAACTAATGTTTGACAAGATGCCAGTCCTTCGCTGGGCGCAGTAGAATAAACATCCACACTTACAAATACTCTACCAGTATTTTGAGCATTACCCATTAACCTAATATTTTCAACTTTTTTATGGCAATAAACCACAATGCCCATAGAAATCCTACAAATACAGAGGGAACTGCCACGTGGCCCCTGGAGCTGTGAAACACCTTCCAATGAAAAAGTAAGCATGCAACCAAATGAATAAATAGAAAGCTGTAACTCTGCATCTTGGTGTTCTCATATAACACTGCAAAAGCTCTGTTATTGACCTTATTATTTTCTTATTTATTAATTTTGCATATGCATTTCCCCAAGACAAAGTCAAAGGAAGCCAGGACCAGCAGCACTGGAACATTGTCAGTGTATTGCAGGATGTACTAACAACACCCAGACACTTACAAACTCCAGAATAATGTGGATTACCCAACGAACCTAGGCTGCAGAATATATGGGTTGTGGGAGGAAGATGATAATAATTGGGATGTGAAAAATATACTACCTCCACCCAAGCACTTCCCAACTTGTGAAATGAACCCACATCCCTGTAGCAATGAGGTAACAGTGCTAACAATTGCATTGCAATGTTTTAAACTATTATGCATTTAGTCCAAAAATATGAGAGATGTTTTAAGTGAAATCTATGAGGTTTAAGAACAGTGGAAACTGTTGAATCATCCCTAAAATTATGAATGCCAAATGTAGAGTCATTAAACACTGAAAATTGTTATGTACAATCAAAGTTCATCTAAACATCTGGGACAGACACTCCCAAGTTAATCAGTTTCATGCAGTTCAACTCTTAGGCCTTTTTACTGTTTAAATTGCTGAGCAGTCCTTGAATAAGATCACCCACTAACAATTGGTGACCTCTAAGACAGTCGGGAGTGATGTAATTTGTCTGTCATTAAAAAAAAAAACACTTTTGCTGTTTAGAAGTTTATTTTTCTGAGCTAAGAAGCTAACCTTTCATTTCATAGATAGGTTAGCTTATAATTATTCTAAAGGAGTCTGCCAAGAAAATCATTTCAACACTGAAATATTTACAAAGCTTTGCATCAGGATGTATTCATTTCCCAGGCTACCACATTAAACATTTATGAGGGTATATCTAAGTTAAGAGCAAGTACAAATGTAAAATATCAGTATGGTAACTTTTGAAAAGCAGGCATCCAAGACACCTTTAGATTTCTTTTTCATACTATTGATGAAATTCCACAGTTGAACAACTGTACAGATCACAGCTTACCTTTATGACCCAGGCTGTTCTGCTTCTTTTTGCTCGTGACATCTCCACTCCCCCCTTTCGCTACAGGACTATCTGCATTCTTTTTAGTCTTTTTTCTGCTCTTCATCCAACTAAAGGCACGGCTTAGTGACCTGGATCGCTGCTTTTTAGCATCTTTGATACCATTGCTGTCAACAGATTCACCTGTCATTCCAAATGTCTTCTCCGACATCTTAAAGGCACTTGTCAAAGTGAGAACTCAATATTTCAGTTTTTCTAAGTACAAAAGAAAGCAAAATATCTCAGCATAAATCAATAAAACGTACTAAAGCCATTCAGTGTTAAGAGTTCTTGAAAAGATCAGGTAGTGAAAAAGCAAATAAAACGTTCACTACCTACAAACTGTAACAAATCTCAGTTTAATCCAGATTGTTTTGAGGAAAACATCTGTGTAAGAAGACAGCCCCTTGTGCTTACTCAAATTTGTCTCGGAATGTCTGCCACAGAACTCCTGCTGTCATTTCACCCTGGGCTTCATATTGGCAGCTGAACACTTCTTTGTGTGTGAAGTAAAATGCAGGCAGTTTCCTGAAATACTTGCTATTGGCATGAAATAATGAAGTCCGGTGCACTGTTTGTACGTCTACAGTTTGGACACAAAAACCTTAAGCAACTGTGGTCCACTGTTATAACTTGCATCGTTCCATGGTCCTCAACTTGCATTAGGAGGGTTTCAGCTCCTTGTTGACTTTTATTTTACAGTTCCTTTGTGCTGATGCTCCTCTCTCACATGATAGAAGAAAACCATATTTTCCACTCCACCCTACGATCAGCGGCTGATCTGGCCTTGCCTGCCACTTATAGGAAACATGTATTCTTACTTTTAGCACACTGCTGGAGTTTTCATAAAAGCAGGAAAACAGCAAATCCCCATTCTCTCTATGTTTTAATCAGCTGTCTTCTTTACTCCCTTGATGGATTGCAGGCATTCATTGATTGCAGCCATCCAGGATTCCCTGATATAAAAAAAAGAGCTGAAGCTCCTCTCTGTGCTGTAGGTAGGCTGCAGGAGTTTATGTGAACTGAAATATGATCCTGACAGGACTCCCAGGGAACTGCATAAGAGAAAAAAAAATAAAAATCCGCCCAACCTCTTCATTCTGCTGAGCTAATAAAACGCTGTTCTTCTGCCAGAATCACTGCCCTATAGCACACTCCATTTAAACAGAAGATAAGACCTTTAACTAGTTAACCGACTGAGGGCTGGTCTGCTGCTTTCTGTGACAGAGGCTGAGTGGTGTTGTAACTCACAGGAGAGGCACCCTAGCTCAGCGCTGGACTGAGGCATCGTGACTTCAAGGTGACAGCAAACTGCAGACTTTCTGTAGGTAATTCTTTTGTCTACCAATCTTCACTCAACGCTGAGCAATAACTAAATAATCACAGCAATGCCAGTAAGTGTGTTGTTCTGTTAGTGTTGCACTAACTAGTTTAGAATAACTTTATCTTAATGCAAAACGACCTTAAAATATTAGATATGGATTATTTCATAAATAATTTAGCCTTTTTATTGACCCTCATTTATCTGTAACCTCTTCAAAAAACTGAGAATATAAAACGCGTAAAATCAATATCCATTCATCCATTCACTGTCTAAGCAAATTCATTATACCAGCAGCAAATAATTTCTGGTCTCTCTCGGTTCACTGCCTCAGGGGTCCCTGTTATTTTTCTTTAGCATTCATTGCAAGAGTAGTTTGTAAAATAGTTAAAAAATTGATTTTCCATTTTTGTTTAAGAAAGCTGATAGCATTTTGAACCCACAGCTAGACAGCAACTCAGTATTGATCTGAATTCTGTCTCTGTCTCTCTTTTTTTTTAGCTCATTCTACATTTGAGCAGGGTTTAGAGGGGATTAGCAGCTCATAAAAAAACAAACCAAACAATGGATAATTTCTTAGGCCTGGTTGACTTCAGAAATATTCAGCCACTCCCTGTATGTTTTAGAAATAATTAACCAAAGAGCTCATTTAGCATTTAAGGTTAAGAAACAGCCAACTTAGAATTAATGTTAACGGTGAAAGTAAATAAATAATACAGTTAATACATGTTTTAACTAGTTTTTGTTCTTTTAGTGATACATTACAGTACATTAAAACTCTCTCGATTGTCTTGCTTTGCTCCACAGTACTCATTCACTCTACCCTCCCCTTAAAAACAGAGGTGCCAGAAAACAACAAAAGTAATAGCGTGAAACAGAAATGTCCATGAGTACTCTGGATGCTGGACATAAAGAGCTACAGTATAACCAAGAAAGGCTACTGAAGTTTTAGAATTGCACAGCGGTTAGCGTTGCTGTCACGCAACCTCTGAGACGTAGATTCACTTATCACTGTCTTTTTGACTTTCTTAAAGGTTGCAAATAACTAATTGAGGTGCACACAAAAAAAAGATTAGAATAAAATGTATAGGTTTTTATTTGTAACCTATACAACATTTGAAATTTTGCATTTACAAAAGTATTCAGTTTACACCACTATAAATATTTATATATTATTAAAATCTAAAAATAAAATAGGGACGTATCGATTGAAGAATTGAGTAAATGCCTACGGCTGGAAAATAACATAAACAAGATCATCATACTTCTTTAATTAATATCTCTTATACAAGACATTCAATTGATCAGTTTTATTATAGCTGCCTGATGATAGACAGTGGCTTGAAAAGGAGGAGGCATGTGTATAAATTACTATGCATAATCCAGGAGACTGTCATTCTCTTTTATGATGCTTGTAGAGGCAAAGTTGGGCTATCCAGCACCTTTATTTCATTTTTATAACATATTCCACACATCAGTAACAGAAAAGATTTGAGGCAAAGGACTGAATTGCTTTGAATGTGAATTATTTTGCCATCCTTACACAAAGAACTAATACTGGACTTCAGGAAGAATCCTCCCCCTCTACAGCCTCTTGTCATCAAAGGGACTGAGGTGGAGAGGGCCGACAGCCACAGATTCCTGGGACTGCAGGTTACATCAGACTTGAGCTGGACTCTTAACACCACAGCCACAGTGAAAAAAGCCCAGCAAAGGCTATATTTCATTAGGCTGCTCAGGAAAGCTGGCCTGAACCATCACCCTCTCACCCAGGCCTACAGAGGACTGATAGTGAGCATTCTTACCACAGGTATCACTGTCTGGTATGGAAACACCACACAGGCAGAGAGGAAGGCTTTGCAAAGAGTCATAAAGGCTGCAGAGAGGATCATAGGGACAAAACCTCCTTCAATGGATTTTATGTATGCACATCATTGACGGAAAAGAGCAGAGGAAATTATCAGGGACTCACTCCATCCAGCTTACTCTCTGCTCAGACACAAAAACTGTACGTACAATCTGAGACACAGCAGAGCGGACAGCATCATCACTCACAGAACAAGGTTTTTCAATAGTTTTTTTCCCGTCACAGTCAGACTGATGGCAAAACAAAATTACTGAACATAATAACCCCATATTACCTCACTTCACTTGTCATGTAAATGACGAGGGATAAATGTGAAATATTTTAACTGTGCAATATCTGCAATATAATTGTATTTTTTGTGTAGATATAAACACCATTTTTTATAGTGTTGTGTATAATTCATATTATGTATTTATATTGTTTTATTGTTTACTTTTTCTTTAATATGTTTACTATGATGATTCTGAAAAAGCTCTGCACAAGAATTCCAATGTGCTTTGACCGTCGGTTTTATGCACAAATGGCAAATAAAGAAACCTTAACCTTAGCCTTAACACAAAGATGCCTACCTGGCCAAGTCACTGATCTGCACATCCCATATTTAACAGGATAACCAATACTCTTTAACATGGCATACATGGCACATGGCATAACTAGCCAAGTCTGAGTGACATAGCATAACATCACAGGTCTGAAGAAAACAGAAAAAGTTACAGTAGAAACCTAAATTTCAAAAAGGTTCAGCACATGCAGGGCTCATTCCATACCTAAGAAGTAATCTCTGTCCTCTGTACTCAGTAATGTTGACCTGAATGGTGATTAATGAGAATTGCAGTCTGTTGCAATGCACACAAATATAACCACATGCTGCCATTATTTTCTTTCACCAGTCAATCTGCATTCTTGCATTTCAATTGAGACCTGAGATGCAAGGAATTAGAAACACACAAAAGTCATTCTTTCAAAAAAAAAAAAGAAAAGAAAAACAGACAAGGATAAGGGGCATCCCTATTTATTGTACCACTATGCTACTAAAAACTGTAACAAGAAAATTTCATACAATATTATTAAATATAATGTTTTAAATAACTGGAGGGTTGTTACAATTATCAGTTTTACTGTTTCTAATCTTTATTGTGAAGACTTCACAAAATGTACAACTGTGTATTAAAGAACAATTATGAAAGAGTAAAAACCCACAACACTTATATTCTAAAGTTGACACATCTAGATAAATTACAGGAAAAAAAAAGTATAGCAATGTATAATAAGAGTGCCAGTGGAATATTTTTTTGATATTTGTATTTTAATTCATCCACTTTCTTGAATCTTAGAATAAAGAAACACTTTAACAGTTGTCATTAGTGTAAAACGAAACACGCAATAAAGTATGTAAAAAAGATAATCAGTTCCACACTAAATGGGATATGTTAAATGTAGGCAATATAATATCTTCTAGGATCCTTAAATTAGTCATTTCATATCAGACATGAAAAAGTAAATTATTAATTTGAAGACTTCCTGGTCTTTATTCTTCATTCGTTACCAAGATTTGCTAAAATTCATCTGAGTTAGTAATCCATTAAAATGAAGTAATCTTACTGCATGAATTTGTCCAAACTAACTCTATCAGCAGCTTTCTAAGGCAGATTAACTCTTGGGGTTTTCCCAAGCATGAATTGTACTAAACGCTCACATTATTACACTTTAAGCATCACCTATGCCATTAACAAACAAAATGTCAATAACCTTCTGCTAAAGTAGTAAATTAATGCATAAAAATAAATACACTCAGAAATAAATGAATACACACAAAAACGCATATAAATATTCAGTTGTATACAAATGGCCAGCATTAAAGTGTCACTGCTGCAATTCAAGGCAGTTGATTAACGGCAAAAAAACAAAAAGATTCATTGGCCTTTTTAGCATGAATCTTTTCCACTTAAAAATATGATTCAATTACTTTCCAATAAATATCCAGTTAACAAACAGAACTATTCTGACTAATAATTGCATTATTTTCAAATTCATCAAAATTCTGAAAACCTTAAACCTGGGCCTACATATTAATAATAGTGCAGATTAATTTAAAAAACTAGAACTTGTATGAGAAACAGGTATTGGATAAAGCAATTAAAACTTAGATTTAGATTTGTAATGCAAACCATAAATGTTGGTAGAAATTGAGGGAAACAAAGTTTCAAGTTTCCTTGTGTACTTGTGTACTAGACAAATTAAATTTTATACGAAGGGGCTCAATGACACATGTTATAATTACTTTTGCAAACTAAGAGATGTAAATATTAATAACCCAAAAGTGTAATTTAGAAGTGGCTAATCTAAAGAATAAGAAATCTAAGTTATCTTACATATATCTACCTAATGGTAGTAGCAGTAAACTAAATATCATGAGGTTGTAGATTGAGCAGCTTACATCCAAATCACAGAGCACTGTATCACAACCTGTCACTTCATATGTCTACTACCTTAGTAAATTTACATTAATGACTAAACAACAAAATGAAACCACTGCCAATAATGAATGCAATTAATACATCTTAATTGAATGACTTCATACCTAATTCTTTCAAAATGACAGTTGGTAAAACTTTTCCAAAACAGTCGTGTTTTAATCCTGATGTTCAATAATGGTAGAATAATGTGATATTTACCACTAGAGGTTAATGAGAAATTGTGCTCTCATAGCTTAGATGTTATATTAAAATATAATAATAATAATAATAATAATAATAATAATAATAATATTTCATGCACATGGCGCACAAAGGCTTATACAATTCTAGTTAAAATCAGACCATTTGGATTTGCTTGACTAGGCCAAAAATATCTTGATGATCTTTCCGGTAAAGTGAATATAATCCAGATGCAGAAGATTACCCTCCTCGAAACTGTCCACATACTTTGTAAGTTCATGACCACTGAACTATGAGACTTAAAGAGCCTGGTAGGTACCTTGTAAAAAGCAACCGGCACAAACTGAGGGAAAAAAAATAATATTTTAAAAATTCATAGAAAATTGTATGTTTTCACCATGGTCGCACCACAGGGAAGCCATTATTCATTTTGTAAATCATATGCTAATCACTTCGATTTTTGTTATCAATAAATTTTTCAATATAAGAACAGATTTTTTAAATATTGGTTATTGTATTGTAAGGATGCTGAATGAGGCAATGCCCTTTGCTGGTTCAAATCTCAAAGTATACTCAGGATTTGAATTTATACCTGTTAGCAATTGGACATTGACATTACATTGCAGTTCTGGACAGGTTTTATCAAAGGAGTTAAACAGAACTAGAAATAAGTCAACAAATAAACAAAGTAAAATTATTAAGCAATACTTAGATGAGAAATAAAGGAATAAAAAGGGTAGAGAAAGTCAATCAATCAAAGCAAATCACACAAAGGTGATGATCAGGAGCCCACTTAAATACCACCCAGTCATGCACAAAGCCACACCAGTTTTTCTTAGCTTATTGTGGCCAGAAAGCCAAACTGGCATACCCTGAGAATTTTCTACAACAGGAAGTCATGGAGTTTGAATCCAGAACGTAAGGTTATGTGACAACTATGCTAACTTCTACACCATTATGCTGTTTATATTAAACGTGACACTCTTATCAATAATTCTGTTTTTGTTAGGCCATAATACAAATAAAAAATTTAAAGTAAATCTATTCACGAATAAAAGTCAACTTCTGTATTTTATTCAGTTGACGGCCCGTCAGATAAAGTGCAAGATACTTTGAGGCTAAAGGTGAAGGTGCCTAAAGTCCATCACCAACTATAAAAAGAATGACAATGAAACTATATTGATGATTACATTCCATGTGTGCTGAATTTAACTTTAGCTCTAATTTGTAGTTCACAACACCGCACCTTCCTTTAATGTTCTCAGTAATTTTGGAGATTGCATGCTGAAGTGCTACAATGCACAAGACTTGGAAAGACTGTGAAAATGTTTGTAAATAAACTGGCCTCCAAAGCATTTGACCCCCTATCCTAAAAGCCATCAAAGATCACTTAGCATTACTATTTCACACTTCTTACTCTCCCAGTCTGTCATAGCTGCATAATTTGAAATACAATACAATACAGTTTATTTTTGTATAGCCCAAAATCACACAGGAAGTGCCGCAATGGGCTTTAACAGGCCCTGCCTCTTGACAGCCCCCCAGCCTTGACTCTTTGAGAAGACAAGGAAAAACTCCCAAAAAAAAACCTTGTAGGGAAAAAATGGAAGAAACCTTGGGAAAGGCAGTTCAAAAAGAGACCCCTTTCCAGGTAGATTGGGCGTGCAGTGGGTGTCAAAAGGAGGGGGTCAATACAATACAATACACAGAACAGAAAAAATCTTTAATACAGCATAAAAATAAAAATTTTAGAAGTACGGAGCAGAATTTAACAGTAGATGATAACACATAATAAGATTTGGATATTTTTAGAGTCCTGGAGACCTCATCCGTCAAGCTGCCTCCCCCATTTGGCCATTCCACGGCTGAAATAGTGCTGGGCCAGCCAATCCGATGAAAGGATCCCTCTTTCCCATGATTCCTGTGATCCTCCATCAGGGATGACTTTACCATAGGCAGGCAAACAACTTGGCAGGTGGGCCGTGGCACCAAGTGCCACATTTGAGTACCGAGAACAGAAACAGAATAGGTGAGGGTTAGTATTCAATTATAACTATCATGTTACTTATGTTTTAGTGCTAATGACTAACAACCGAGATGCAGTCTGTACAGTTAATCAGCAGCTCTAGTCAGGATATGCTAAACTGAAATAGTGAGTCTTCATCCGGGATTTAAAGGCTGAGACCGAAGGGGCATCTCTTATAGAAGCAGGAAGACCATTCCACAGTTTAGGGGCCCTGTAACTAAAAGCTTGACCTCCCACTGTTATTTTATTAATCCTTGGAATCGTAAGCAGACCGGCATCTTGAGATCTTAATATGCGCTCAGGTTTGTAAGTCATGATAAGTTCAGACAAGTAAGCCGGACCTTGGCCATTTAATGCTTTATATGTTAAAAGGAGGATTTTGAAATCTGCCCTAAACTTAACCGGGAGCCAGTGTAAGGATTTAAGAACTGGAGTTATGTGTTCATATTTTCTTTTCTTGTCATAATTCTTGCAGCCGCATTTTGGATTAACTGGAGGCTGTATAAAGAACAGTTTGAACAGCCAGTGAACACCGCATTGCAGTAGTCAATCCTACTATAGATAAATGCATGAATTAATTTCTCAGAATCCTGTTTATTTAGAAAGCGCCGTAATTTCCTAACATTTTTAAGATGGAAGAAACATGTTTTGGACAACTTTGTAATATGTGCTTTAAATGACAAGCTAGAATCAAAGATAACTCC
The DNA here is from genome assembly GCA_026402145.1 of Polypterus bichir lapradei. Taxonomy (NCBI): domain Eukaryota; kingdom Metazoa; phylum Chordata; class Cladistia; order Polypteriformes; family Polypteridae; genus Polypterus; species Polypterus bichir. The sequence goes on from JANRMT010062848.1 coordinate 7,611,624, forward strand.
TAGATTGCGGGCTGATTCAGTAAAATGAATTGGGATTCCAACTGAGTTAAATGATGACAAAATATTGCTGTGATCAGCGTCATTCCCTCCAACAATTAACATCTCTGTTTTATCTGTATTTAAAGACAAGTAGTTATCATTCATCCACTCCTTTAATTCGCTAACACAACTAATTAAAAACAACATCGGAGAAACTTCATTTGATTTAAATGAAAGGTATAACTGGGTGTCATCTGCATACAAGTGAAAATTAAAATTATGTTTCCTAATGAGAGATCCCAGTGGAAGCATGTAAAGTGAAAACAGTAAAGGTCCCAGTACTGAGCCCTGTGGGACACCATATTGAACTTCTGTGTATAATGATGGAGTACTGTCAGCACATTTCTGTACATATTGGAATCGATTTGATAAATAAGAACTAAACCAAGCGAGCACGGGGCCTGTAAGCCCAACATCGTTTTCTAGCCTGTGCAGTAAAATAGAATGGTCAATGGTGTCAAATGCTGCACTTAAGTCTAATAACATAATTATAGTGGAGTTTCCTTCATCAGAGGATATCAGAATGTCATTTACAACCCGTGTTAGTGCCGTTTCTGTACTATGATTAGTGCAAAAACCAGACTGGAATTTCTCAAATAAATTGTAATGTGTAAGGTGTGACTGAAGCTGACGGGCGACTACTTTTTCTAGTACTTTAGAGAGAAACGGTAAGTTTGAAATAGGCCTATAATTATTTAGTATGTGTGGGTCTAGGTCTGACTTTTTAAGTAAAGGTTTAATGACTGACACTTTTAGTGCATCAGGCATGGTGCCATGCAGTAATGAACTATTGATAATGTTTAGAATAGGCACTGCAAGAACATCCATTGCACTTTTTACTAGTTTTGTTGGCACTGGATCTAGGGAACAAGTAGTGGGCTTCATTTTAGTAATTAAAGTTAAGACTTCCTGCTCAGTTACAGGATTAAAATTATTAAAGTGCTGAATGCAATGTGAGACAGGGTCTGCTAAGCTAGTATTTGGTTTGTACTGTGATGCTGAGATCTGGGATCTTATATTTTTAATTTTCTCATTGAAGAAGTTCATAAAGTCTGTACTGCTAATATCCAACATAACCAACATAATACTACTGTCCAAAGCGTTCTGATTTCAGAGTCCAGTTCTAAAGGACTACTGAGCAGCAGTTACTTCTCTGGCTTCAGTTCTTGGAAAGACTCACATCAACAGTTCAATTGCCTGCTTCTTAGACCCAGTCCAGTGTGTATTTTAAAAAGGTAGTACTTGTTTACTCTTCTCCCATGATGCTCTATTATAGTAACTCTAACATCATCATATTTTCTGATGGCACCACCAACAGCACTGCCAGACCATTTTAACTGCATATGAGAATATGTAGGAGGAGAGATATAATAATATGGTGTTGCAGTAAAAACCCAACCCTAAGCATCACTAAGATTAAAGACCTCAGTTTGCATATCAGAAAACAAAATAATCAAAATCATTATCATTATCGTTATTATCAGAATTGATGGAGCAACTGCATACGTTGTTAGTTGCATCAGTTTCCTTGAGTTATAGACATCAGGTAACACGGACGTGATAAGTGAAAATGAACAAAAATGCCTTTGCATTCATATGTTTGACAGGAAATAATGGAGACATACATTCAATTTGCTTATATTTTTTAAATACAAAAACATATTTTTTCAGTACAAGATGGTGATATCACATTGTGCTATGGTAAAATAACCTAACAGAAAAGAAAGGTCACCCAGAGGTTTCAGACAAGTATTCCAAAAATTACAGCATTTTGTGTATCATAAACTGTAAAGTTCAACTGCAGACTCTGCCATGGAACTGGATTTCCAGCAATCGAATAATCCCACCTCTATGATTAGGAAGAGAATAACACAGCATCAAAGCTGAGACTTGCATGCATTTTGGTTAAGTGCATTTATTATTTTATTGATTTTTTTTCAAAACATCAAAAGGTTTTTAATGAAACATACTTTTTAGGTGACATATCTGGTACATTTAGGCACTGATCGATTTCTTTCTTTGTAAATTTTAACTAAATAACTTTATACTGTATTAACAAGAGCTAACTTGTCTTAGAGTAACAAGAAGTTAATGGAGGAATCTTTTGCTGTAGCCACTCTCTCTTCAGGCTGTCTGAGGAATTTCTCCCCCACACCACCCGCATCACACACATTTTTCAAATGAAAATGTAGAAGAGTACTCTACCAGGTGTTCAAAATGTTGTTTTCCTTATTGTAAAACAACAGGTCATTTAAATAACAACACAAATCTGTAGGACTAATAAATGAAAATATTCACAAATAAGGATAAGAACCCAAGTAAGTTTCTTATTAGCTTTCACTTTCATTGAAAGTTTGACTTACAGGTTTGTACATAACATTCCCCTTCAAAAGTAGTTGATATTCTTATTATTATGCCAAAAGTGGAATATTTTGAGGTGTTTCATAAAATGAAAAGTACAAAATAGTAAAGTGGCAAACAACAGTACTTTACCATAATTTATATTACATAAACAATGGCGAGGGCTTTTTCTTGGTATATTTAGATTGGCTGTCTGTGCAATCCAACTACAAACAAATGTGCATCGATGGAAACATTCAAAATTAAATACATACAATTAAAGTGAAGCTTGCAAAATTACTAAGTAAAAAAGATTGTGCATAATTGTTAGTTTACGAAAGGCTTTAAGGTCTGTAGCCACAGAAATTTGAATTGCACTGTCATACGTGGATTTCCCTTCAATCCCATTTGTTTTTTATTTTCCAAGAAGAAAACACAGAAATGCAACGCCCTCTGCCAGTGATTTAAATGGATGCTAATTGACATATTTATAGAGACTTTGGAAGTAAACAGAGCAGACCTTTTTTCTGCCTTCAACTTCCATATCAATTTTAAATTATATTTTCTAACCTAAATGTAACGGCAACTGATTAGGACCTGTTTGTCTTACATATTCTGTGACAGAACCCAGCAGGGATTTTCTGAGAAACATCTTAACTGCAAAATCCCAAAATTATAGACTCAAGTCCATAGAGAGTCTTGGCTGACTGCCCTCCCTTTAAAATGCGGGACCTTTTTTGACTGACCACTCAAGAATAATGAAACAACTACACAGAGTATCTGGGCATTAGGCCCACACATTTTATTTAGAAATAAAAAATAAAGTTTCCAGATTAAGACTTGCTTTCTAAGGCCTTAAATAACATCACAGGGTTTTTTGATTTAGGGCCAATACCCAAACTGGTTTCAGTTCCCCTCAAGGAACAAAGTGTCAGAGTGATACCTCATGTTAGGAAAAGAGAGACTCCCCATATCTTCTCACATCAATTTAGTTTGTTTCATTTTTAGTAGAAAATGTCCCTAGTGAATTGACTATGAGAAAGCAGCTAGAATTGGAGGAGTTGGTTTTCCCCAGTAAACTACATTACAAAATACAGTATAACATTCTTAAAACAGCCTAATCCAGTTCAGGGTTGTAGCATCAGGCATAAAGAATGAATAGGGTGGTGGATGGGTCCTCAGTGTAATTCTGGGCCCACTCAAAGATATCAGTTAACACACTCATCTTTGAGACGTGGAAGGAAAGCTAAAGCAGTTAGAAAAATCCAAGCAGACATGAAAAGGACATGTAAACTTCACACAGGAAGCACCAGTTATGTATCTAAGAAGCAGCAGTGATTACTACTGTACCACGCATTGGCTATATAAGGGAGATGGGAACCAATGACTCCCATTAATGGGACACGAACAAGAGCGTCATTATATTTAAAAGGTTCCTATAACTTCCTAATTTTCCTTCCTGAGATTTTAACCTTTCATTAGCTGTCAAATGTACCATCACCATTTTGGGAATGCCCTTTACCCCAAAAGTAACTCTGGAACAGTGCCTAACCCTAGAATACTTACTGGGGCAATTGGATTTGGCTAAGAAGCAATGGGACAGGTGGTTAATCAGAAAGTAATTTTCAGTTTTTTGTTTGTTCATAATAAAAATATTAAAGTAGCAGTAGGAGTAGAAGTAGTAGTTGTATTGTCATGTGTGCTGATACTTTCATGTCCAACCAACATGCAAGGACATTGTCACTCTCCAGTGTGAGGATAAAGAAGAACATATTAAAACTCATTATTTCATTGTGTAGAAAAACAAATCAGCTTACCTGAACTACTCCTTACACCTTATAATAATAATAATAATAATAATAATAATAATAATAATAATAATAATAATAATAATAATAATAATGCATTAGAGCAGGACACAGTACCATGTGTAGAATAAAGAAATTCATTTCATCAATTAAATTCTCAGCGATTGCAGGAGGTCTGCATGCTCTAACCTGAACATCCCCTCAAGCTTTGTCCATTACCATTTAAACATCTGCTTTCTTTCTTTACAATTTACATCATATAAAGGAATACATAAGAGCATGAGAGATGTAAGTGAAAGAGGTCATTTGGCCCATAAAAGCAAATGAATGCATTGTCTGATTGTATGAACAGCTGGATATTTCTTTGTTGAATGTGAAAAAAATTAAGCTAAAATATTTGACATTGTTGCAATTTTTCTGACCAGTAGCCTTCTCTTACTAAGTATTTCTAATACCACTCAAAATAGTTATATGATGTTAAGAGGATTAAAGATGGGGTGGGGGGCCTGTATATGCAAATGCCCTGAGCACAGCAGGCAGACCATCACAGGACTTCTAATTTAACCGAACATCTTCCTTTTTTGTTTTCTACATTTAATGTGGCAATTCAAGTTTACAACGTTTGCAAAATTCTGTCAAGATTTTTAAGTCATTAAGTTTTCCAAACTGATTTATTAGGATTTAATGATATTATCTGTTTTATTCCATGATGTGCACACAGATGAGAATAATGCAATATGTATTTATATTGGGATTGATTCTCTGTTAGTTCTCATTTCCAAAGAGACCTTTTTAAAAGCAACTAAGGCAACAATCTTTTAGCAAGAAAGATATTTTTTTAAAGTGACAACTAAATATGTCCTACAATAGAGAGGCAAACCTTCTAGGTTAGGCCTCCACCTTGTGCTTTCGGTTGCTAGGATTAGACTTCAGCTTCTTGCTAACCTGAACTGGATTAAGCAAGTTTGATAATGGATGGATGGTTAAAAAAAAAAACAAAACTTCATGCTATGAGGAATGGGTACATTACATTAATGATTTCTTATCTGTACCTGCTTGTTTAACAAAACCAAATCACTCTCTACAGAATGTGACAAGCAAAAATGAAAGATTATGAAATTATTTGGAATGAAAATAGGCATGCACCGTGCTACTCAAGGCCTAGATACTGTACATATCAAATTTTTACTAAAATGTGAAACTCCTTTATATTAAACTAATGCATTTTTTCTTTCTTTTGGAATGATTGAATGAAAGCATTATTGCAATATCACCTATATTCCTGCAAATATTATTATTAATATGTACATGCCTTTGTCCCCATATGTCAGACTTATTTCATTATTTGTCATTTTAAAACAGAGATTTCTTTTATAATAATGTGACCTATGTGAGGATATTGAGGTCTTTGATACTCAGAGAAATTTTGTCAGGTTATTCATAGTGCAACATACTGTAGATGATTATTATAATAAGCTTGTGCCCTAAATAAAAAATAATGGATGGAAAGGAACTGGTAATGTAAGTTGCTGATATGCAGGCAGGTAGTGGGTTATTGTCTTTAACCAAAATTAGATAGATGTTGCTGAGAAGAATTTATTTAAAATCATATCTTCTAACATGACTGGGCAGAGTTAAAATGATCATGTCTGTATTGCTAAAAAATGTAAGTCTTAAGGGCAAAAAAAAAATATTTTCTTTCTTCCAGGCTATCATAGCCCCACTATTGGTGTAAACTTGACATTGCCTGTCTAAGGTGTCATGCATTTGAATTTGCCAGTCACTTCAGAGCGCTGTCTCTATAAACACATATGTGTTACAGATGTACATAAGAATAATCAAATAAAAGTTGGGCCTAAAAACTAAAATCAATGTTGACGTTTTAGTCATGGAGTATATATGTAGTCTGTGAGAGCCATGTGTAGTTTTCATTCTCACAGTGGACATTGGTCCATAAAATGTTATAATAAGAAACAGCAATGTGGTTTATACCGAGATTGAAGAGCCTTACACCAAAAATAATATAAAAGTTGTTTTTCTAGAATTTCTAGAAAATTTGGAAACTGCATGAGGTAGTACAAGGCATATTTTGTTCAATCTGACAACAATAACTTCTAAAATGTATATCTGGCATATATCATGGGAGGGGATATGTCAATGTCTCTTTATAAGAATGTACTTAAGGTTCATATTGAAAACAGAAGGAAGGGTGACCTGTTGTTTAGAGAATCCTGGAAGTTTCCATTTTCATTATGGAAAAAAAAATTGTAAAGTTACAACTGAGTTATTTTCCAACAGAGTACAAGACAGCACTCCCAATCTCCTATTGTTACAAGGAAAAAGAGAATTCAGAATTTATTTTCATGATATATAATGATAGCTTTTATCAATTAAAAGAGAATCAGATTGCAATATTTTGTTTAAACAAAATATGAATGTTTTGCACATACTGTACAGTTACGATAATGAAAGTAAAGAGTTGATGACTTTATGCAGATAATTAGAGGTAAAATCTAAATTACTTTGTGTTTTTTCTTAGTTTGTAATTTAAAAATAACAAAGTTTAGCTAAAAAGCAAATGATTAAAAATCATATATTTATTTTTACATACAGTGGATTCAGAAAGAATTCTGACTCCTTCACCTTTTCTACACTTTATTATGTTGTGGATTTAATCTTAAAAGATGTATTTGCCATTTTTGCCCATCTATCCACACTCAATGACCCATCATGACAAAGTGAAAACAAGTTTTTAGAAAGGTTTGCAAACTGATATCTCTCATTTATGTATTTATTTATTATTCAGACCCTTTGCTATTGTACTCCAAATTGTGGTGAGTTGCATTGCATTTGCTTTAATTATCTATGAGATGTGTCCACATCTTGATTGGAGTCCACCCGTGGCAAACTGATTAGACATCTGCTTCTTATATACTGTACTAGACAGGGTGGAAGTGGCAAGACTTATGACTCATCAGTGGAAGTGACATCAGAGCTCTTAAATTTGTCATCTGTTGAATGGTAAAGTAGGAAAAGGTGCCAACAACTGTGTCTGCTCTCTGTTTCCCCAGGTTATACATTATTAGAGTGTTGAAGATACACCCTTGGCTTGTGTGTCTGTGTGTTTGACACACACCACTTAAATAAAAAAATAACTTGTAATGCCCTTGAGTGACTCAGTCAATTCCCAGGTCCTAATCTCATCAATGATTTCTGGAAAAATATTGCCAAATTGCTGTCCATCACTGTTCCCCAAATAACCTGACACAGTTGTGTAAGAATAGGTGAGCATATAGTGCACAATCAAATGACTGCAAACATAGTAGAGACCCATCCAAGTAGATACAGTAGCTACCAAAGGTGGTCCAGAAAAGTAAATAAACCACATTGTAGGTTATATTCTTCAGCTTTCACTACAGGAAGCTGAAAAATTAGTATATACTTCCATTACTTAGTAATTGTTGGACATCCAGACCTTTGTGAAATGCTCTCTTCAAGTAATGAAGCACAGCTTCGGAACCTTGATACATGTGTAATGACTTTAATTCTAGTAGTGAAAATGCTGAATTGGAGAACTGCACATCAATGATTTCCATCTTGTCAACTCAAATTCTTATTTGGCCTTGATCTCTGGCAATTGGCAACAATTGTAGTGTTGCTTGTGTTTTAAGTACAAGCCAAGATTCAACAAAGCTTTGACCTCAGGTTGTTAAGAGTTATTAGGGCTTGATTCATTTCAAAAATGTTTATTCTAATCTTTTTATTTTTCTACACAACTCTATGGGGAACCAGAATGGGCTGTACCAAAGCCTCATTATTTCTTAAGCCTTGAAGCCATGCTTGAACTGTTTTTCTGCATCAGGCCCCAGTAGCCACTTCAGGCCTACCAAGTGCTGGGATGAAGCCTCAACAACCAAATTTGAATGTTTCTTTTATGGTAACCTTGATATTACCAGTGAAGTATATATAATTTCATATTTTTCTCATGCCAGTTTTTTTAAGTTTTCATGTTCTGTTAATCTACAAGACAGAAATGGCTCATTTTTAATATCTTTGATTTGGGCTATTTCGCAATTTATTTACTGAACACTCTGTGATATAACTAGTAGGGCTTCAGTTCCACTGCTGACTACTGTCTACCATTTGCAGATTCTTCGCATGTCTGTGTAAGTTCTTCCCTGAGAACATATGTCCAAAATACATGTGTGTTAGATAGATTGTCAATTCTAGAACAGCACTGCAGGAACATGTAAATATAGGTGTGTGTATAAGTGGGCCTTGGGCTAGATTGGCAACTAATGCTGCAAGCATAGGCTATATCCTGCTATCTTAAATTGGATGGAGTAGGCTTAAGTATATTATGTATAATACAATATAATTCTTAAGCTAAGTCTATTTTGCAAATGTGATATGCACTGTAGATTATGCCTCTCGTAGAAAATTTAGAATTCTTGCCCATTTTTCATATAAACTTTACCAGACCATAATCATAATCATTATAACTGATAACAGAAATGTGAATGAACAAATGACCTTACATTTTATTTTTTATGTTTCATTTTTTTAATACAATAATACAGACTACAATGAAGATCAGATTACATTCATTTTCAAAAATATTTAAACATTCAGAATGTGTAAAAGGGGCAATCTACATCTTTAATATAACAGTCAGACAGATAAAAGTAATATGGTTGTTCCAGTTCCAGGTGTTGTCATTTAGACTGAAAAATGAGGGGCATCGTTCCAATGGCTTGTGAACTGTCTGCTGCCCCAAGAGGTTAAAAGCCTCCAACGCTTTCTGAGTATGGCTGGATGGCTCCACAAATTTGTTCAAGGGTTCACTGACCTTACTGCCACATTGTTCCAGCAATTGAGGAAGGGATCTCCCTAGGAGTGGATGCCAGGACTCCTTCAAGAAACTTAAGAAGGCACTGACATCACCACCAGTCCTGGCACAACCTGACCCGAACTTGACATTTCAGGTCCACACTGACGTTGAGCACTGTTCTCTCCCAGTTAAGTCAAGAGGAGGAGAGAATGATTCCTCTTGGTCACTGAAGGGTCCCAAATATAATTATTCCATCACCAAGAAGGAATGCATCACTGTCATGTGGGCCGTAAAGAAGTGGTGTCACATGAAGTCTACACAGACCATCAGGCTCTGACCTGGGCATGCAATTGCCCAAAGACCACCTCTCGGTTAACCAGATGGGTGTTGTTCGTCCAGGAATATTTATTCAAGGTGTGCTAATTAAATGCTGTGCCAATGTGGTGCCAGATGCTCTGTCCTGTGCACAGGGACAGGCACCTGTAATATGTGTGGTATAGGCCTCTTTCCATTGGCCTGATCTGTCCCTCAATATGCAGAACATAGTTCATTCACAGGTCATTAGTCCAGTATGTCAGGGGTTGAGAGAGGGGCTTGAAAAAGGGGCCTGATTGCATACATTAGAAACTTCACGGTGCGCTATATCGTTGTGTGCCCACAAAGGACCAGGGTTGCCATTATCAGTTGGTGCCCGAAATGCATGTATCGAAGTTCCTACAGTATTATCATTACAATTCTATTGGAGGCCACCTTGGATGTACAAAGACATTGTTTTAGACCCTGGAGGTGGCATGGTGGTTGACGATCCACAAAGATATTAGTTTCCATGTACAAATTTGTAACATCTGCAACAATACAAGACCCCACCTAGACTCCCCTCTGGACTGTTACAACTCATTAACATCACTGCACCACGGGAGTGCCTAGGCGTGGATTTGATAGGACCCTTTCCAACCAGCAAAGACTATAATACATATCTAATGGTGGTTGTGGATTGTTTAACTCGGTGGGTGGAGCTATTCCCCAATGCAACGGGCGAGGAAGATATGCTCCACCCTGAAAGACAAGATATTCACCTAATGGGGGCTGCCAAAGAACATTGTGACTGATAGGGGAATGCAATTTACCAACTCAGGGGCTACTGAATTGTGGAAGCAATGGGGTGTGGTCCACCTGAAGACAATGGCATACCACCTCCAATCAAATCGCACAGAACAGGTGAACTGGACCCTGAAGACAATGATTGCATCCTTCATCACAGACCATCTCTGACCCACCACCAAACCAGCCATGCTGAATGATGTAGCATAATGTTCTTACACGGCTTCTCCAGACGCTTCACCTCAGTCACATGTGCTCAGGGGTGAACCTGCTCTCATCTGTGAAAAGCACAGGGCACTAGTGGTGGACCTGACAATTCTGGTATTCAATGCAAATGCCAATCGAGCTTCACGGTGCTGGGCAGTGAGCGCAGGACCCACTAGAGGACGTCGGGCCCTGAGGCCACGCTCATGAAGTCTGTTTCTGATTGTTTGGTCAGAGACATTCATACCAGTGGCCTGCTGGAGGACATTTTGTATGGCTCTGGCAGTCTCCATCGTGTTCCTCTGTGCCCAAAGGAGTAGATACCGGTCCTGCTGATTGGTTAAGGACCTTCTACGGCCCTGTCCAGCTCTGTTAGAGTAACTGCCTGTCTCCTGGAATCTCCTCTATGCCCTTGAGACTGTGCTAAGAGACACAGCAAACCTTCTGGCAGTGGCACGTATTGATGTACCTTCCTGGAGAAACTGGACTACCTGTGCAACCACTGTAGGGTCCAGGTATTGCCTCATGCTACCAGTAGTGACACTGACCATAGCCAAATACAAAACTAGTGAAAAAACAGTCAGAAAAGATGAGGAGGGAAAAATGTCAGTGGCCTCCACCTGTTAAACCATTCCAGTTTTGGGGGGTCATCTCAATGTTGCCCCTCTAGTGCACCTGTTGTTAATTTCATTAATACCAAAGCAGCTGAAACTGATTAACAACCTCTTCTGCTACTTAACTGACCAGATCAATATCCCAGAAGTTTCATTGATTTGATGCTATACTCTGATTAAAAGTGTTCCTTTAATTTTTTAGAGCAGTAAATTATTTACAACAGATTGTACCCTGGATCGTTATTTTTCTTCTTCATTCCACATCATCTGCTTCTGTTGCATTTGCATTGTGTTCAGGACAGTGATTATTGTTTTGTGTTTATCGTGCTTGTTGTTGTTACCGTATTGAGTTATTTTTGAGATCTCCGATCATGTGCTGTGGAGGGATTGTGTTTTTGTTTATTGTTTAGTTATATTTCACCTTATATTTTTTTAATATATTCAGTTAAGCATATTTGTTTCCACATCTCTGTGAGTCACTGTACGAGACAGGCCAAGGCTAGGTAAGTTCTTGGAGTCCCCACCCAAAAAATAAATAAATCACCATCCCTTTGATGGTGTGAATCATAGCAACGCTGCAATATAACTCATTAACATAATTCATTATTTATTCTTTTTTTTTTTTGCTAAATATTATGTTTTTTAAGTTATTATATCCATCATATATTTGCTTCCTTTACTGAAGGCAAGGACAAGTTAAAACGTTTTGTTGTTTTTGGGAAAGATGACAATAAATTAACTAGTGCCAGTTTGTAATGCATTGCTAGGGCATTGTCCCCCAAATATTTTAAAAAGCTCTACTTAAATTAAGTAGGCAATTTGTTATAATCATAAAATAAATTTGTTTATTTGCACAATGTGCCTGGGGCCTCATGCATAACGGCATGCGCAGAACTCACACTATAACATGACGTAAGCACAAAAGCCAAAATGTGCTTACACACAGAAAAATCAAGATGCAGGAATCTGTGCATTTGCCAACTTCTGCGTTTTTCCGCTACACGTGTCATATGAAAGCTTATTAGGGTACAGAGAAAAAAAAGGCACACAGTGGGGAAAAAAGCACGAAATGTCAACTTCAATCTCAGAATTTCCATTTTAATTAAATAGTTTATTTTGTCATTAAAGTAGAACATCATAAACTTTGTCTTAAAATCGTTTAATTAAGTAGTTTCTCAAATGACATCGTAAGTAAAGTAACACGTTAAATGCTTTGTTTTGTATGTGTTCTTCTATGTGCTCTATGTGTGTGAATCACTAGTGCTTCTTAAATCGGCTTTCTCGTCCTCCGACAGGACACAAAATCCATTACATTCGTGATATTACAGCTCACTAAATAACTAAAATACTGAGATGTATACGTGATATCATTTTCATGATGATAGGAGTTAAAGCACGTTATTAAAAATGGGAGCACGGTGGCCCAGTGATTGTGCGCGACCTTCGATGAAATAATTTATTGCAGCAGTACTCAGGGGCGGCTCTAGGCTCATAGCAGCCCTTGGCAGAGGAAGAATCGGTGGCTCCTTCACCCGCCAATGTCAATATGGTATCTTATGCACGGCGGATGGCCACGTCCGTTGCGGACACTGCATAGCCGCCTCGTGCTCATGACACAAGCGTTTAACTTTTCCCAAAATTTGCCGCTGCATTTTTAGCTGTCATTATTTTCTTCTGTTTTATATTCAAAATATATTGGTGTGGCGGTCCCTGGGCAGTACTGTCTCTTTCAAACATACTAACCTCCAATTCCTGTCCTTCCTTTTCTTTCTCCAAGTAACCGATCGCCACACAATCAGCTCTGTAATGGACGTTAAGCCATCTTTAAGCGTATAACGCAGATTCTTCAAAACTTTTAAGGAACATTGGAATATCTTCGTAGTACATGTTTAATTATTCTATCCTTCACGCCAGTCCCAGTAAAACATACAGTGCGAGGCAGGAACAATCGTGAGTGGAGCGCCAGATCCTTGCTAGCGTATAGCAACACCGTGTCCTTTAATTATTAACAACTAGCAAAATACCCGCGCTTCGCAGCGGCGAAGTACTGCATTAAAATTTTTATTAAGAAGAAAATGTAACCTTTTTAAACTGAGGGAAAATATGCCAATAATTATTTGTTAAGGATCTCTTTGTATACCACATTGTGAGTTCGGCCATCCGGTTGTAACATGACCAAGCTGTGCGCTGAGCTTACTCTTGAGCATGCAACTTACAGTTGGCCATGTGAACAGTAATCTTGTCTCAAATCTCACAGCTTGGATTGCTGCTGTCATAATCAGTTTGAGGTTCATGGTTTGTTTCAATTACGACAGTATTTGCAGGACTTGTGTTGAAGTGACATTCGGCATCTGTCAAGCGTTGTAAGCTTACAACCGGTTTCATCGATAACTTCACATCCAGCTTTTGAGAGTTTAAACATTCATAAACATCAAAGTGTCCACTACTGAAATCGTCACCTGTGAATGTAAGATGTTTAAGAGGCATTGGCGGTTGTCGAAAGGTGTAAAATATTTGACCATTTCGGTACACTTGAAAGCACCAACCGAACAATTCAGCGGCAGCCATCAACTCACATGCAGAACCATAGGTGAAGGGCTTAAGCATTTCACTCTTCTAGTGCTCCTGTGTAGTATAATTATCTCCTGTACCGTCATCAGTCCACACCTTGAACCTGTCCCAGTCATTCAATACATAAGACACAATGTTCTTCCAGATATCAAGAGTGAGCCTGATATGGCCGTGCAATATGTAACACAGAGAATGGAAAAGGTAGGTGCCATCTCCGGGCAAGGAAACCACTCGGTAAGTGACAGTTCTTTGATCGATGGTGATTACCTCGATAGACATGGTAATGGGGGTTGGAATGATGA
>JANRMT010062848.1:7625533-7650631 GCA_026402145.1 Polypterus bichir lapradei
ATATGTAACAAAGAGAATGGAAAAGATAGGTACCATCTCCGGGCATGGAAACCACTCGGTAAGTGACAGTTCTTTGATCGATGGTGATTACCTCGATAGACATGGTAATGGGGGTTGGAATGATGAAGGAAATGGGTACCTGAGTAACGTAAAGTAAGTGTAAAATACCTATACAATAACTATAATTGTAATAAACAAACAATAAAACAGCGGAGAAGCCGTGGATTAAACAAAAAGGCTGTAGTTATCAGCAGGGAGACGTGAATCCCGTGGCGAAGCAAGGAAGGGAATGTAGAGACTGGAGCGATGGACGGCCTTATATAGGCAGGCAGCCAACAACGTGGGAGGCGTTGGGATGGGGGACCCAACGCCGCCTCACATGGTGACCAAGCTGCAGGCTATGGACGTATATATGTACGTAAGTAGGATTCAGTTAGCGTTGGGAACCCGTGTACCAAATTTCTTGAAGATGGGCCCATAAGTAACAAAGACTGTTGAAAAGTTCAATATGGCGGCCGACAGTGGCATCATACCACTGAAATAAGTACGTACATTGGTTTCGGTTAGTGCAGGGAAGCCGCCTACCAAATTTCGAGAAGATGGGGCCATAAATAAGAAAGTTCAACATGGCGGACGTTGTTGAACGTTATGACCGTTACGCGTAGAATTTCTAAATGAAACCTGCTTAACTTTTGTAAGTAAGCTGTAAGGAATGAGCCTGCCAAATTTCAGCCTTCTACCTATACGGGAAGTTGGAGAATTAGTGATGTTGGAAAATTCAATATGGTGGCTGACAGTGGCGTCATACCACCGAAATAAGTACGTACATTGGTTTCGGTTAGCGCAGGGAAGCTGCCTACCAAATTTCGTGAAGATGGGGCCATGAATAAGAAAGTTCAATATGGCGGACGTTGTTGATCGTTATGACCGTTACGCGTAGAATTTCGAAATGAAACCTGCTTAACTTTTGTAAGTAAGCTGTAAGGAATGGGCCTACCAAATTTCAGCCTTCTACCTACACGGGAAGTTGGAGAATTAGTGACGTTTGGAAAATTCAATATGGCGGCCAACAGTGGCGTCATACCATCGAAATAAGTACGTACATCGGTTTCGGTTAGCGCAGGGAAGTCACCTACCAAATTTCGTGAAGATGGGGTCAGCCTTCTACCTACACGGGAAGTTTGAAAATTGGTGACGTTGGAAAGTTCAATATGGCGGCCGACAGTGGCGTCATACCATCGAAATAAGTACATACATCGGTTTCGGTTAGTGCAGGGAAGCCGCCTACCAAATTTCGTGAAGATGGGGCCATAAATGAGAAAGTTCAACATGGCGGACGTTGTCGACCGTTATCGACCGTTATGACCGTTACGTGTAGAATTTCGAAATGAAACCTGCTTAACTTTTGTAAGTAAGCTGTAAGGAATGAGCCTGCCAAATTTCAGCTTTCTACCTACATGGGAAGTTGGAGAATTAGTGATGAGTCAGTCAGTCAGTCAGTCAGTCAATCAGTCAGTCAGTCAGTCAGTCAGTGAGTGAGTGAGGGCTTTGCCTTTTATTATTATAGATATAGATTATTTAAATGAAGTTAAAGTTTTATCTGTATAATATAATAAACATATTTTGCTGCATTTCATCTTAAAAATGATATCGTCATCATATGTAAATACACTCTTTATAAAGTGACTCATGTTGCGCAATATTATAACTGTACTGCAAGTTTACAGTGAGGTAATTGTACTAATAAGTACTAACAGTTCTACAAGGAGCAGTTGATGGACTGATTGAGTGCATTTAGAGTTCTTGAGATGAAACTGTTTCTGAACTGCGAGGTCCGTACAGGAAAGGTTTGAAGCATTTGTCATGTGAGAAGCAGATCAAATAGACCGCATGGCTGAGGCAGCGTGTGCTTGATGCTGTATACCGATAATTCTCTTTCCGATCAGCTTCTCTGAGTGGTGCAGTGAGAGTAATATGGAAAAAGATGATGCGCTGTGGCAACCCCTAACGGGAGCAGCTGAAAGAAGAAAAAGAAGAAAAATTACAATCAGATGCATTAAACTAATAAACAATATGCAGTTAATTTCAGTGTATTTATAAAGCTGTGTCAGGAAAAGAAAGGATAACTACACAGGAACAGTAGCACTGCTTTGACGCTGGGTGCCACCAGTCTGCAAAACCGAGTGGAGAACTTGCGTACGACAGGATATGAGGTACCGTGGAAATGTGCGTGGCTTTACGGCAAGTTTAGGTTTTATACATCACGATTTGAATGTGGAAACGTTCTTACGCAGCATTTCTGTGCGTACGCACCGTTTATACATGAGGCCCCTGGTGTCAGAGCATGTCAAGATCCATTAAAAATTGTTTCCAACTTGTATTTGTTTAATTTCTGTGTGAATACCTGTATTTCCTGAGTGAATGGCACCAGCCACATTACAGTGTATGTCCTTGATCTTTTGGCATGCAAGTGACCTGAGGCTGCCTTTTAATTGGTTGTTTTCAGATTTTCAAAGGATGCAGCTCTCATAGCCGGTGACTCTTTTGCAAGAAAGGTAAATATTTATGTCCTGTAGATAGCCATCAACAATAACCTATAGCAGAATTTTCCAAAAATTGTGCCTTTTCTTCAAAACACTGGTTTATAGCCCATTACATTAAGCAACATACAGAAATGTCATTTTCTTTAAAACACTGAATTCTAGCCCATTACACTCTGACCTGCTTTTTTGAGATGTCTCCTGATATCTTGCTGTAAAGGCTATGCCTTTGATTCAGTGTCTAGTGTGTCTCAACCAATGGTCTTAGGTAATAATCAAATCTTGGGTATGCTGGATACACTATTGTGTGGTCTGGTAACATATACATAGGATTCTGTATAACAGCATTGACACCAGGATTCCAAGGTTGGTATGATGGCTGCCCCAGTCTGTGGTATGTGAATATCTCTCTAGGTCTGACAGTGTGAACTGATCTACTTACAGTGTCCCCTTCTCTTTCACTCTGTTGTTCTGTTGCTAGGTCTTCTTGGTCATTTGTGGGTTCCACTGGGTCATCAATGTTCCCCACCTGGAGTTCTGCAACACTGGTGTCCATTTCCAATCCTTGTTCCCTTGATGTTCCTTGTGGACAATTTCTGTCAGGTTGCTGTGGTTCTCATGGTTCAGGGTAGAAGTCTCAGGCCTTGGTTCTGAACCTGGAGCATGACTCAGGTTCTATGACCTTAGATCTGACATGCAGAGGACGGCGTGCCATTTGAGGTTTCAGCTTCCTCATTGGAGTGATCAGACGCTAAGTCTGATGTCTTACTATTTGTTCTTGCTGGTCTCTGCATTTTACTTTTCACTGTCTTCGATTTAGTGTCTCTTTCAATAGGCAAGTCATTGACAGGCAGCAAGAGGTTGCAGTGTAGTATCCGAGGAGTTCTGCTATCAGCTTCTGGCTGCACCTTGTACACTGGACTGTCTTTAATTTTCTCCACAATACGACACCCCTCTTTTTCCCAGTAATCACAGAGTGTTCACGAGTCTCCTCTCTCAGACACATTTCTGACTAGTACACTGTCACCTGGTTGAAGGATAGTGCCGCTCATTGTACAGTGTTAGCCATAGTACTACTTAGCCTTGGCCAATGCTTTCCAACTGTTATCTGCAGTGATCTGATAAGCTTCTTTCATCTTGGTTGCCCATTTTTGTACAAAGTCCTGGCTGTCTGTTTCCTCATTGTCAGTTGTAATATTAAACAACAAATCGATAGGTAATCTTGGAGCTCTGCCATACAAGAGAAAAAATGGTGAATAGCCAGTTGATATGTGTCTTGTACAACTGTACGCATGTATAATTTGTGGTAAATTATCTTTCCACTTGGATTTTTTCTCTTCTTCCAAGGTACGGAGCATCTGTAGCAGAGTTCAATTGAATCTTTCTACTGGATTCCCCTGTAGATGACAGGGGTGGTGCAGGATTGAGCTATTCCAGATAGTTGTTGGAGCCTCTGGAATAAGGTATTCTTAAACTCACACCTCTTGTCATTGTGCAGCTTTGCAGGGTAGCCAAAATGGGGGATAAAGTCTTGGAAAATCTTCTCAGCTGCAGTTTTTCCAGATTTGTTTTTAGTGGCATATGCTTGTGCAAAATGAGTAAAGTGGTCCATCAGAACCAGAACATATTCGTAACCTCCTTTACTTAGCTGAAGATGCAGAAAATCCACAGAGAGCAGTGGTATGCACTTCCTTGGTCCAGGATCGAAAACTATAAGTAGCCCCCCAGGTTATCCAGTAGGTTTTGAATTTAGCTCTTGTGAGACATGCCCGGACACCATCAGACTAAGGCCACATCTTTATAAAAGGCACACGTTTATTGTTCCACAAATACCACAGTCCCACACAGCACACTGTGCTCCCAGCACCAACCACCCCTACTCAGGGCTTCTCTCTCACTGTCCGTGGGCCACCTTTCCTCTCTCCACAGGAGCTTCATCCTGCTCCTACCCCCGACTCTAGATCCCCAATTGTAGGAAGGTGGCCCCTTTTATGTTCACCCAGACGTGCTCCGGGTTCTTAATGATGCTCTTCTGGCAGCACTTCCTGGTGTGGCGGAAATGCTGCTCTTGCACCCAGAAGCACTCCGGACGTCCCTGGAAGAATCTTCCTCCATCTTCCCGGGTGTGGCAGAAGTGAACGTTTCCCAGGCTCCATGAGGCTTGGGGCGCCCCCTGGCGGTGGCCATGGGCCCCAACAGGCTTGAGCCTCCTTGTTCCTCTCCCGTGGTCCTCTCCCAATCCAGGGAGGTTGCCACCTCATGGCCCAGAGGATGTATACACCACCTCCTGGTCCTTCCAGAAGTCCCGGCTGGGTCTGTCCCCCAGCCTCCTGTGACACTCTCTAAAGTCAACACAATGGTGCAAACTTAAGTCCTTTTTCCTGAAACAGACAACTGAGGAAGAGTAAGCTGAATTGGACTTATTTATCCAACCACGGTCCAAAAGGTTCTGGATGTATTATTTCACCTCTTTGTATAGAGGCTTTGGAATAGCTTTGTAACTTTTCTGCACAGTAGTATCATCCTTTAAGTGGATTTTTAGCTTCAAATCTGGAATGAAACCAATTTCACCATCTTCACATGAAAACACGTCTGATTCTTTATATAACACGCACTTGACTATTTCTTGTTCTTCCTCTTTTAAGTGGGACAGATCTAAAGGTGGGTTCCACTTCTCTCTAATAGTAACCTTGTGTTTGTCATTTTCCTGTTTGACTCTGCTGTACTCTGTGTGTGCTGCATTGATTTGACCATCAACTGACTTACTGAATATTTCAGGGTCAAATGGTGGGCGGAGGACTGGCCAGATATCAATATTTTCTTCCAGACTGTCTAATCTTGTTCCACTAGGAAGGTAGATATCATGTAAGGTGTAGTTTTGGAGAGGTATGTAATTAGTTTTGAAGTACCAGTAGGACTGCCAACAATGGCAGGGAGTAGTTCAATCCCCTCTGGGCAATGATTCTCTGCTAGTTGCTCAAATGACATGCCTCCTCTAGGCAAAGCTCTGATTGTACATCTCACTTGACATATTTCACCAGCTGGGATAATAAGCCCCCTTTTCCCCATTCATACTGTAACATCTGGTGATATGGCTTCACCAGGTTTTATTCTTACTGCTGAGATGATGTAATCTGCTGTGTCACCTTTCAGGTTTAATGCCTCACTCAGCAGCGCACTAAGAATGGTGGTGTTGGTCTGGTCACAGTTCTCTCGGATCAGTTCCTTTATAACATTGAAATCTAACAGTGGACATTTAACATGACTTTGGCTTACTAACAAAGGAACATCAATGGCTACCTGCCCATGTCTAGGGTTCAGTATCTGAAGTGACACCTCAACCCAACCTTCACATGGTATCTCAGTGCCATTGGCTGCAGTGATACAGAGTGGACAGAAAGCACTATTCATAGTTGAATTCTAAGTATATGTAGCTGTAAATGATTTGATGGGATAAAAATTATGTAATTCCATAGTAGCTACAATGTTCTAGTAACCAAAGATCATATACTTCTGCTACTGTGCATTGGCATCCAGCTTGTGTTGGGAGAAAAAGTGAGCACTATTATCTAAGCAAACCTTTCACCTTTTATGTTTAATACCACATTTTAAGTAATTATTAATTGATGACACATTTATTTGTTCTTTCCTTTAATTTCCAAGTCATGCTACATTAATCATTAATAACAGAGATTTTGTTTAAAATGTATTTTTGAACAACAAAACAGCTGAGTGGTCATTTGTTTTTGCTTCATGTATTTTTTTGATCTTGTAAACAAATCCAACTAAACTCTCTTTATCTATTTAAATGCTGGAAATCTGCCCTAAAACATCTCATTGCAAATAAAAAGTTATCAGAATATTTAGAAGGTAAATGTGATGTAAAGTCTATACAGGAAAATAGTTAGGTCTTTAAGTTTTAGTAAAAAATGTTTTAAAAATTCCATCATTTTCATTTGTAAAGTAAGTACCTATACTGAATGTGAACAGTAAAGGCAGTATTAAGTTCAGCTTGCAAAATTACACCAGATTGCACATTCCTGAACAAGACAAGGTCGATAGTACAGGAATGTCAGTTATCCAGCGCAGGTCTGTTATCGCTAAGCCGCTGCTATAGCGACATGGTCCTTTTATGTGCTCACAGGTATCTTATACAATTAATTTCTAGAATCAATTGTGTCTGTAAAGTAAGGTGCCCTGAACTGAGATTAATGTGTGCATTTGTTTTGTGAACTGGTATTGATCCTAATTATTTATTTAAAACTACTAGATTACACAGTTTGAAGTTGATTTTTTTAAGACTTAGGAAACTCAAATGAATACATATTGTGCCCTGTAGGGAGCCCTCCAGTTCTAGGAAATGGTTTCCCATCAGCAAGCACCAACACAGTACCAAGCACAGTAAATAAGCACAGATAAGCACTTTGGCTTCTTTCTTTCTCTTCCTTTTCTATCTCCACCTTCTTCTTCCTCCAGCAAGCTTTGTCTGCTCCCTCCCAACTCTGGCCTGTGAAGCTGTGGCAGCTGGCTGGCTTTTGTCATGTTGCACCCTGGAATACTTCCGGTGTCCCATAAGCCTGGTATGGAAGCACTTCCGGGTGAGATGGGATGTGGATTTCTGGAATACAGTGGGAATGGCCAAGGACTACGCACTCTTACTAGAGAGAGAATACGATCTGGACTGCTATGGATGTGCAATAGGACAGATGGAAGTGCATGTTACTAAAAGATGATGAAGGTAGGGGAGACATGGTACAATTGAAAATGTCTTATGTGGCTTAATATTTGCAACATGGCAATAAACTCTAGCAACTGGTTATGTGAAAACTGTGACAAGCAGCAATATAATGTGTTTTTTGGTTAGTTTCGTTAGAAAAACATCAAGTACGTGTTAATAAATCAAGTATACAACTTCTTACCTGTGGCTTAGCATCTTATACTTAATATTTCCCTGAACCATGGAGTACCTATAATTCAGTTACCCAACTTAAGTGTGTTAAAGTTGTGTTATGGGCAATGACTTTACCTTAACTCTCCATTAATCTGTCATTTAGATGGAACTTATTAAAAAATTCTAAAGATATCCTACGATATCCTAAAGGGACAGTTGGAATTTATTCTCCAAATTCCCTTAATACCATCCGATTACTTATGCGGTTCAAATTCCTGGCTGTATCCAATTTGTTATGGTTTTTAATAAGATGAAGGATAATATTTGAGAATAGCATTCATTTATTTTTTAGCTGCCTCCTCCATGGCAGCCTTTATGTAGTTCATTTCACTATGATGCACTACATTACCTGATAAACTATGTGTGTTCCATGATATTACTGTATTTCCAGTAATGATATACTAGTTCTCAGGTAATATTTTGTGTCATGTCACATGTGTAAACATCAGACCTTCAAAGTTATGTTAGCATAGTACAACGACAAAATGTCAATATAAATGGAACTGTATTTTTTTTAAACTTATTTGTAATTCAGTTTCAAACAATATTTACAAAAGCAAGCTGCAAGATTGTGATTTGATTAGTGCTATTGCCTCATAAGCCCAGCTTCTTTTGTTTAAATCATGCACAGTGTGGGTACAGCCATGATATTCTTTCAGTGGTCCTGTGATGTGTGTAAGGTTAACTGGTGATTCCAAATTGGCCCTATATTAGTTTTTAGTGGTTCTTACTTTGTATCTGTCTGATGCAGTCAGGATGACTTTGCCCACTCCTATGATCCTGAATTTTTACAAGAGTTTCAGAATGTTATATTGTCTGCAAAAGTCTGTAAGTGAGATAAAGAACATGTAACTTACTTAGAAAATAAGAACATGGTAATATCTTTAAAGGCATGCTATAGAGTAGTCACACTTTAGTTTGGGTATCCATTATAAAGCAACTCTTAACACAGCAAAGAGCCTTTGGTAATATCTTCTTATGTAATTGAATAGATTTTCAATACTAATAATAAACTAATAAACTTATTAATGCTTTGTAAGTCTAACTAAGACCAAATAAAACCCTTGTTTAGGTTTTAGTTATATATCGGTAGCTGACTAATAAATGGGCCTAGGTAGGTAGTCCATACTCCAAAGTGATACCCAACAAAATAATACAGTAAGACACATGTATGCAACAGGAATAGCTGCTCCTGATATCCCACAAGGCCAGGTTTCTCTTGTAAATAAAACATACAATTCAGTGATTCCAAATGTGAACTTAAAGGGCCCATGTAAATAATAATATGCTATTATAGTGGGTAAGCATCAAAGTTTCTTATCAGATTCATATTGCTCCAAATGTGTGGTTAGAGTTAAGTGCAACAGTGCTTGTATGCTTTAAAGTATAAACAGTGACACACCCAGTCTCTGGAATATGCCATGCAACGCCAGCTCAGCTCCATTTTCTAGGCAGAAAACAAAGGAGTGAGTTCAGGAAAAAGAGAACATTCAATCTGTTCCTGCCTGAGGCACTCAAAACCCCAAGCAAAGACATAATTGGAATAAAGCCGTCTTTATTACAATGTGTAGTCATATGGAAAGGAAATAACATTATGATACATTAAGAATAGTGAAATGTTTAAACCAAAGGCACATTTCTCAACACAGAAAGAACAGATTGTCAGATATGGGAGCACATGAATGCTGCTTAAAATAGAACCTATACATTGGTATGTTAAAGAAAATGTGTAATATTAATTTATTTTTTAAACAAGGATGTTGGTGGAACAGTACATAATGTAAGCTGTTACCTCACATGTCCTCACATTGAATTGTGAGTTGGAGTCCTTCTATTGTAGAGTTAAGTTTCTCTTAATGTCTGTATGAGTATTGTGACAATGGCGTGATTTAATATGTTCATTCTTCACAAACTGTTTTCTTTAAATTGGATAAAAGTGACACTTGAACTATATCCTTACTTAGGAATTAATTTTTGAAACCCTACTTCAACAAAAGGGAGAATACCACAAAAAAAGATTGGAGGCCATATCCAGAGTCAAATCAGTATTTTCCACAACTTTATGTTCTGAAATAGATAAAGTACATTGTGCCTCCCACCAGCCCACTAAATTGACATGTTGCATTTAATACACACAGCTTTTATATGCCAGTGATTAATATCAGGTCAATTATCCACACATTATCTTATGTTCTAAAAAGATTTTCCAGTATAGTACTGACGATAACTGGAAAATATTCCAGTAGCAACTGTCACAATTAAGGAAACATCAGTTCAGCTGGTAGCTATATATTATATTACCAAGGGGTGAATGTGTGTGGGTTTATGCAAGTTCTACAGTAGACTTAAGATTCATCTGTCATTACTTCTGGCCTTGTTGACATTCTTGCCAACTTAGGTTCCAGTTTAACTACATGCAAGATGCTGTAATTGCAACAGTGAACATCATAGAAAAAATATTTAGAATTGACCATAGGAATGTACAACCATTAAATGGCTTTAACATAAAGCGTGACAATAAATTTCATTTTGCATTTTCTCGTGTGGGTCAAGGTAGCAACATAGGTTGACCAGGCCTCCTTATCTCCAGCAACTTTCTCCTGAAGGAAGGTTGAGGAAGATTCAGACAGCCCCATGACAGTAGAATGATACAATCACTCTTGTACAGTCACTCCTGCCACTTTGTATTCACCCAGTGGGCCACATCTTGTAAAGGGATGTCTCCAGGGAGCTTACTAACCATTTGCCCAAACAAACTTAACTGACTTCTCTTGATTTGTAGAAACAAAATTTCTATTCCAAAGCCCTCTCATATTGTTCAGCTCCCCCAACCCCGTTACAAAGACTGAGCTAAGCAGCCCTGATTCTGACAATTTGTTAATGGTAATTCATTCCTTTAGTTATTACCTAGACTTCACATGGTGATGTTAGGATCTTCACCCTAAGTGTGAAAGAAGATGCAGAATGAGCAGT
The DNA here is from genome assembly GCA_026402145.1 of Polypterus bichir lapradei. Taxonomy (NCBI): domain Eukaryota; kingdom Metazoa; phylum Chordata; class Cladistia; order Polypteriformes; family Polypteridae; genus Polypterus; species Polypterus bichir. The sequence continues at coordinate 7,635,998 of JANRMT010062848.1, forward strand.
AAATTCAGAGCTTCACCCATTGACTTGGGTCAATTTTGCCATCATAGTCCAATACATTTGCAAGCAGCAGCATCTGCTGTTGCACTGATTTACTGGTCTTCTTCACAGTCACTTTAATCTCACTAATGAATAAGACCCCAATGTACTTGAACTGCTCTATTTCTTTGAACAACCACTCACTCCTTATTTGAAATAAACAAGACACTCTTTTCCAGGAGAGGACCACGTTCTAAGTTTTATAGATGCTAATGCTAATTCTCATGCCGACCACATCATACCCATATCCAACCAATTTGAGTATGCACCTGTCATAGATGAGGCCAAGAGGACAATAGGTTCTTAAACTGGACATCCTAAAAACCTCAGCTGCACCTTGCTACCTTGTCTATGAAACATATAAACAGGAATAAGTTATAAATTGTATACTTGGTGGACTCCAATGTCCCACTGAACAAACCTGACTAAATACCAAGTATATAATTCTGAAAAATCTTGATTCACAAATACCGGAACCAAATGGAACTCAACAATGGCCCCAGTACACCTGGCATAGGCTGAGGAGTGTGCACCCTTGGTAATGAAGCACATTCTCTTGTTTCCTTTTTTAAAAATAAGAGACAACACCCCATTCTGTAAGTCTGAGGCACTGTATCCACCTTGCATATAGGACCTTTAGCCAAACATGCCCACAATATGTACAGCTTTCAACATTTCTTACCAGATTTAATCAACCCATGTAGTCTTATCACTACAGAGGTTTTTAATCACAGCAGTAACCTCAGCCACAGATAATGGGTACAACCCCTTTCAATTCTTCTTATTACGTCACTCCTAAAAATTCTTTTTCCACCTCTCAACAAGTAAGTGTTCCTGCAAGCTGGCTGAGAACACCCTGGGTCCAAGTTACGTTTCTTGAGTTATTAAATGGTTTGCCACTTTGAGACCATTCAACATACATCCCTAACAGCCTCACCATCCTCTATGTTCCTGATATCTCCTGAGAGGCAGGAGAAGCTACTTTGGAGGAGTTTTTTAAAACTCATTCTGAACAGAAGGCATCATTCTCTAATTGATTCCTCACTACCTGATAAGGTCTCTGGGTATGTTCAGCAGGTGTTCAAGTGACAGCTCAGGATCTTTTATTATTTAAGTGTCCAGAAAATGCTCAAATCAGACTACAGTATCTATCAATGATCTTTGGTCCAATGTACAACTCTAGTAAATGGTACACTTATGAGGAACAATGTTTTCAAACATTTTGTTTGTTATGAATAGTTTATGACTGGCAATCTAATTAGAATTCACCACTAAGACTCAGGTCAGACAAGTTGTTCCTTCTTATCACATCCGAACCTAAAACAAGGTCGACATTTGGTTTCAGAGCTAAACCTTTGCATAAACATTGAATCTATGTTGCATTGGTGTTTATCAACCTTTGATATGAGGTCCAGCTCCTAGTCCAAAAGAGAAATTTAGTTCCACATCGCAATAACTTTTCATTGCCAGGTTCTAGTATGCCTGGAGCAGTCACATTCTTCACCTGACTGGCATTGCACTTGACCTTCACCCTTTGCCATATGTGTAGGGAGTCCATATGATTGCTCCCTGCACCTTTTTAGGCTGAACCTGATGGGGCTACTTGGGTCACTTAGCCACCAGATGCTCATTGATGAATACCACTCCCGGGCATGTCTCCAGGTGTGGGTTGTGGTATGTTTTTCTTGGGCAAAACTGACGTAAATATACTTAGAACAGTAATGGGAATCAGCTATGGATTTTTCTTTGCTTCTGCAACAGGCATCTTGCACAGTGGGCCATTATAAAGGATAAGATATCTCTTGCAGCTCTGAGTCTACTAACTTGGGTGTGTATCCCATCTCTACTGTGTTAGTGAGAACAACTAAGGAGAAAGAGTGAGAGTGTCACTTATGGTGATTCCTCATCGTTGAGAATTGGGGTTTCAACCAGGATCACTCAGGCAAGGGGTGCATGTATCCAACAGAAATTAAACCAGGCTTCTGTGTAGGAAAGTGTCATCACAAGCTGATCGGCAGTATCTATTTCTGCCCTTCAGAATTCACTTCTACTTTAGATGAGTAGCGGAAATGATGGCTCTGGTTCCAGCAATGTATGTTCTCATTCAACCTCTGCTGTCTCAGAGAAAGTGACACAAGAGAGAGGAAGCGTGAGAGTATCACTGTGAGCATTTCCTAGCCAGTGACAACTGTACAAAAGCCACTTTACAAACCAGTCACTATCGGAAATCATTATGTCTTAATGACACCATAGTTTCTTTCTCTTCGCATCACATGATTTTAAAATTGCAGTGAATATACAGACTAACAAATATACAATATTACATTATAACATTTGATATATGAACACTTTTTGGGAAAGGCACATAGACAACTATTATTTGGACTGGTGGTTTATTTGGAAGCTGTATGTCCACTCCTCCAAATCCCAGTATCAATGTACAGGACTGTCATCACAATTTTTTACAGTACTAATAACCATATCAAATGTGACAAATAAAATGAACATATAAGAAATGCATTTAGTATAGACATTTGATGATTTTCTTATGGCAAGTAACAAGGATTAAAAAATATATTCATAATATCTATGGTTTTATAATTATAGAACAAGAAACAAGGCAATAGTAATATACTAAGTAAAAAGAATAGCTGTGCAAATCAAACGCAGCTCTTGAACAAAACTACCAAAAGAGATTACACATTCATAAAACAAGGTAAACTGAAAATTCTGAGTGGAGCTTCAGGGATAGCAGACCAAAATAATATATGTTGGAAAGGCAATGTTGAAAATCTCATTATTTTTAAAATGCAAGTTCTTGATTTTGTTTTCTCAGATGACTATAGTTGCTTCTTTTAGCCATGAATAAGCTTTTTTTCCCCCCTAAGTATTATAAATTGTAATTTTTGCATACACTCTACACACTTTGCAGCCCTGAACTGGAGTAAGTGAAATCTGAAAATAAATGTAAGGATGGATGAATAGATAATCCTCAACTTCTTCTCACTCATGGCTTCAATTTTTGAGCTGCCCTTGTGTTCAGTTATTTTTTCTTCAGCATCTCTTCTCTATTTTGAGCCAACATCCAGTTTCATTAGTGGTTTTGGCAGCCCCTTCCTTTAAACACAAAGAGCACATTTATTAAAGGGGTTTCTCCTGAAATTACTCGGCTTTAGCCCAACAGAAGAATCCCAATATAATGCCAAAACATCTTTTACACATTCCATTGTCAATGAATTTGGCAATAGTTAAAATGTAATCTTTCAACAACATTATTAAAAATATGACTTAACTGCTACTTGATGTAAATGACACTACTATGTCTCAGTAATGTCTATGCTTCTATGGCCTGAAAAAATGTTTATTTTTAACTGGGAAGAAATGATATGACCAATATTACAATATGAAGAATGTACAGTTAATTCAGGATAAAGTAAAAATCTGAAATTGGTCAGATATGTTTGCTTTATTAAATATAAAGATCACTCATAAATGGCTGCCAGATTGTTAAAACTTATATAACTTGACTGGGGGGGTTCCCCCGCTCGCTTCACTCTTCAAACCGGTCTGTGCTATGCTCCAGCCACTTCACGTCTCTGTCACTCGTGTTGTGAAGAGGGAGGCAGAACGCACCCCAAGGAGACGTGGTCGCTTCTTTGAATCCCCCCTCTTAAACGGTGATACGATGAGAAACAAATACATTTTTTTTTACCTCCTCTTTGCTCGATCAGCTGCTAAATGCTGCGAGATGTTACTATTCGAACATTTAAAAGCCTGTACAGCAGCTATCCTACTCTTTGTCTTTTATTTCTGGCCACGGGCGTGGTTAAATCTTTTGGTACAAAGTCTTGTCTCTCGGGGGGACATGAGTTCTTGATATTTTTTAGTTTATAATTTAAAAACGGAATAAGAATCTGAAAATCTAACAACATCATATTAAAGTTCAATAAATTTAGAAAAGAATGATACCAAACATATATATGTAGGTTTTAAAATAAGCCCGATTTAAAGCGTGACAAAAAACGTGACATAAAAAGTCACATAAAATCGTTGCACAAAATCGTTGCACTTTTAGGCGTAGCATTTTATATATAGAGAGTAGATATAGGCTAAATTATATTAAACCATAAAGTATAGGCACCAAATACTAAATTAATAATCTATATAACATTTTCCTTCATTCAGAAGATACTTTTGCTCAAGCTAGTGTTGAGCCCCAGTATATTCCAATAGCAACAGACATAAAATGGATGTATCAGATGGATCCTCAGCTCATTTTTGTACCATGGTGTGATTGCCAACACTGCGGCCTCACAGTTTCATTGGCCTAAGTTCAAACTCTACTAGTCACTGTGAGGCATCTGCACATTCTTTCTGTGTTCAATGTGCTTTTCTCTGGGCACCCCTCTTTCCTCCCACTGCCCAAAGAAAAGCAAGTTAGTTTTATTGGTGACACTAAATTAGTCTGGTATTACTGAATGGTATAACTACACAAGCGAGCCCTGCACCCAGTCAAGGGTGGCTTTTTGCTTCCTATCAAATGATACTGAAATGAACTTTACCATAGATAGATAGATAGCATTTTTTCCCTTCAGAGTGAAATTTGGCTTTTAACAGATGTTTTTGTTAAAAATAAATACATAAATAGGTAGGTGAATAAATAAATCTACACATACACTGTGGTCTGAACATACCAAAAAATGACTAAAAAGCAAGAAAATTAAAAAGAAAGAAAACGCCTGACTTGGCTGTCACCGTCACATTGAGGCATTATGCAGATGTATTGCTGTTAGTATAAAGGAGCCCCAGTCACGTTTCTTGACACACTTCTGCTAAATAACTCATTGGCTGAAAGTACTCAGTGTTGATGTGTAAAACACTGTTCATAGTGGCTCTCAGTTTTGTTTCAGTTACATTATTTGTTACTACCTCCAGGGTGTCCCATAACTGAGCTTGCCCTTTAAATTAGCTTGTTGATTTGGTGGGCCTATCTGGAAGTGATGTTACCTGGCCAGCACGTCACAGCACAGAAAAGTTGAAGAAGACGTCAAGGATATGACTTCCCACATTAAATTTCCTGCAATGGAAAAAAATATGGCAGAAGTTGTTATTTTGGTATAAAACATTTGACTTGATTGATCATTGTTCTCTTATTTAGAATGCACAATTTGACTACTTATTTTGCCATTATTCTTTAATAAATGCAGGACAATGTTATTTTCAAGTGATAAACATACTGTATACTTTAGAACCAGAATTGACAAAATGCAGTGTACCCCTTCTCTCCACTTTGTAGCTCTTTCTTTTTTTTAAATCATGAAGTTAGTGTCCCAATCTTTGCTTCTGCTTTGACTTTATACATTTTAGTTACTCAGCCATATCTGGAAGCATGGAAAAATGCTGTTGGTGATTCATCTACCTGTCCATTTTTAAACCCTGATTTTCCTGGTTGGGGTCATAGGCAGCAGAGTTCTGTTAGTTAGAAACAAGCTCACCTACATTCACTCACCCTAGAGGAGTCTGGAATCAGGTCATCAACAAAATAGGACACCTTTGGACTATGGAAAGAAATTAAGCTCTGCAGATACAAGGAAAAAATGCAAATTCTGTACAGAGCATAGTGACAGCACTCATGTGAAAGAAAGGCAAATACACACTAATCCTAACACAGAGTGAAACTAATAATGTTGGTGACTTGGGAAAGGAAGAAATTTTAATGAATAGCTTTGACACTAGAAAAAGAGTTTCTTCTACAGATCCATCAAGAGTCATATAATTACAATACTAATTAGCTACAAAGTTAAAGCCAGCCCTGCCCGCAGGGTGCATCTGATTCAGAGTTGTAACTGCTAGAGTGTAGCACTGCCACACCGACACCAGGTACTGAAAGTGATAAGAATGTTCACCATTCTTTCACAAACCTTTAAACCTGTTTAACCTGCAGCTCTGCATTAAGGAACATTATGTGATTCTGTGACAACACATTTTATTAAAAGTATGAATTAAAGGAAGTATTGTTAAACAATAAATACTTCAGTCTGTCACAAATATGAACTGCCACATCATAGTGTCCTACATAATCATAAGCAAAACAGCAATACTAAGTTACATCCAATGGTAAATTACATGAAAGGAGATGCATATTGGATTGATAGCAAGTATTCCTTTGATTGATTGACGGATCAATGGATCAGAAATGAAGAGGTAAGCAGAAATTTTGATTTGACAAAGTGCACATTTCTGGGACTCCATGGACTTGACTTCTGGTCATTCAAATTTTTATTTACTATATGTTGTTGATGATTTTGTCCAAATCACATTGCTGCTCACAATTTCATAGTACCTTTTCATATATTTCTACAAATTGAGCACTGGCAGGGTAATAGACCCTTTGCTCTCATAGCAAGTCAATAGTGACAGTTGAATCAGGATCATATTGTTTTCAGCCTTGTCTATTAAACCTTTCATCATATTGTTTTCACAGTATTTGGAGGTTTTAGATGTTTTCCTACTAGTACCAAATTTTGATTATAATATTTTCATTTTTGATATTAAAACGTAAAGTATCCATACATTCTGTAGGGTCAGGGAACCCTTGCGTTTCCCATTGGGCAGTGGACGTATGTAACATGGGAACCATTCATGGAGGGGGCATCTGGCAAAAGCAGGGCACACTGAGGGCATACCTGATCTCCCTCATACAGGGCCGTCTGAGAGCTGCAAGCAAACTTAACATGAATGTCTCGCAAAACTGAAGTTATCAGCACAAATGCAGAAACAAATAATTGTTACACATAATACTACATCTTTTTGAAATCATTCAATAAACTTCAATAAAATTTACATATTTTTTCATAATCATTAAAAACATATTTCTAATAATTTAGCTCACACTTTCCATATTTTATGCGTAAAACAAAAAAAAAAAAAATTTCTAAATGCACTTGTCTCATACAGAGGGCACCGGGAACCAAGCCTGAACAGGGTGCCACTCCATTGCTCTCCCACATACATAGCCACAGGGTCATTTTAGAATTGGCAAACAAATAAGGTGTACATTTCTTTGGAATGTGGGAGGAAATGCAGAGGACAAGAGACGAATTCAGTCAAACATGAGAAGAGCATGCAAATGCTGCAAGGACAGCAATCGGTGTGGAATGTGAATTCAAGAAGCTGAATTTGTGCAGGAACAGATCTACCCACTGTGCCACTCTGTTCTAAGGATTACAGTATTATTAGACACAGTAATGAATATGGTGTTCAACATGTAATCCTTGAGCATCTTAGGGTGAATAATGTTTTAAGGTTCTATGGCAGGATTCCTGTTCTATGTGCAGAGAATACAACAGTTCCCTGATTTGTGGAAATTCAGACAAGATGGAGACAAAGTCTTACGCCTTTATTTCTGGTGTAAGAGGAAAATGGTTAGCTGTCTTACTCAATAATAAACGAAAAACAATTCTGCTGCAAGTGAGATGCACATTCATTCAAAACTGCTAGGCATTCACTGTACTATGCAGATCATTCATTGACAATTTACTAAAAATAAAATAAAAGTTGCTGCTGAGTTTTAAGTGGCACATGTATAAAACAACAACACTTCTTTCACTGGAGCCACTAACTTATTCCTTATTGTAAATTTTATAAAAGACAGAGACAAGCATGTTAATATATATTTTTTTATATTTTTCCTTGGGTCTAATAGTGTAAATCTTTGATAAATGTAACATTTATTTGGAAGATACAAATTTAAATAGACAAGTTTAGACAAAAAGACAACTGAGAATGTAGCTCACATTAATAGATTAGCTGACAGTTCAGGACCTGTGTTGTGCTCCAGGATTATAACTGATTTAAGAAAGTCTGAAAATAAGTCTACAAAAAAAAAAAAATAAATAAATTATATATATATATAGTGAAATATGACAGCCTGGACACACACAGGCGGACACCATTTGCTCCATCACCACACATTTATTAACACAAAGTCACAAATGTTAAGTGCACCGCCACCAAACCCCCAGTTCCCCAAAGACAACAAACACAATCCTCTTCACACAACACTCGGGCCTCTCCTCGCCTCCTCTGCCTCGACCTTGTCCTCCTCCTCACCCGACTCCAGCCTTGATTGCAGGGCGGCGGCTCCTTAAATAGGTGGCTGATTGCCGACCACACCCAGTACGACAGTACTCCCCCGCTAGCTGGGACCTCCCGGAACCAGCGGACTATTCCGTGAGGACGAAAACGCCTCGGCATCAAGCCGACACATCGCAACCTAGGGCCCGACCCTGTAAATAAAACAGACAAACAAGGGGCGGGGACGTTGCCCTGACGCAGCCCCTCGGCTCATCTTCTCAGCTGGGCCAACGTTCTCCGCTCTGATCGGCCCCCTGATCCTCCCTCCTTCGGCTTCCCAGTATGGCAAGTCCGCAGTCCCTGCCACGGAACCACTAGTGGGCTCAGGCGTCGTGTCCACCTCCCACGCTGCGGGGTTTTCCACTGCCTCCGCAGAGGACGGCCCTTCGCGGGATGTGCGCACCCAGCAGCATGTCCTCCCATGTCGGAGGAACTGGCTTCCCCAAGGCGCTTCCTCTGCTTACTTTGGGACGCCGCTGCGGTTTGGATCTTCTCATTGTAAGAGGGCAGACCCGGCCCCGCTGGTGTCTGGAGCTTCACGGGGTCGGTCTCACTTACCTTCCCTGATGTACCTCTCCGTCCAGGAGCTCCTGCAGTGTGCCGATCCTTTCTTGCCTGCAGCTCTCGACCTGATGCCACTGCCATCCCTCCTGAGTCCAGCGTGTCCGCCCGGAGGGCACATCGCTCGGCCGGCGGCGACAGCACAAGGCGCAGTTCTTCTCGCAGCTCCTGTAACACAGCCGCCAAGGAGAGAGAAGCAGCCAGTGGTGGGCTTACCTTGTGAGTGGTTCCACTGACCGACTGCTTTCTATGGGTCTTTCCCTGCGGCCCACTCGGGTTTCCTGGGTGCACGGGACGGACATTCCCTGCTCTCGCCTTCGACCAACCGCTGGCGAGAGAACAGGACACGCTGTCCAATCCCGTGCCTGTATTGAGGAGGGACTTTTGGTCGGCCTTCTCGCTCTCCTCTCTCACTGTAGAGCGTCTCTCCGGGCAGCTCCGCTGCTGCTGCGGCTTCCGCGGCCACAGCCTCTCCTTCTCGGCAGCCCCTTTCCTGGGCTCTGCGTCGGTGAGCCGCCCCTTAAATACAAAGTCCGTCAATGGACCCCCATTGGTCCATGCAGCACTTTGTTGCTGCGGGTTTGGGTGCACGCCGCCCCTGCGGCACGAGGGCGGGTTCCCCAGTTGTGCCGGGCCTTTCACAGAAATTTTTTGGAATACAGGTCCCCACCTCAACCCAGGTGGAGCATCCTGACGACTGCGCCACTGTGAAATATGACAGCCCGGACACACACAGGCGGACACCATTTGCTCCATCACCACACGTTTATTAACACAAAGTCACAAATGTTAAGTGCACCGCCACCAAACCCCCAGTTCCCCAAAGTCAACAAACACAGTCCTCTTCACACAACACTCGGGCATCTCCTCGCCTCCTCTGCCTCGACCTTGTCCTCCTCCTCACCCGTCTCCAGCCTTGATTGCAGGGCGGCGGCTCCTTAAATAGGTGGCTGATTGCCAACCACACCCAGCCACCTGCGACAATATATATATATATATATATATATATATATCTACTCTATACATATAAAGTCCTAAGCCTACAAGTGCAACAATTTTGTGACCTTTTGATGTCACTTTTTTGTCACTCTTTAAATCAGGCTTATTTTAAAACCTACATACAGTATATATTTTTGGTATCATTCTTTAATGTGATGTTGTTAGATTTTCAGATTCTTTTTAAATTATAAACTAAAATATCAAGAAAGTTGTGTTGTGGCCTACTAGGCTGTAACTGGGGGTAGGGCGCCGAAAGCGCCAGGAGGGCTTTAATTACAATCGCTTTCTCTAACGGAGTGGCTCAACTGCAGGATAGATGGGGGCCCAGCACCTGCCCATGGGTTTGGCGAGTGAAGCGAGCAGTGGGCAAAGCCTCCTAGTATATTAAATTTGAGACAACAGTGTCTTACAGGGACACTCAACTAAAAATCCTACATATTTTTAATACATGTAATGCCTTCTTCAAACCCAGAATGTATTTTCTTTTGTACTATGAAGACATACCAGTGTATCTGTGACCTTGTGCTTTGTGTTTATACCAAATCTCTAAAGATGAATACAAGCAAATAACACCATTTCACAGCTTCTGCTCATCGAATATGCCTTTACAACAAATTTGAGTAAAATACAAGCTTTTGGGCACAATATATGCACAAACAAGTTGTCTTAAAAACAGATCAGTTGTTCTTGCAAACAAATCTGATAAAAATGAGAAAATTACTCTCCATTTGGACACAATGTCCAAATGCCTGTGATAAATTAAGAAAATGTATGGTAGCACAAACACAAAAATCATATACTAACGTTACTTATGAGTGCTTTCCGGTTTTTGACTAAATGGTAAAAGTAACACCTGGGAATCACTTTCATGTACTAATCACACTTACTCCACTCTTGCTCTATTCATTTTCTGAAACAATTGTTTCATATCAACCCTGGTGCATATGCTGGGAGCACAAGGTGTACAGTGCTTATGTTAAGATAGGATCCCACAACAAATGCAATAGGTGCTCAGGTTTGTATTTGGAATGTTTTCCATTAGTTCCAGAAAACAGATTAAAACAGGGTGCTTTATTTCAATGAAATGTTTCTCTGAAGATTTCACAGTTTATTTATTTTGTCCTCCATGTGGAACTCATACAGATATAGGGATGCCTCATTCAGGCCATTGAGAAGTTGGTTTCTGTTGGTATTATCATTCAGCTGACAAGAATGTACTCCAACCTTTTCTCCATTTTTAAATAATTGCTTTAGTTGTTTAGACAAGCATAGACTATAGACAAAGCACAAACAATTATTGACACTGCTCAATGCAACACAAAAGCTTCAATTTCTAATGAAACACAGATTATAGGAAAGAATCAAAGAAGAAGGAATAAACAAGTATAGCACAAACTGGAAAAGAGAAAAAAAATAATAACTTAAGCAAGAGTATAACAATTCAGCAAAAATTAGAACAGCAGTAATTTCTTCCACATCAACTTTATGGAGAGGTTCACAAAAAGCTGATGCTTATGTTAAGTGTATTAAGTGTACCTGCATATGAAACACTTTCCTTAAAGTTCTTCCTATGAAAGAAACAAATAATTCCTATTTGTGTCTGGTGCAAAGTGTTGAGCAAAGTTTCCCCAGCAGACAATCAATGTTTGGTATCTCACTCCATGCCATATCTTTACTTCCTTTTCCTTACACTGAAAATGTTTGAGTGCTTCAGACTTTCATTACAGTTCATGCTGTGATGTTCCAGAATTTACCTCAGAAGTCTCTTATGGATTTTCACTTGAAACTGAAGACCAAAATTGCACAAAGAGTGGAAGACAGCATACAGTATTGCCCCCTTATTTTTTCAATTACAATTTCCCTAAAACCCCCAATTACTTTTCATATAGTATATATTCAAGGCCCAATTGAGGTGCTAGTTTTCTTCCCCCAATATGAATTCTAATCAGTTATTCATCTGACATTAGGGTATTTACACTTTTCACTGTAGATATAATAAAAGTGTTACTTACATAATTAAGATATTCATTGTTTGATTCAATACTAAGCACAGTTTCCACCACATGCAGCTGTATACTGTATTCTTCACACCTGCTACTCTTAACCAACCAAGAAAAAAGCGAAAAGGATGTGCTTAAAAATTCAAGACCAACTCTTCGGAATACACAGTCAATAAGATAGATAGATAGATAGATAGATAGATAGATAGATAGATAGATAGATAGATAGATAGATACTTTATTAATCCCCAAGGGGAAATTCACATACTCCAGCAAGAGCATACTGATAAAAAACAATATTAATTAAAGAGCAATAAAAGCGCAGTGCAAGTTAAAAAATGCAAGGTGGAGAGTGTGAGGCAGGTATAACAGTCTATAATCTTGTGTAGTGTTAACGTTTACCCCGCTGGGTGGAAGTTAGGAGTTGCATAGTGTGGGGGAGGAATGATCTCTTAAGTCTGTCAGTGGAGCAGGACAGTGACAGCAGTCTGTCACTAAAGCTGCTCCGCTGTCTGGAGATGATACTGTTCAGTGAATGCAGTGGATTCTCCATGATTGACAGGAGCCTGCTCAGCACCCGTCACTCCGCCACAGATGTCAAAATGTTCAGCTCCGTGCCTATAATAGAGCCTGCCTTCCTCACCAGTTTGTCCAGGCATGAGGCGTCCCTATTCTTTATGCTGCCTCTCCAGCACACCACCGCATAGAAGAGGACACTCCCCACAACCGTCTGATAGAACATCTGCAGCATCTTATTGCAGATGTTGAAGGACGCCAGCCTTCTAAGGAAGTATAGTCAGCAATGTCAACTAAAGCAAATCCCAGAAACAAGCATAGAAATTAAAAAAAAAAAACTGAAAATTAAAAAAATAAGTATATATTTATTAATATCCACAATTACTCCATACAACATTCAAAGATTTACTGCTAGATCTTTCTTTCTGACTGACCTAGATAGTTACAGGAAGGATATTACATCAGTGAAGTAATGTAAAATTAAACATTTAATAAATAAATGCTGGAGAAAAAGAAAAAGAATGACAATGTGCTGCATCTTCATTAGTATCTGCTGAATCTGTTGTAGGTATCAAAACAGATCTGGCATTCAAAACAGTTTTTCTGGTGTTTGTGCAAATCTATATCACTACTGCTTACTGTGCTAGAACAAACTGAGCTCATCAAGATCAAGAGAGTCTAGTTGAGCAAGGTACTCTCAAGTACAAGACATTCTCACGTCATTCTGACACTACAAACAAGAAGTTTAACCACCCCCACATTCCTCCTGAGACTCTCCCTCCTACAGTGCACACGTCAAACTGCAAATGATTGCTTGCTCTCCAAAGCTTAGTCTTGGGTTACTGTCCTAATATTTCTTTTAATGAAGTCCACAACATTTCATTTTTGAATGGAAATGTATAATATTAAATGTATAATATTTTCCTATGTGTTTTTTCTCTTTAACTAAATGTTCTGAATGGCTTTAGAGTGCTTCAGAAGGTGGCCCAACTTGCTCAACTAGAATTCTCAGAGTAGACAAATTTCTGCTCTGAAAATGCCTAAACTCCAAAGCTACAGATGCATTTCTCCACCATTGAAGGCAAACAAGCCAAGTACCAAACCAGTGCACAAATATAGCACTCTGCAGAAAATGCTATGCAAAATACTACTGTGCCATTTGCTGTTAATTTGGGCACTGTGATATTGCAACCATTCTTTAGACAACTCTGAACACTAATACTGAACCAGTGGTAATACTGAGTGTCACACACGTGTGTATTGGAGAATGTTTACAGACTCAAAAGTAATGTTTTTCAGCCCAGCCAGGGGCAGGTGCTGTGTAGTAACACTCTCTTCTTTTATCCCTCTGCAGACCCTCATCAGAACCTGCCTCCTAAAGATGTCACTTCCGTCTCCCAAGATTCCACATAATGATGACATCACTTCCAGTTTAATTTCAATCAAGATCCCACATCTTCCTGTTCTCATTATACAAATCCGTCACCATCTTATCTCATCATTGAACTCATGTCTGTACATGTCTGTAAAGACGTTTATCTTATTTTTCCGTTTTTCTTCAACTAGAAGGGGTTTATATTCCCCAAACCTTTTTGCTTGTGATTGAGTCTTATTACATTGTTTAAACTGAGAGAAACTGATTAAATCCAAGATTTTGCATTACACTTCTAATGTGAAACTGTGATGTGTCAATTTATTTGACTTTCACTGAAACAATAAATAGGTAGAAACACATTAAATAATTTCAGCCGATCATTAAATGCAAAATATCTACTGTTGTCATTTTCAATTAAAATATTATATTCTTATTTCTTTAGGAGAGTATAAGTTAGAGGTCTTGCATTGGAAAGGCAAAGAGACTTTGTTATGTTCTAATACAAATGAAAAATATATTGCGATAGTTTAGGGTTTGCTTGCACCCTTGTACCCTCAGACCACACGTCAGACACCAGATAAAAAGTCCAAACAATTATCCTCTTTAATAAAACCCTTGTGTGCGTCCAGGTGTCCGTGTGTGTGTCTTCTGGTGAAGTGCGCATGTGCGGGGTCACACAGCACGTGTTCAGTCTCTTCCTGTGCAGAGAGAGAGACAGATACACACACAGGCACGCACGAGTCACGTACACAGGCAGGCACGCGCGAGTCTCTCACACACACACACACACACACACACACACACACACACACACACACACACACACACACACAGGCGCGCGCGTCACACACACACACACACAGGCGCACGGTGTCTGTGTGTGTGTCTTCTGGAGAAGTGCGCATGCGCGGGGCCACACAGCACGTGTTCAGTCTCTTCCTGTGCATTCCCTGTGCAGAGAGAGAGAGACAGGCGCGCGCGAGTCACACACACACACACACACACACACAC
>JANRMT010062848.1:7664334-7707275 GCA_026402145.1 Polypterus bichir lapradei
AATCATTGACACAGTTTTTAAAAGTATGTTCTTGTGTTGGAGCCTTACAAGGGTCTGTTTAGTAGCTTCAAACTGCAACTTTTCGAAATGTGCAGCTCCCCTTCTTTGTTGTTTGCCGTGGTTTATAGACCTCCTGTATTTAATGATACCTTCATTTCTGAATTCTCTGATCTCCTGGCTGATATTACCCTCTCACATGACAAAGTATTTATTGTTGGTGATTTTAACATTCACGTTTGTTGTCAATTGAAACCTTTGGTTAATGACTTTTTATCACTATTGGACTCATTAGATTTTATCCAGCATATTAATACGCCAACTCATCTCTCTTGGTCACACCCTTGATCTCGCTCTTACTTGTGATATTTCAGTTAATAATATTGATTTATGTGATGTTTCTTTCACTGATCACTTTTCTATAATGAATAATATGAATATTACCATTGATGTCCCGACTACTAGCTGTCCCCCACGCTGCTTGCGCTTTTTAAATTCCTCTATTATATCTGATTTTAAAACCATATTCTCTAGTCTTCTTGATGTGCATGTCCAAAATAATGGTATTGATGATTCTGTCTTAAAATGTAATTCTTCTTGTAAAACAATTTTAGACTCAAATGCTCCACCCAAGATACGCAGTAATAAGGGAAGACCTGCTCCCTGGCTAAATGAAACTACGAGACTGCTGCGCTGCACCTGTCGAGCTGCTGAACGGCGTTGGAAAAAAGATGGACTGATTGTTTCTAAACAGATTTTTATGACTTCTCTATTCAGCTTCCAGGCTGCAGTTAAGAAAACTAAACAAGATTTCTTTGCTGATTTAGTATCTCCTCATTTTAAGAATCCTAGGGACTTATTTAATTCAATTAATGTAGCCATTCACCCTCATTCTGTGGTGGGATTGAATAGCACTGTTCATTCATGTGACCAGTTTCTGTCATTCTTTGTCAGCAAAAGTGATACTATATGCTGTGGCATTGTTCAAACTGGCTATGAACTTCCTACTGTTAAAAAGGGCATTGTCTTAGAATCCTTTGATCTAGTCTCACTTTCACAGTTAAAAAGAACTATTGACACCCTTAAACCAGCTCCCAGTCCTCTCGATATAGTACCACTACGCCTCTTAATGGAAGCCTTTGATGTTTTGGGCCCATCTTTACTAGCCATTATCAATGATTCTATAAGTGCAGGGTTGTGCCCTCATTTTTTAAACATGCTGTGGTCTGTCCCTGTCTAAAAAAGGTAGAATTAGATCCTGGAGTTTTAGCCAGTTTTCACCCAATTTCCCAACTGCCATTTCTGGCTAAAATTCTAGAAAGAATTATTTATAATCAATTGGTCGATCACCTTAACTCCAATAATTTATTTGAGATCTACCAATCTGGCTTTAGGCGTTTTCATGGTGTTGAAACGGCCCTCCTGAAAGTATTCAATGACATCTCTATTATTACTGATTCAGGTGACACGGCAGTCCTTCTCCTCCTTGACCTGTCCGCTACCTTTGACACTATTGACCATGAGATATTGCTGATGCGGCTTGAACATCTTGTTGGGCTTAAAGGGGCTGCTGTTAACTGATTCAGGTCATATTTAACTGGTAGACACTTTTCAGAGACTTTAAATTCCTCTTTATCGTCTACTGCTCCTCTTAAATATGGTGTTCCTCAGGGAACCATTTTGGGTCTATTTTATTCTCTATATACCTTCATCCTATTGGAGCTATTTTTAGGAAATTTAACATTTCTTTTCACTGCTATGTTGATGATACACAGGTTTATATTCCCATCTGCAACTCTGCAATAAATCAACTCCACAACTGTCTTTCTGAATTAAGATCCTGGATGGCTAATAATTTTCTTGATCTGAATCAAAATAAACTGGAGGTGCTTATAGTGGGTACATCAGCTAAAGCCCAAATTGGTCTTGAACTTCTCGGCTGTTTCTCTGTCTTGTGCAAACCTCAAGTCCACAATCTAAGTGTTATCTTTGACAATAACCTCTCTTTTAAGAAACAAGTAAATTCTGTAGTCAAGAGTTGCTTTTTCCAGCTTCTATTAGGTAAGATCAAGCCTTTTTTATCTTCTAGGGATCTTGAGGAAGCTACTCATGTTTTTATTTTTTCTCACCTTGATTATTGCAACTCGCTATATTCTGGGATTAGCAAATCCCTGATACACAGATTACAGCTGGTCCAGAATGCTGCCGTTTGCTTTCTGGTTGGGGCAAGAAAGTATGACTCTGTTTCTCCAATTTTAGCTTCTTTACACTGGCTGCCTGTCAGTTTATGAATTGATTTTAAAATCTTGTTGCTAGTTTTTAAAAATTTACATGGGCTTGCTCCTGCCTGTTTATCCGAATTGTGTGTTTTACACCAGTCATCCAGAGTGCTTAGATCTTCTGGTCAGTTGTCTCTTGTTGTCCCCATTCCTATGTTGTTTTAAATGTGCTATATAAATATATTGAGATTAACATTGACATCTTCCTCCACTTTTGTACGTAACCCTATGTTCCTCCCTCTTCTTAAAATATGCATTCACCACAGCCATGTCCATCCTTTTGGCAAAATCCACTATCCTCTGACCTTCTTCATTCCTCTCCTTGACACTATACCTACCCATCACCTCCTCGTCTCCACTGTCCCCTTCACCAACATGCCCATTGAAATCCGCTCCAATCACCACTTTCTGTCCCTTGGGTACACTGTTCATCACTTCATCCAACTCACTCCAAAAATCTTCTTTCTCGCCTATTGCACACCCAACTTGCAGTGCATATGCACTAACAACATTCATCATCACACTTCCAATTTCCAGCTTCATAATCATTACACTGCCTGACACTCTTTTCACCTCCAAAACACTCTTGACATACTGTTCCTTCAGAATAACTCCTAACCCATTTCTCCTCCTATCCACACCATGATAGAACAATTTTAATCTACCTCCAATCCACCTGGCCTTACTCTCCTTCCATTTAGTCTCTTGCACGCACAATATATCAACCTTCTTCCTTTCCATCATATCTGCTAACTCTCTCCCCTTACCACTCATACTGCCAACATTCAAAGTTCCTACCCTCAGTACCTTCCTCCTCTCCTCCTGCCTCCTGACACATCTCCCCCCTCTTCTTCTCCTTCGGCCAACAGTAGCCCAATTTCCGCCAGCACCCTGTTGGCTAACAGTGCTGTTGGTGGTCATTGTTAACCTGGGGGTTGACCGATGCGGTATGGAAATTTGTATTGTTGTCCACATATGGCAAAATTTTACACCGGATGCCCTTCCTGACGTAACCCTCCCCATTTATCCAGGCTTGAGACCGGCACGAAAAAACACACTGGTTTGTGCATCCCCTGTGGCTGGGTAACAATGCCAGGAGCAAAGCACTTAGTGCAAAATGCGTGGTGCAGTTCAATCTCTTCATCGATAAGTAATCCATAAAAATGAATTCCTAAATAAATAAATTGGTAAAATCAATAATAAAAGCTAAGTAAGAATCAGCTTTTCTTTCTCTCCTAGCCCCACTGTGTCTTTCTATACCCTCCCCTTCTCACAGTCCTGGTCTCCTCAACAAACCGAGACACTGGCAAGCACAGTCAACTTATTATAGCTTTTATTCCCATCACCATATTTTTGGTATACATAGAAACTCACTCAGCCCTGCTACTTTGTCCCACAACCATCATCTGGTGTATGTAGAATGATCCCTGGAGCAACCGGCCATTTCTGCTCCTCTCAGTTTTTAACAGGAGCAACTTCACCCCTAAAGAGTTGTTTTTTTTGCTCCCTGTGGGGCATCCTGATCACATTGCCTTCTTACCTGCACAGGATCAATAACTCGATTCTGCCAATGTGTCTCTCTTCTTTTCTTTCTTATTTTTTTCCTTTTCCCTCTCTTGGTCATTTTCCTTCTAATCTTTCAAAATTTTTCCCCTTTCTGTCCTTCTCAGACCCCTTTAACCTTGTGGGTGCCGGTGCTTTCGAAATGATCTATGAAGCATCAAGGACTTACACCCACGAAACCTCAGCCCAACTGCTTATATAAAAGACTTGCACTGCCACAGACCTGGACACACTTTACCACACATATGTATTGGTAAATCTCATTAAGTGAATTTTTTGCACAGTATTTTGATTAGAGTTTTATGTCTTTCCTTTTTTACTGTTGATATATGATTTATGGGTAATATGTTTTAGCTATGTTTCAGTATCTGTTTCCCACCAAATCTGCAACATCAATGACCACCAATGATAACAACACATCTGTGCTTATGTAACAGGATACAATGTCTGTTTTGTGTGTAGCTGTGTTTTCATTGTGTTTAATGTAAAAGGGAACATTTTTTAGGGATTGATTATTTGCAGGCTGTTACCCAGAGTACACACCTGTGAGCTTACTTCCTGTCTTTCGGTGGATTGCTCGGATTAGAATGGACTCTGTTCAGCTCTGTATACTGTTTCCTATACATTTGTCTAATTAGAATTTAAATAAGACGTTTCTCTGTTTTAGGTATGTATATGTTTTTACATACTATATGCAAATCATATTTTTAAATTATAATCTGTATTTATAGGTATATTTTAATGTCCCAGTATATGCAATATATTCACCCAGCCCTACTACACTTGCCTATGCAACTGAATCCTGGACTTTGTAACAGAGACACCACAGACAGCCCCTGTTGGAAACATCTCCAGTACCATCATGCTAAGCACTAGAACCCACAAGGGCTGTGCACTCAGTCCACTTCTGTTCTGACTCACAATTGTATGACTGTGTACAGCTCTAACATCATCATTAAGTTTGCAGATGATACAGCAGTTTGGAGGGTCTTAACAGCAATGGAGTTAAGTCACCTTACGGAATAGAGATACGGTTATTGGTGAACTGGTGCAAGTGCAACAATCTGTCTCTTAATGTAGACAAGATGAAAGAGATGATTGTTGACTTTAGAAGTCCCTTACTGTTCACATTCCTCTGCACACTGAGGGCCCTACAGTGGAACTGGTCAAGTGCACCAAATTCTTTGGTGTGCACCTGGCAGATGACCTTACTTGGTCAACTAATACGACATCCATAGCCAAGAATGTGTAGCAGTGTCTCCACTTTCTTTTGTGGCTGAAGAAGGCCAGCCTACCTCACACCATTCTAATCACAATAGAAGCGTTCTGACAAGTTGCATCACTATTTGGTTTGGTACATCAGTATCTCTGACTGTAATGACCTACAATGAATAGTGCACACAACAGAATAGATCGTTAAGACCTCTCCGCCCTCCATTTACAATAAAGTGTTACATTTGCAAATCCCACAGCATTGTGAAGAACTGCTACAACCCCTCTTATTTCTTCATCACATAGTTCCACAAATATTGGTTTTATTTTGTATAAAGGAAGTTATTGATTACAGAGAACTAAATTAAATAACTATTAAGAATAATTATCCACTGCCTCTCATTTTTAAACAAGATCAAGAATCTGCTGGAGTTGCCAAGTATTATTTTTGACTTATAAAGTCTTTAGCTCAGTAATTTCTTCAATAACTTCAATCACTTCACTAAGAATAAAAATTTTTTAAAAATTGCTAAATTCCAGAAACAGAAGATGTATTTCAATATTTAAAGATATTGTTCACTAGGCCTCCAACGTCAAGGTACCCAGATCCTTCTTTACCATTTATAGTGGAAGCTGAAGTGTCAAGTAGGGGGGGTAGAGTAGGGGCAATTGATATGCAACTTGCTCATCATTGTGCTTACTTCTACAAGAAACCTCTCCTAGCTGAATAAACCTATATGGCTGGTAATTGAGAACACCTAGAAATTAAATCAGCATTATGAGAATCTAGGCTTTGGTTAGAGGATACATCATTTCCTTTCCCTATCTATACTGTCCATAAAAATCATAATTATTTGAAAACAGTTAAACAGTTGAACGCTAATCAGGCTTGATGGGCAATTTTCCTCAGTCATTTCAATTTTCACAGTTTCCTGTTGATGAAACAGTAAAGCTGATGCTTTATCTAGAATTCATGAACCAGATGAGATAATAATGTACCCTGAAAATATTTTGACACCAGAAATGTTTATGTGTTTAGTATTAATTCTACCATCTGAGCAATCAGAAGAATTGAATAATCAGAATAAGGCTACTAATCCAGATAAAATTCTGCTAGGAAAGTATTATGTAACTTCAGATCTTCAGAGGAAGGTTTTGAATGAGCCTGTACAAAACCTATATTCCAATTTATTTTAGTTCCACATCAACCTTGAGAATAAGTATCTTTGGATTTTACGACTGATCTACATCCTCCTAAAGGACTTACTACTATTTTTTTTATAATAGTAGATAGATTCTCTAAATAGGCACATGTTGTTCACCATAAAAAATTCCTGCAGCCAAAGAGGTGGCTGATATCTTTTTGAAACATGTTATTTATTTACATGGCTTTCCCAATACAATAATGGATAATTGTGGTCCATAATTTATTTCCAGATTTCTGAGGGCCTTCTGCGATCATATTGGATGTACAATCAGTTTAACTTCAGGATATCATCCAGAGCCTAACAAATAGATGAAAAAGGTAAACCACAATTTGGAGATTTTTGTTGTTGTACTGTTAATTGTAGCCAGGAGAATAGGAATACATTGTTGCCCCTACTGGGGTATTCTCATAATGTTGCATTACATTCTACCCTGAAAATGTCTCAGTTTAAATGTCTGTATGGGATTTAACCACAATTCCTAGATTTTCCACTTATGACAGTGTTTCAGAACATCTGCTTAAACTTTGACTTATGTGGCAGCTAATTGAGGGGAACTGGACAAAGACAGGAGCCTCTGTCAAGTGGTTTGTGGGCTGTAAGCGTGAATTAGCCCCTATTTTTAGGGCTAAGCAGTAAATGTGGCTCACAACACAAGACAGCCTCTAAAGGTTTCTGTCCCATAAACTAGCACTACGGTTTATACATTCTTACATAATTTAGAAGAGGGTTGCTTCAGTATCTTTTAATTTGGCCTCACTTTTTTCTGGACATTTTCTTAGATTTAAGGGTTTTTCCTTAGGCACTGTCATTTTGGACTTAGTTTATGTCATGCTGCTAAGCATGTTGCTATGCAGGACGACCGGAATCAGCCATGATGTCTGAGGTTAGAAAGTATTGAGGTCAGCTTAAAGACTTCCAACTTATCAGAGTTCAGGGTAAAAGTCTGGAGTGGCTAGTGCAACTTTTTTATCAATCTGGTTTCAACTTAGGGCTTTGTTTTCTTTTGACTTTAACTTTCTGTTTTTTGATTAATTAAATCCTGCCTCAATTCTTTTTGTGTCAGAAAACCAAGTGAAAAAATTTAAAAAAAAACCAAAAAAAAACTAGTACTCTGACAAACGTTGATAAGAATAGATTGCATCCCCTGTGAACCTGAACCTGGATTAACAAGGGTCAAAACTGTACTAATGTATGTAAGAAATTATAAACATCTTTTATTTCAAATGCATGTTGTTGGAAAGTTCTGTGACTTTCCATAGAAATCATTAGAAACATTTTTGTGGCAATTTTAAAAAGATTTCTTCCATATTTAGCCTCTCAACTCCTATTATTTATTTTTTATGTCCCATTTGTTATTGTGCAGGATTACTTCTTTTATATAAGTAAAAAATTTGGTTGTAAAACTTAACCAAAATATTAATAGTGTAATCGATCCAATCAGCTTCGGCAAATGCTAGGGAGTACCCCGTAGGCAACATGCAGGGGTTTCACCTGACCACTGTAGGAAGTGAGCAAGGGCTTCCAGGCCAAAGGGGGGGAAGGGGAGGGGAAAAGAAAGAGGTAAGTTAAGGGTAAGAGTAGAGACATTGAATGTTGGGACCGTGACAAGGAAAGAAAAGAGTTGGGAGATTTGATAGAAAATAAGAAAGTGGAAGTGGTGTGTGTGTAGAACACGATGGAAAAAGAATGAGGTCAAAGAATTGGGAGGAGGCTTTAGGTTGTTGTACAGTGGGGCAAATGTGCAAGAGAGAAATGGTGTCAGTATAGAAGTATGCAAAGAAATTAAAGATAGTCTTGTCAGCGGGAACAAGAGGAGTGATAGGGTGATGAGTGTCAAGCTTGGCCTTGACTGTAGTTAATGACATTTGTTCATTTGCTCCTCAAGTGAGCTGAGAAGAAGAGAAGTAGACCATTTTCAGGGCACAAATGGATGAAGAGCTTAGAGCAGTACACAAGGGAGAAAAAGTGATAGTTGGTGGTGATCTAAATGGACAAGTGGGTAAAAAGAGAGGTTACAGAGAGGGTACATGGAAGACGGGGAGTGGAAGAGAGAAATGGGGACAGAGAGGGGATAGTAGATTTTGCCATGGTGTTTGATTTTTAATAGTTAACACATTTTTTGAAAAGAACATAAATCAGCTTGTGACTTGCAATAATGGAGGAAGGGAATGCCAAAATGACTTTCTAATATGTGGAAGATCTCATTTGAAACAGATAAAGAATTATACGTTCATAAATACGGAAACTGTGACAGTGCAGCATAAAATAATGGCGATGGACTGGGAGATCAGAATCAGTAGGAGAATAAAACCAGAGCAAAGAGCACCAAGGATAAATTAAGAGCAGGTTTAGGGAAAAAACTGAAAATGAAGTGCAGTCATTTGAGAGTGTGGAGGAATGGTGGGAAAGGAATAGCAAATTTATGTTAAGAACATGCGAAGAGGTGTTGGGTTTGATGACAGGATGGAGCTCACCTGGGAACAAAGTGACAAAGTGGTGGAACAGAGAGGTGCAAGATGTGATAAAAGATAAGAGGAAGTCAAAGAAATCTGTGAAAAGAGACAAGACACAAGCTTTAGAGGAGGTGTATGAAAAATTGTAGACAAAAGAGGGAGAGAGAGAGTGATTTTAGAACAGCAAAGTCTAGGAACAAGACTGACAAGGATTTTAATCAGATAAAGAAGAAGAAAGATGGTATTAAATAAGCAAGATGGGATCAAGAGTAGATGGAAGAGGTACTTTCAAAAGCTGCAGAATGAAGAAAATCTAAGGGTTGTATTTGTGGATAGAGTCCCAAATGAAGAGCTAGAACCAAAAGTAAGGAGTGAAGAAGTAAAGGAGGAACTGAAAAGAATGGAAAATAGAAAGGCAACAGGACTGGAAGAAATTTCAGCAGAAGCATGGAAGAGATTTGGGGAAGAGGGAGTAGATGTGTTGTGATACCTAATGCAGAAGATCCAAGAACAGGGCAGAAGACCAGAGGAGTGGAGGAACAGTGTGATTTGTACATATTTATAAGGAGATATAAGGGTGATATTCAGGATTGTGGAAATAGGGATAAGACTGGCACCACACACAATGTTGATTTGGAAAAGGATTATAGAAAGAAGGCTTAGAGAAGACATCACCATAGGGGAGGTGCACTTTGGTTATATTCCAGAGAAAGGAACAACTGATGAAGTCTTTGCATTGAGAGACAGCTCATAGAAAGGCATCTAGAAAAACACACAGGTTTGCATAAGGCGTTCATTGATTTGGAGAAGACGTATGTCAAAAAGTTCAGAGGTACATGAGAGAGAAAGGAGTTCAGAAGTTTGTGAGATTTGTCCAGAATACTGTATGTATGGGGTAGTGAGGACTCGGGTTAAACAGTGTTAGGGTAACAGATATGATTCCAAATAGAGTAGGTCTTCTTTAAATACTTACCTCTTTAATCTGGTTATGTAAATCTTGAATTCTGATTTCCTAAAAGCGTTTCTGTGATCAGGTTCTGATTTGATCTTTATCAGGTTTTAACTCTGCTCACTGTAAAATAGTTGCATGCTTAATGTTTTAATCCACATAAAGTGAGAGTGTTATAAACTGTATTGTTCTAATGTTTTTTAGACATTATAATATTCAGAAATTAAAAAAAGGATGTGAAACAAAACATTTAACTAGAAAAACTCCCTTTATAAAAGAAAAAGTTAGTTAGGAATCAGTTGCGGGATTTTTCTTTTTTCCAAACAGAGAACATTGTTGCTTGGACTCAAAACAGATCAATTGGAAGAAGTAGTATAATTTTTAACTATACACATGCTCTATTTTAAAATGCTCAATTCACCACGTCAAGCCCATAAATTCCAAATGGCCCATCCCTTCAGACCAATGCTGAGCATCTCTTTGAGTAATGCTTGTCTGGCAGTTTTTGACCTTTAAATCTCCTAAATTAAAAATCCCTCCTCCTGCAGTCTAAATCGCAGCCTCTTGGGTCCTGCCCAGTAAGACCACTTTACTAATTTTACTGTCAGGGCCTATCTATATCAGCAAGAATATGGAGAATGTCAGTGAGTCTTATTGCTCTTCTCTCACTGGCCACACAGTTGTTGCCCCAGAGAAGAAGCATGTCTCCAGTTTCTTCCACTGTTTATTAATAAACACAGGCATAGACTCTGTTATTATAGAAACAGGCCACCGAAGAAAGTAGTAACACCATCTACATAAGGTAAGTAACCTGTTCACTTTTGTTTTAAATGTAATTGAGTATGGAAATATTCCAGAGACTACTACTGTTAACTGTAGTCCTTTACATTAGTGCTGTAAGTTATATTTAAACTCCTGTAAGCCTGTAGTTTTTTAATCTGGAACAACTCCCAGTTTACAGGGTGCCTATGAACAAAAATATACTTATATTTTGTGGATCCTGCTCGTCTGAACATGGTCAATAATATCCTGTCAGAGAAAATGCCATTAATAAGAAGACTGACCGTTTCTAAAATCCTCTTGACTTATTTTCTTTTTCTCCTAAATGTTTCTGTAACTTCTTTTTTATCTATCATAATTCTCCAGATAAATATTGAGGTCTGTTTGAAATGTTTGACTCATAAATATTTCTTATTGCATACTTGGCCCATAACCTGATGAGGATTTTTTTTAATTACTTTTTTAACTGCATTCATGTGGGAATGTTTAAAATTTATAGATGACTACACCTTAAATAAAGTATTACTATTTTTGCATGTACCTACAAATGTAAACTAAACATATACCGCATATCAGTTCTGAACAACAACTGCTTGTTATAATCACTGTTGAAGCTGCAGTGGGCAGCTGCTCTTTGGTCAACATGACAAAGTCCATTATATCATTTGCACTGCTGCAACTTCTCCAGCAGAAAAATGCAACTCGGATGCATTACAACACCTTGGCTTGGTTTGGCCATGTGGACTATTTATTAAACGGCAGCATGCAACCCGCTACTCTGTTCACATTCTCACTATATCTGAGGAATTCTTCTTCTTACATCTCAAAACAATGAAGGTTAGGTTAACTAACAACTTTAAATTGTCCAGCTTAGACAAAGAAGTTAATGATGCTGCTTCACAGCTCAAGAAGCCTTGGTGTTGTGAGCCGATAGAAAAGCCCGTCTCTAAGGACTGGTGAGTAAATATCATTAGACAAGGAAATGGAGCACAGAAGAACAACATGAAAGAATAATCAGAATAATAGCCTAAAGTTAAAACCAGGAAAGCAGAAATACCAAAAGTCAAAGCCCAATATGTAACACAAAATTAAAGTCGTAAAATAATCATTGCAAAATATCCTGACTGCCTTAATTTCTTTTTCCTATAGAACTAGTAAGATTTTGCAAGGTTTTTATAAGGCTCTGTGCTGGCATTTTAAATAGTTGCTGTAGAAATTACACTGTAAACCAGTTCCCCTGTGAAATCCTGCTCACACAAATGATACCATGTGAGAAGAACATGAATACAAAACAGCACCAGAATGATAACACCAAGGCAAAAATCATTGCACAGATAATAACATCAGCAACCATAACACTCATCTCATCTCAAAGATGTGGCTGAATCACTGGCATCCTATATGGTGCCGAATCCTGCCATGTGTACGTTATAATGACTCCAGGATACACACTTGTTCCCAGTGATCCTGAATGAGAGTAAGATAAGATGAATGAAAACTGACCTGGTCTGAATTCGTGCATGAATGAGCCTTGCAGTGAACTATCGCCTCATTCAAACCTAAAAACCTACATTTCACTAATTAGGTTCACTAAAAAGAAAGATAGTGTGGAAATGGATGGGTCCTTCCATCAGAGGGTCTTTCTGTAAAAGTTGTGATTGTTACCAATTTAATCTTAAATGGTTCTCCTTGAGCTTTTTAATGTGACAACATAAGAAACAGCAACTTCCAAGCACTGAATTTTAAGAATATTAATGCAATGTATTTTAATGACTATTTCATTGGTAGCTTAAAGACAGAAGAAAAATGTAATAGTTTACTAACCTTGCTTATTTCAGTTACAAATGTTTAAATGAAACAAAACTATTTCTAAATAGAATAACTATTATTGGAATATCCATTTGTAAACATTTCAGCAGCTAAGTAATATTCAAATCAGAGACACATAATGGACACCCAGGAATCAACAGAAAAGTCAGATCCAAGTCCACAGGCTCACGCTATGCAAGAACTAAATAGCAGATTTGAAAAATGCATTGAAGAGGTGGAGCAGATGGAAGCCCAGAGAGACAGACTGGTACAGGAGCTTATCCTGTTACAGGAACCTATGCTGCAGGAAATCAAGGGACTTCACCAGCAGCTCACAACCATCTTTGCACAAAAAGCCAAGGTGGAAATGGAGTGTCAGTCTCTGAGAGAAGAGATCCATCTGGTCAAGGTTCATATCTTTACAACTACCAGGGATTGTGTGCAATGTCAGTACATCCTAGAGAAACAACGACATGATGTGGCACAGCTCTCAATTACCCAGGAAGAAATGCAAGAACAAGTTCTGTCACTTTCAGCAGAGTGTTCCCAGCTGAAAGACTCCCACAAGGAGAGAGTGGACCAGCTAAGGCACAGGCAAGACAAGAGCCCGGCATCCCGTAGAAGCTTAGACCTCTCAGACTGTCACCGAATCTCCCAGGAGTTTGAAAGCTTCTTAAAAGATGGCAGGAAAATCCTGGAAGAGTGTTATGAGCCTAGGCTTGGTGAACTTTTGAAACTGAGACACAAGACAGCAGAGGCAATGAAAATTACACAAGAACAGACAAAAATTTTGAAAGAGAGGCTGAGGCCTTTGCTGCATCAGGTGAAGGATCTGAGCCTGAAGCAAAAATGCCTAGTGGAGCGCATCAGATTGATTCAACAGCAGAGAGAAGAAGATGTTTCCCAATATCGGGTAAGGAGGTGGGCTGGTAAGTCCAAACTTAAAATATACATTGCAAGAAACCTAAAGGACATTATTAGATGTTTGACTTCATCTGTGTTCAGCAATAGATGGCAATTTTTAAATTAGTCATTTTTAAACTAGGAAAGTGTACTTCCACTTTAGAAAATATTTACCGCATTTTTCTGTATTGCGACCTACATTTTGAATGCATCATAAGATGAGAGTGCCCTCCTAGAGTCTGTACACATGTAAAAAGAGGTCATCACATAACACACATCTGTTTAGCTTATATCACTCTCTCTATTGTAAGAGGTATTTCACTCACTTTCCCATTTTGTCAAAAACGAATTGAAGCAATCCCATCTCATCAGACACGATCACCTCAGTCTCTCTCAGACTTGGTCTCTCTTCATTTCAATTCTCTTTCCGATTCTAAACTCTTAGCCATCCAAGTATTAGGCCTGCATAAAACCAAGACACAAACTTACTTCTATGGTCAAGGGCAGGTCTTCACTGGCCAAATGGACATCAGAGTAGACATCCCCCTACTGCCTCATCATGGCCCTAAACTCCTTACTCCTTTTAGGTGTATAAATGCCCACATCTTAAATTTTGCTCCCCATTCCCTTCAAAAAGTAAAATATTTGCACTTCATTTAATCAAGGACTGCATGCTGCCACCTAGCTCTAGAAGGGACAGGATTGCGACCCACCATGCCAGTTTCTCTTAAAATGGAAAAGGGGGTCTAAGTGTCTTGTCAGAACTACATGTCCTTCCACTCTCTCACTCTAAGCTAGCGGGTGAGGCACCCCAAGCCCTTGCTGTGTTTCTTAAACTTTAGCAAACTACTAGACTCGCATCCATACTAGGACATTGTGCCTAACAGGGTATACTGTCTCTATGCA
The DNA here is from genome assembly GCA_026402145.1 of Polypterus bichir lapradei. Taxonomy (NCBI): domain Eukaryota; kingdom Metazoa; phylum Chordata; class Cladistia; order Polypteriformes; family Polypteridae; genus Polypterus; species Polypterus bichir. The sequence continues at coordinate 7,678,394 of JANRMT010062848.1, forward strand.
TATTGTCATCATGCCTATGTGTGTTCTCTTCCCACATTCAAAAGAAGTATATATTGGGTTAGTTGGTAACTTTAAGTTGACTTTGTAGCAAAATGTGCTACATGTAAACACCCCGATTTACTCAGACCCTGCTGCAGACTAAAAAGTTGTGAATTAATATATAGAAATCCCAAGTAAATGATGCCCACAGCTTATCATGTAACAAATAAAGAGCATGTGCCAGAGAGGGAGGTAAATGTATATATCTGGGCCACAGCCACTACCCAGTATTCTTTTCACAATAATGTGTTGTCCAGATAAAGTCAAATACCTGTTGTCTTGCAGTATGCAATTAATGCTTATTTAAGCACTTTAATCACATTTTTAGTCATAAGGCTTCCAAAAGATTTTCTGGACTGTGTATGCTTTGTGATTAAATATCAAATGGGTTTGAAATACTCAATATAGGCACAGTATAATATGCTCAAAGTTTAATCCCATTTTGTTTAAAAAAACTAAATTGTTTGGTTTGAACAACATTTCAATGTGTCTTGATTGCACTTGGTTTCCTAATACATTAATTATGGCTACTGACTAGGTTAGATTTTGTGCCAGTCGTGAGGGAAGATGATTTTTTTTTTTTTTTATTGTTTTCTACTGAGAATGATATACAGGCAGCCCAGAGAAAGGGGTTATTCATCTTTGTGTAACAATTCACCTAGGATGAAAATACATTTTTAGGAGACACACAAACATGCTGCACAGTCGCCAAGAATAGTTACAAGCCATACCATTAACTTGTAAATTCAGAGCTAAGCATGAAAGCCTAACAGATGAATCTGTAAGAGTTTGCTTCTCTTATCAGCCTCTTCATGGGCAAACATGAGTGCCTGCTAATATTTAACTAGCTTCAAAAATACAAACAAGAACATAAGGCATAGCTGACACAAACAGAACTAAAAAAAAAAAAAAAAACTCAAAATAGTTTGATTAAAATACTAAAGAAATTAACATCCAATGTACACAACAGCAAATTCAATTATGAAAGACAAAGCATAGTAATTCCCAGAGAAGAGCTATCTTTATATTGTTAGAGATGCTTGAACAAAAAGGAAAATATGTACTACTGACAATACTCTGAGACAGTGTTTGTCAACCATTGGGTCATGAGTTGCTATTGTTTATATTGGTAGTGGGTTGCCACTCTCACAAGGGAAAAATCCCCCTCCCACCCTATTGATTGTGCTGGGGGTAGCAATCACGATCTTACTAGATTTTCCACAGACTGCTGATTGAACATGAAGAAACTCATAAGGGAAAAAGCAGGTTACGACACCAAAAGGGTTGAGAAACACTGCTCAGAGACAAAATACATGAGCCGCCAGACTAGATTATGGAAGATTGTTGTCCTAAAAGAAACATGGAAAACAAATGTGCAATTTGAACAACTATCCAAAACGTTCTCAATTGACTGACATAAATGATACTATAATGATTTTTGATTAAAAAAGGCTTGTCACTTTGCTCTGCAAGCAAAAATATTTGTTCTGCTTACTTTTTTTTTTTTAACAAAACCAGAAAAGTTTGAAGCACATCCATAGTGGTGTTGCTCTCCCTTTACTCGATTGACTCTCAATGTTACTGTTGTGCTTCAGAGTGTATCACCATTCTACTCACACAAAAAGTGGAGAATTTGTTCTGACATAAGTCAAATACAAATGGCAAAGTAATTACCGTAGATCCCGGAATACAAGCCGACCCGGTATATTAGCCGATCCCCTTCTCTACCTACTAAATTACATGTATTTGCCGATGACCGGTATATAAGCCGACCCCCTTCTCCAAGCAAAATTTTCTAAATTTCCTTAAGTGTCTCTCCGGGTATATTTATAATGTTTATCGGCGAGAATTTGAGACTGCCAGCATTTTTGATGGAAACCAGGAAGTGATTGCGGAGAAGTTTGGTAAAATGGAACCTTTGTGTTGAAACTATATATGCAAATACGGTACATCGGCGGGTGGATTTCCGGAGACTTGTTATAAATTTGATTAACTTAAATACGCAATACAGTGGACCCTTGACTTACGAACTTAATTCGTTCGCAAAGGCTAACCCATAATGCGTTCCGAACCTCCCACTGCAACACTTACTTAACCTTTTCATAATAAAAAAACACCAATAATTTTTCTAACGTACTAACCAAAAAGTTATAAAAAGTGCCTAGCCTACTTCGATTAGGCTAGGAGCATGGCGGCGCGCATGGTCGCAGCAGATCAAGGCTCTCCTTTTCAGTGCACTTTTTTGTTGTTTTTGTACTTTTTTTTTGTCCTTGTTTGTGCACGATCGGTTCGGCGAACATCCGCTACACCATTCAGAACCTTATAGATATCGGTGTCCAGAGCCAGACATCGGTTTTGAGTGTTTTTCATCACACGCACAACATCCCAGACAACATAGCGAGACCAGCGGGCTCTCCGTGGTTTGTTGTCGGGTCTAGGAGACGACACAGACGGAGGAGGGAAAGAAAGCAGAAGCGGGGCCGCAGATACGGCGTTATGCTAAGGCTAAAAAACAACCATACAAGCCCTATACAGAACTTTTTTCTGCACTGAAGGAGCTGCTTTTAATCTCATTGTAGATGCGTATAGTGACAGTAAAAGGCATTCTATTCTAGAAACAATTTCATACTGTACTCACCATTTAATTTGACATCTTTGGGCTGCAGGAAGGGAGGAGGAGGAGATATTTCCACACAATGTCCATCTTCGTTTCGAAATTACATCCACAAACACATGTATCTGGGCTCCGACTGACGCTACTAACGCTCTCGGTTGTTTGTTTACAATCGCGCAAGCAGATACACGTGACCGCATCCATTTCGTAACGCAAGATGTGGATCGTAAATCAAAATAAAAAATTTTATTTTAAACTTCCCGATAATTTATTATAAATTTTATTAATAAAATCAACAACTAAAACACTTTTTTTGAATAAATTCTTTATTTAATTTAAAGTACCGGCATGCAAAGTTACTTCTTCATCTGAAAGATGGCTCTGTGGTTTCGTCATTATTTACTTCCGTATTCATCGGCAAAACCGGCATTGCGCTGGAAATCTTGAATCTGAAATGATACTCGTTGTATAAACCGACCCCCAAACTCCAAGCCAAAAATCTAGGACGAAATTCTCGGCTTGTATTCCGGGATCTACGGTAATAACATTTAAAAGAATAAATTACAGTAATTGTAAACTGCCTTTTTGGAACGGACAGCTTTTCACATGCACTACCCTATGTGAGTAATACAAACGACTCTCACAACTAGAGTGTATCATTAGTTTAAAGATAATAGGGCAAAACAAAAATGAGTGTGTTTCAATCAGAACCCTGGCAGTTTCAATTAAATTAAAACTTTAATTCTTTCTAGAGATGTGTCTTTCCTTTATTTTTTTAAGGCAAAATTTTTAAGCACCATGCCATCTATTATGTCACCATATTGACACAGGCTCAAAAGCAGCTAAGCTCACCATAGTAACCAGCACAATACCAATTTTGGATTAATCATCAAAGACATACCAAAAAGGGTGCAAACTATAAATAAAAATAACAATAAAAAACACATCATGAAAAAAATATATCAAACACCCCTTAAAATTCATCAAGGAATGAAGATCATGACACCCTGGTATTGGCACTGCTTGTGTGGAGTCTGCATTTTCTTCCCGTATCTGAATGAGCTTTCCTCCCACATTCCCAAAGATGTACGTGTTAGGTTAATTGGCACCTTTTTTCCCAATGTGCTGGTGGCGCCTAGTTTCTGCAGGCATGCTCTTCAGGTCTCTCTGATCCTAAACTAGATAAGATGGTTAGAGAAAAGGTGGATGTCAACTACAGTTTAGGAATGTACAGTACATAGGTGTGTCTGCTTGGAAATAATCTCAACCAGCAGACAAAACCTCACAAAGATGTTTGGAAAGTAGCTTCGATTGTAAATGATAGACAGATGCCCAGATTTTTTTTTATTAAATTCAAAGTGATTTTTTTGGCAGAAAATTACAAACTTGTATTTAATTTCACTTTATACTATAAAAACGTAAAAGTTAACTGTATGAAGGCTTTATACTTACAAGTCAAACATAAAAAGCTACCTTTAGCCATACTTTATGCAATTATGCAATATGATTAAAAGTAAAATCAGTTGGAATTCATTATATTCATGCAGATGGTAGAATGTGAAAGAATTTTGGGTAAGCCTATAAATGAGAAAGAAATCATAAAGTTGTAAGCAATAATCATTTTTATAGTGTTTCTCCCAGGAAGTATGTTAAACTCAATTAAGTCAGACCCCAATTTTTTTAAGCTCCTTGCAATTAGAAACATCTTTTTATTGAAGTAAATTCTCTGACTTAACACTGAAACTTCACTCTGTAAATTTCAGAGGTGCAACTTCTGAGTCACATAACTTGCTGAACTGTGGTTACATGTAAAACATGAGCAATTCTGATCTCAGTGTTGGGACTTGCGTTTAAAGAGATTATCAAGAGGAGAGCGCCCACTTGTGATGCCAAATAGCAATTAACTGCATTTTTTATTATTACTTCACATAGTTCTTCACAGAGTTCTGTAATGAACTGTTCGATCCCTGACTTGAAACTGAATGGAAAATGCAAGTTAAAAAATAGATGGAGATGGATGGATGGCTGAACATTTACAATGGAGCAGTTTGGAATACAATACATAATGTACATCTACATTCTAATATACAGTAAAAGCTAAGGCCTGTGTGAGTGTGTGTTACGTGTGTGTCTCGGGGGGCAGGGGGGGCACCTCCGAGCTATCTGATTGGTCAGTTTGGCACTGGCGATTCAGCCAAAGAAGAAGTGTGAGTACAGGAGACACACAAGAAAGTGCAAGGGTGCAGGAGGCACAACGACAATCGACTTCAAAGATGGGAAGAATGAAAGCTGACAGAAGGTGAGCAAGGTGCCTCGAAATAACAGTCTGAGAAGTGGGCTTTACAGGAACACGCTCAAAAGAGAGAGATGGACAAGAGAGGTTCAGATACAAGAGGATACCAAGAAAAGGTGGAGTGGTGGCTCTGAGGCTAAGGATCTGTGCTGGCATCCCGAAGGTTGCCGGTTCGAATCCCCGTCACTGCCAAAAGAAGTCCAACTCTGCTGGGCCCTTGAGCAAGGCCCTTAACCTGCAGTTGCTCCAGGGGTGCTGTACAATGGCTGACCCTGTGCTCTGACCCCAAAGGGGTATGTGAAAACTAACAGATTCCTAATACAAGAAATTGTATAAGGTGAAATAAAAGAACAAAAAGGCACTGAAGGTACATGTAGGCCAAGAGATAGAATTACTTAAAAAGTAATGGCTATTACCAGTTTGAACAGATAATGTAACTAAAATAAAAAATTGAAAACATTATGTTAACAGAATGACAGGAACCTATTCATTTAAGAAGTAATAATGGTTTAAGTAATCGGATTTTAGGAAAACATACCAAGCAAATAGTAAATATTTAATACCCAGTCTAAAGCAAAACTTTGTATACTCTCATGTCATTTCCACAAGCATAATCCACCCATCTCCCATGGGTGCTCTGGCTCCATCTGCATTTTATCATGACAAGCATTATGGACACTGATACTGCTGCCTGCTGGGGCTGAGGAACAGAGATCCTCCTAAAATCATGAAATTCTGATTATACATCTGATCAAGTGGGCCACCAGCCATAAGATAAAGCTTCTTGGTCCTTCTGATCTCTACAAGGAGGAAAAATTGTTGTATCCAGTCTTTAAATTGCTACATATAAAGGGGCTACTGTACCCAAATCATCTCACTTCATTATTTGGTCAGTAAAGGAATTCAATACAAATCATGTAAAACTTACTAAAAAATCCACTTTGGGCAATTTTTCAAAAGGTCACTCTGTCTTGGAAATTGTGGCTTTCTCTGGCTAAATTGTGGCAAATATTTAATCACTTATTTCAGAATTCATTAAACCTGTTGGTCCATCTATTAGTTCTCAGAACTGCTTAATCCAAAATTTAGACTTTAGGGGGGTAACTGCCTGTCCCAAGGAGCACTGGGAGCAAGACAGAAATCAATTTGGACACATTGCAGTCCACGACTGAGCACACTCACACACAAATGACCATTCTGTTATACTGCGCCTGTGTAAACAATTAAACTACTGAATTATGTTGTTTGTGATGTAGCTGGGAACCAGGGGTACTCCAGAGAAGGAATATTCACATGGGCACAACATGAATATGTAAAATATATAAAGATAGCAATTGGGCAGTAATTTCTGCATTATGAATCTTGTCTTGTCAAAGCATTATATTAATATACATTATTGAAAAGGGACAACCATATTATTAACTAACTAATCATCATATTAGTGAGCCCATATTACTGGAGCACTGAGGCATAAAAACCAAACGCTAAGTCAACATGCAACACAAAACAGGCACAGGGATGGATGGTCTAGAATGAATCTGTTAAATCTACAAAAGTACAAAAACCCTGCATAATCAGAAAAAAGCAGAAGGGAAATAGTCTCTGCTTAATACATTGGTTATTGGAATGAATATTAACAGCTATAGCTAAAAACTGCTGTTTTGCAAATTTGAATTATGTTCTAACCTTATGTCTTCGGCCATTTAGTCCTAATTATTTAAAGCATTCCTCCTACAAGACACACTAGATTGGGACCCTCTACTCTGGTCATGGAGGGTTGCAGAGGTTATAGATTGGTTTCCAAATGAGTTACCAAGTTGAATAAAACAAAACAAAACAATCTTTGCAGACAACAAAACTTAACAAATGTTTAATTTTATGTCTTACTTCTTATTTTATAGATTTATCATTTTAAAAGATATCATGTAAATGATTTGTGGTCCAGATTACAAACCCTCCATGCTCCATTTTTTTCCAAATATTTTAGGTAATTCATATTAAACATGCTTAGACAAAGAGTTGCTGGCTACTTTTGTCATTTGCATCTTATTGTTAATTGGTAACTTGTTACAAAAACAAAACTATTTAAAAATGGAGAATGCATCTGTTTAAGACTAAAAAGCAGCTAAGTGATGGGACACATAAGAAGTGAGTTAACAGAAAATAAAATACAAAACAAAACAGCACCAACTGACTTCTAAAAAAAGAAACTGAGACCAAAAATCTTCAGCCAGTGTGGCCCCTCAGGAGTAAACATAAGGACCACAGCCTTAGTCTGTAAAGGGAGTAAAACTCAGAAGGGACATTTGTGTACTGTACAAGAAATAGGCCACAATACCTTTTATTAACTGGCAGGTGTGCTGTTCAGAATTATTTTCAACAAGTTAAGCAAGCTGCACTCTTTTTAATGAAAGTCTAATATTTTAATCAGGAAACTGTGGACAGATTGGAGGAGGCTATTCGGGAACTGAAAACCATGGTGCAGCTCCAGAAACTGAAAAATGAGGAGACGGAGATGATCAAGAAGAACCTTTCTCAAGAGCTGGCAGATTACAAGTAACTTGTTAACAACTCTGTTATCACTCTTTTATTTAAACATTGTGTAAGGCTGGAAACTTTTGGAAGTATTGACCAAAAACATACCTTGTAACTGAATGTTTTATAAGCAGCTGTTTTACAACTACATTATCACTGCTTTATTTAGACATTGTGTAATGCATAAAACACTGGAGCAGCGTGAGCGAACACTTGAGTCACAGCTTTGCTATGCCTTATTCGGGTCAAGTAAATGTCAAGAATGAGCAGCAGAAAATGTAATCCCTACAGACACAAAAGCAGAAGTTGTATAAGCTGTAATGTGTAAAGTGACGAAACAAAATATATCGTATGGTCACGAGTTTGATTTACATGGTCATGTCTTATTTTATCAGTATATAGATCCCAAGCTTGTGACTGTAACTAGTTAACACACAAATTTGACATCGCTGTATCATGGCCACAAAATATTTGACTGAGTAACCTGTGAACACAATACTCCAATGAGTTGACTGAACAAAGCACACTGCTAACAGGACTGCTTGAGGATGTGTGTTTTTTCAGTTACTAGCCACTCTCAAATAATTGCATATTACAGTGTGTTTGTGCACACAAATGTGTGCAATAAAGAAACTGCACCATGTCCCAAGCTGCTTCTCACCATCTAGAACTGCACCAACAAGTCAATAACATTGGTCTGAAAATGAAAGAACAAAAACTTAGATTGTAAATATGTTTAAACAATTGAAACATCAAAAGACTATTTTTATTACAAATCTTTCATAAAATGTTAGATCTACAGTATATTATTAAATTAAGTTTGAAAAATAGAAAAGCACATATAGCTGTCACACAATGCCATGTGCAAACTCTTTTTTAATATTTATTAAGGTATGTCAACCACATTCTAGTGAAGAATAAAGGGGAATAGCTTTGTTCTTCCACCAACTCTGTACTAGACCATTGTCATCATACTTTTTTCTAGCAATTTATGCAAAAATGGTTGCCTTAATTGACACTGCAAGATCTTACGTGGCATTATAGCACTTCTCCTTTGAGTTCTGGGTGTCAGGAAAAGGCATAAGGTGCCTGTATCTCAACGGGTAGCTGCTATAACCTGGCACAAGTACACAGTTGATGTTATAATGAATAGTACAGGCCATATGAATAACTGGGGGTTCAGCGAGTTACTTCCCAACTAGCCAGCCACCATGTACAGCAAATCATGTCTGTCAAAGCTATTTTGCTTCAAAATAAAATTAATGAAACTCACTGGTAAATTAATGGCTTTCAGTACAACAGGCATGTTGAACTGAAGATTGCCCAAGATATTCCTAACCTGTCAGCCAGTCTCCTGAGAGTGACAACAGATAGCTGATAAAAACTGACAAAAGAAGTTCTTCAGTGCAAATACATAGCATTGGCCCTCTTAAAAGGGAACTAAAATACAGTATGTGCATCATATTCAGCATTTTTGAAGTGTAATATGTTTGTCACATCATTGCATATTGTAATGGCTTAGTGAAATGAATTATTACCAATACAAGTCGTCATTTGGCAGGTATGGCTGATTTCCCTGCATGATTTTCAGTTTCCCTGAAATGTTGCATATGGATGAGTCAGAGTTGCTGTAAATATACAGTAATTTCCCAATCAAGTTTATTAAACCCTACATTTGCTTGGGAAGTTCCACATACACATTTTAAGCCTTTCAACGTCTCCAAAAACAAGGAGATGGACATGGAGTACCGTAGGTCTAAACTTCCACTGAGACCGGTTTCCATTGAAGGGGTTAATGTGTGGTCGGTCAAGACCCATAAATACCTTGGAGTACAGTTGGATGATGGGCTGGACTGGTCAGAGAACATAAAGGCTCTGTTCAGGAAGGGGCAAAACTGGCTATTTTCTGCCAAGGCTATATTCTTGTAACATAAGCAAGAATTTTCTACGGATCAATGAAGTATCTATCTAGCTACTTATTTGTGCGTACACAAGCTTTAGAAATGAGGCCCCTGGTGTACATTAAAAATATTTGCTATTCTGTACTGTTTGGGTCAATAGGGGAGCTAAAAAACACTTTTGTACAGTCTGTGCTTTCTTTTATATTGTATTTAACAACAATTTTGATGCAATTATCCCTCTCTTCTGTCTAAAACTAGCAAATGGACACCAAACAAGACTGCATGTATTTTTGGCACACATGGATCATTGAGCCAGCTATAAATAAGCATAGATTTTAGGAAGGTTGTTGTCTCCTATTCTAATAAACTGAAAATGTAGTTTGCTATAAAATCTTCCTCTCTATACATTACATGACCATAGTTAAAAACAGCATCTATGTAATTACAGCAACAGTGACCACCGGCAGTGAGGGAAAGTGGACTTCACAAGGGGAGGGTGTTTGGATGTGCAGGTTAATACAGTACATTGACATGCAAAACAATCAGCACTGGGAAAAAAACACAAACAGTGTCTCTTGGAATATATTCTTCCTACACAAAAATACTAATACTAATACAAAAATACTAAACTTTGTCATGTGCACCCACTACAAAATAATTTTGTGTTGCAAAACTTCATGTGAAAAAATGCATGTTCAGTAAATGGATTGATACAGGACAGCGTGAAGACTGAACACTATAAACCATATAAAGTGGTCTCAATTTGCAAAATATCTTTTTGATGTTAGCCAAAAGATGTCAGATTATCCAAAAGGAAGTACGAGGTGTGGCAGAAAAGTAATGAGACTGGCAACGCTACGCTGTTGTCCTTGATAGAGCACGTGTATCAGTACCCTCCCATAGCTCAGTGCGAGTTTCAACTCCTTCCGTTAACTATGTGATTTTTGTGACTGCTATTAGCGAAGTTGTGTTTTTGGTTGTGCGTCACGCAAAATGGAACAGCGGAATTTGGAGCAACGTTGTGCCATTAAATTTTGTGTTAAGCTTGGAGAATCAGCAAGTGTGACGTTTGAAAAGTTAAAACAGGCCTATGGGGAACATTCTTTATCCCGAGCTCAAGTTTTTCGCTGGCACAAATCATTTTTGGAAGGCAGAAAACACGTTGAAGATGAACACCGTTCAGGGAGGCCTTCAACTTCGAAAACCAATGAAAACATCGAACGTGTGAACACTCTTGTGAGATCAGACCGTCGTTTAACATTAAGAATGTTGAGTAAACAAATTTGAACAGATTTACCGTTCATCAAATTTTGACTGAACATTTGCGACAATGCCCCATGTCACACTGCCCTCTCCATAACAGAATTTTTGACCTCAAAACGCATTCCTGTGGTTCCCCAGCCCCCTTATTCACCTGACCTCAGTCCGTGTGACTTTTTCCTTTTTCCTAAACTGAAAAATGTCCTCAAAGGACGTCATTTCGGGACTTTAGAAAACATCCAAAAGAGTGTAACGGACATGCTGAAGACCATACCGGTTGAAGACTTCCAGCGCTGCTACCAACAGTGGGAACAACATCTCCATCGGTGTGTAGCTGCCCAAGGGAACTACTTTGAAGGGGATAACATTGATGTTTGAAAAAAATAAAAACTTTGGTAAATAAAAAATCAGTCTCATTACTTTTCTGCCACACCTCGTATTTCCTATATAAAATCAGAAAAAACTATAATGATTTTTACTATTTCAACAGTACTGGTAGAAGGTACGGGACACAGTCATGAGAGAGACAGTCTTCTTCTTCTTTCGGCTGTTCCCGTTAGGGGTTGCCACAGCGGATCATCTTTTTCCATATTGTCCTGTACTCTTCATCTTTCTCTGTCACTCCCCATCACCTGCATGTCCTCTCTTGACCACATTCATAAACCTTCTCTTTGGCCTTACTCTTGCCTAGCAGCTCTATCCTGAACATCCTTTTCCCAATATATCCAGCATCTCTCCTCTGCACATGTCCAAACCAAAGCAATCTCACCTCTCTGATTTTGTCTCCAAACCGTCCAACCTGAGTTGACCCTCTAATGTACTCATTTCTAATCCTGTCCATCCTCGTCACACCCAATGCAAATATACATACAGTGCATCCGGAAAGTATTCACAGCACGTCACTTTTTCCACATTTTGTTATGTTACAGCCTTATTCCAAAATGGATTAATTTTTTTCATCAGAATTCTACACACAACACCCCATAATGACAACGTGAAAAGAGTTTACTTGAGGTTTTTGCAAATTTACTAAAAATAAAAAAACTGAGAAATCACATGTACATAAGTATTCACAGCCTTTGCTCAATACTTTGTCGATGCACCTTTGGCAGCAATTACAGCCTCAAGTCTTTTTGAATATGATGCCACAAGCTTGGCACACCTATCCTTGGTCAGTTTCGACCATTCCTCTTTGCAGCACCTCTCAATCTCCATCAGGTTGGATGGGAAGCGTTGGTGCACTGCCATTTTAAGATCTCTACAGAGATCAATCGGATTCAAGTCTGGGCTCTGGGTGGACCACTCAAGGACATTCACAGTCCTGAAGCCACTTCTTTGATATCTTGGCTGTGTGCTTAGGGTCGTTGTCCTGCTGAAAGATGAACTGTCGCCCCAGTCTGAGGTCAAGAGCGCTCTGGAGCAGGTTTTCATCCAGGATGTCTTTGTACATTGCTGCAGTCATCTTTCCCTTTATCCTGACTAGTCTCCCAGTTCCTGCTGCTGAAAAACATCCCCACAGCATGATGCTGCCACCACCATGCTTCACTGTAGGGATGGTATTGGCATGGTGATGAGCGGTGCCTGGTTTCCTCCAAACGTGACGCCTGGCATTCACACCAAAGAGTTCAATCTTTGTCTCATCAGACCAGAGAATTTTGTTTCTCATGGTCTGAGAGTCATTCAGGTGCCTTTTGGCAAACTCCGGGCAGGCTGCCATGTGCCTTTTACTAAGGAGTGGCTTCCATCTGGCCACTCTACCATACAGGCCTGATTGGTGGATTGCTGCAGTGATGGTCGTCCTTCTGGAAGGTTCTCCTCTCTCCACAGAGGATCTCTGGAGCTCTGACAGTGACCATCAGGTTCTTGGTCACCTCCCTGACTAAGGCCCTTCTCCCCCAATCGCTCAGTTTAGATGGCCGGCCAGCTCTAGGAAGAGTCCTGGTGGTTTCGAACTTCTTCCACTTATGGATAATGGAGGCCACTGTGCTCATTGGAACCTTCACAGCAGCAGAAATTTTTCTGTAACCTTCCCCAGATTTTTGTCTCGAGACAATCCTGTCTCGGAGGTCTACAGACAATTCCTTTGACTTCATGCTTGGTTTGTGCTCGGACATGAACTGTCAACTGTGGGACCTTATACAGACAGGTGTGTGCCTTTCCAAATCATGTCCAATCAACTGAATTTACCACAGGTGGACTCCAATTAAGCTGCAGAAACATCTCAAGGATGATCAGGGAAAACAGGATGCACCGGAGCTCAATTTTGAGCTTCATGGCAAAGGCTGTGAATACTTATGTACACGTGCTTTCTCAATTTTTTTATTTTTAATAAATTTGCAAAAACCTCAAGTAAACTTTTTTCACGTTGTCATTATGGGGTGTTGTGTGTAGAATTCTGAGGAAAAAAATGAATTTAATCCATTTTGGAATAAGGCTGTAATATAACAAAATGTGGAAAAAGTGATGTGCTGTGAATACTTTCCGGATGCACTGTATAATTGAATGTAAACTAACAAAATGAAACACTATTAAAATACAGTATAATTAGCTGACTTCAATAAATTCCTTTTAATATTGTTTCTTCAAAAAATGACAATGAACAAAAATGTTCAAACTCTGCCTAATTTAATAATAAAAATTTACTAGCATGTTTCTTCTTTGTTTTTAAACAGGTGCTACACTGACGCTTATAGAAAACTTGTTAAAGTGAAAAAATCCTGAAGTTTTTAATTATTCCTTTCTAAGCAGCAGGGAAGCAGCATAATTTACAATTGCCTGCCCAGGTAAGTCAAGATTAAAATATTTTTTTTTTTTCCTCAAATCTTAAAAGACCATTTGACTGCTATGTTTAGATGGTCATTTTATTTAATATCATGCCATACACTAATTCAAACCTATGTTGTTCAAAGTGTAACATTAGATAAATTAGTCAGGTTTAACCGACAATGGAATGGTGCAAAATAGCAGCTATCTAAAGATTCACTGCTTTGCAATGCAGAAGAAATAAAAAATTATGCTTAGTCAAAAATTCTCTTTTGAGTTTGTAATCAAGCAATGTCAATTTAAGATACATATATCAGCATGGGGCATATACTGTAAGGGAGAAAACAAAATTTCTTAAGAAAATTCAAATGTAAACACTTCTAAGCCTCTACAAGTGTTTACTATAAACTGCCCTTACAGATATTACCACTGCATTTTCATTTTTACATTTTCTTCATTTTTATGTTTTTTTTCCAATTTATCAAGAAATTAGAAGGAAAAAAAGAGAGCTTTTAATTCCTCATTGTCAGTATATTTCATGAAACAGTTTGATCTTGTTTTATTGTGGATTTTGATGTTTTGTTTGAAAACCACACACAAATACCCTGAAAGTCGCTCTTTAACTGAAGAGTTACTTATGTTTTGTATTAGAACAAGCCATGGTACCTGTTGAAGACAGTAATATAATTTAAAAAAAATAAAATATTTGCTATTGCGTGCCTTACTTGTACTTTCAGCACCTTTCCTCTGCGTTTGCATGTGTTTATGTCTCCTAACCAGCGCTCCATCTCAAGAATGTTCCCGTAAAGCCTGCTTCTCTATTTCTTTTCCCAAGACACGTTTCTCACTTCCTGTTCAGTTTTATACTTGCCGTCTTTGAAGACGGCTATCTCAGCATGCCTCATACGCCTTTACTCCTCCTCATGCATCTCACACTTCCTCCTTTGTTGCATCACCAAAGCTAAACTGACCAATCAGATTGCTCAGAAGAACTGGACACAGACCTCAGTGTTTTACTATAGTAGATTGTTATGCATCTATCATAGCAATCAAACGTTTGGCTTCCTTTTCTTATTATGGAAAATGACTGATACAATAACCAAAAAAAATATCGAATGTAGCAAATCAAACATTTAAAGTGCCTTAAACAGCCATTTACAGATAACCAATGCTTATTTTAGTTAATTCAGCCAATTAGTAGCTTCACAGTCTGCCCCGTATTTGGCTAATGACTAGACACACAGTGCCTGAATAATGAGGTGCAATGAAAAAAAATATTCCAGTCATTTGTATTTCATTTTTACCTCACCTGTAAAACAGAAAAATGGGAGAATCAATTTAGTTTAGTCTCGTAGGGAATTCCTTGACCAACTGCAACCATATCTGTTATCCACTTTTTTTTTTTTTTTGTTAAATAAGGACTGATGCCTTTCATGGAGCCATGGGACTAAGAACAGCTTATACTTCTTGCAAATCAAATGTTTTTCTATATTGTTTGCTGGCAATGTTATTTTTTTCCTCGATAAATACTCAAACTAATTTTAGAGTGTTTTTTGAACAGATTGCTACAATATGATGGTGAATGGCATTCCACATCCCCATTGTAAATAAAAATTGTTGGGCTCCAAACATTCACAAAGCACTAAACCAAGCAGCCACTACATTTTATTTTTTTTCAAATCATGCATGCCTCACAAGAAAGCTGTTCAGCACTAATAAGATGTTTTTACATTCTGTCCATTTGATTTGTTCCAAGTCAGAGGATGATTTGATCCTTTGTTTCAATTTCCAGTTAGTTCTACAAACTGTCAAGTGAACTAGACACATTAACAAACACCCTGTGGCCGTGTTGTGAACTTCTTTCATTGGGCCGAATATTTTTTCCAGGGAAAGAAGAAGAAAAAAAAAAAAAAATCTATCTATATCATGAAGGATCGGCAACAAACATGCTTGCACACTGCTGCATTTTCCCTAATTATTTGGTTTATTAACTAAACATTTGTGTGAGCAAAACGTCTATTACCAAACTGGAAAATTATATGAAAATTGTGTGCTGCTATGCATGGTACAAACAACACTTTTAAAATAAGTGAATGTAACAAAGGAAGCTCTCTGCTGAGAGCATGTGCTTTTATTAGGATTGACGTAGTAGGTATGTTTCATTTAAATGTACAATGTTCCATATTATCTTTCCAGGAGCCATCATATCAATTAGGGAGTTTCCTCAATAGGTCTCACAGGACACTAATATTTGTTTCTTACCACATCTGAAGGCATTGTAAATGACCTGATCACAAGTAAATTAACTGTTGTCTGATCGTGCATGTACATTTGTGCCTATGTACATTTTTACTTGCAACTTTTTATTGCTTTTAATGCTCCATGTTAACCTTTGACTCAACGCACTGTGAATGAGATTCCCTTTTACGAACAAGAGACACTTAGTGGGACCACTACACCACATACAAATTTCACCCAGGATGACCAGTATCTCATGTAGTTACATCGGTCCTGTGTCGGATCACATTCATACCTGAAGTTCCAGGGTTCAGTTGGTATTGCACAGAGACCACCCATTCCAAAGGATCATTGTACAGTTGTTGTGGTCCACGCTAGAGAGGGACTGGTGTCTTCAAATCTACCTAAACAAGCCAGACTTTTATGCAAATCACACTAGAGTTCACAAAAATTGATCCAAATGAAATAGTTGTAAAAATGCATATATTTACAGCAGAAGTAGAAGAATCCAAATTTTAGTGTTCACAATAGCTGGGGTGATAATTAAGATTAATGACTAATATAAAAATGCGATGCAAATGCAGTTCATCACATAACACTTCAGCATCCAGTGGGTTAAGACATGTTACAGCCTGGCAGTGTTACTGTACCTGACATAGAAAATTAAATGAGCACTCAAGAATATGCTTCTTAAACAGAATATTTCTATAACAATGAGCTTTATTCTAACAATGTGGTATACTGGAAGTATATTATATAGAAATACTGAAAACACATTATAGAAAAAATGTTTTATTTGGGTGCATTTTATACACTTACTAACATAAGGAACAGCAGAAAGGTTTGCAACAAGTTGGTACATAACATTAAGATACAAGAAAAAGGAAATACATTTTGCTGAAAACAGCAAGATACAGATTTCAAGTGCTTCAAGTACAGAAGTCAAGCAGCACAAAATTTAAATAGAATGAAGAAATAATTCTGCAATGCCAATACCAGCAGACAGTCTGAGATTCTCTGTACTTTAATTCAATCTTGTAATTGTATTGGAAATGGAGAAATACTAAAACACTTCTCACTATGAATATAAAGGTCAACATAAAAACCTTTGTTTCACATTTGCATCAAACAATGAAAGCCTTTTGGCGAATGCAAAAAACCCAAGTGTCTAAACAAAGCAGTGTTCTGCCATAATCGAATTTATAAATTACCCAAAAAAGTTGTCAAACTTTAGAAGCCAAGAGAAACTGATCAAAGCAAGGAAAAAAATAAGGGAAAAAAGTTGTACAAACTGGAATATCAGAGTTTCTGTTCACACTGCCTCGTGGTGGCTATACAGTTGTAAGTGAAGGTTACCTCGACTGCAGAGGTAGCCTTCCTTCTACGGATTTGACAGGCAGGGCCTTACAAGGCTTTAAGTCAGCTTATTATTAAAAAAAATAATAAAATTAAAAAACTAACACCAAAGTTAAATTAGCACATGTTCTGAACTGAAAAACAAAATGATACTTAAAACCTAAATGAAGAAACAGGCTAACAAGAGCAAAGTTTCAGGTCTTAACTGGGAAGCTGTTCATCCCTGTACTTCAGGATCTGTACCACCTTCAGGGTCCTCATCATTGTATATATTTTCAGCCTTCAAAAAGAATAATGAATTTTGAAGAGAACATTAGCAGATAATGACTAATTACTTAAAGAGTAAAGACAGACATTGATCAGGCTGTTTCAGAAGTAAGCTATTTTATAAATTACAGTAAATTGTCACTGTTAGATTATCCACTATGGAAAAGGAAAAAGAAAATCTTTTCAGATGTGTGAAGGAATGACATGAACAAATACAACAAGAACTCATGAACTGGGATACTGGTGTGAGAGAGATTGTCAAGGAATAACTCTGTACTGAAAAGAAAAAAAAAAACCTGCTGCTGCAATGGGGTAGTTGTCAGGGCAGGATTTATTTTTAATAAAACACAGAATGGAACTGGACAACAAGACAGAAAGGGAGGCCAAACTACGTTCGCAAAAAAATCACTAAGTGAAAATTATGTATGGTGCAGCTTTTGCTCTCCTGGGTGCATGACTGTTTAAGGAAACATCTGAGCACAGGAATGAAGCACATCTAGTATTGTCACATTTTGCTACAAGACTGGCTGCATTATTCTATATGGATGACTCCCGGAAACATTAAAATGGCCATCGACAGCCAGAGATACATGAAATCTAAGGTGGGGGGGAAAAAAAAAAAACAAGTAGAGAAAGCAGACAGTTGTCCAACAATAAACAAAATACCCAACAACTATTTAGCAAGGCTTGAACAGGGCATAGAGTAATTTTATTTATTTTGGTTGCTATTATGTTGACAACCATGCTTGACCACTAATTAATCTAATGCAATCTAGCCCAAAGTGGGTTGGAGAAAGAGGGCAAGGGCATCCTCGGCATCATACAAAAAGGAAAAGACATTAGCCAGTACACAGACGTACTACTGACCAATCTAAACCTTGGTGAGAGATACAATAACCAGCAACAATTTTTGATTTGAGGAAAAAAGATAAAATACAAAAATAAATTAAGAACAAAGGAGCCACATAAAAGTTCAAAGGATTTCCACTTCTTTGTGAAAAATTTATGAATTCAGCACAACACACTTTTTTCTGCTGTTAAAATAACTTCAGTATGAACACAAATGATTGAACAAGCTGAAACAGCCAGACAGAAAAGTGCTTTTTGATAATATGGATATTGATGTACTTCATCATACATACGTAATAAAATTAAAAGGTCACTCTTGCTTTTAACCAATGGGCAACAATTCTGACTTACATTTTCCCTATTTAGAAAAGCTTTACAGATGCTGACACAAATTTCAAAATATGGAGGTATACATTCAAATCAGACAGAGGAAGGAGGAAAAAAAAAAAAAAACTGGTGGTGGAAGGGGGAAGTACAGAAAAGTATACGGAGGAAGATGATGGCAAAGAAGAAATGGGACAGTCAGAGAGATGCAGAAAGTAGACAAATGTACAAGGAGATAAGGCACAAGGTGAAGAGAGAGGTGACGAAGGCTAAAGAAAAGGCGTATGATGAGTTGTATGAGAGGTTAGACACTAATCAGGGAGAAAGGGACCTGTACCGATTGGCTAGACAGAGGGACCAAGCTGGGAAAGATGTGCAGCAGGTTAGGGTAATAAAGGGTAAAGATGGAAACATACTCACAAACGAGGAGAGTGTGTTGAGCAGACAGAAATAGTACTTTGAGAGGCTGTGAATGAAGTGAATAATAGAGAAGGTTGGATGATGTGGAGATAGCGAGTCAGGAAGTGCAACAGATTAGCAAGGAGGAGGTAAGGACAACTATGAAGAGGATGAAAAACTGAAAGGCCATTGGTCCAGATGACATACCTGTAGAAGCATGGAGGTACTTTGGAGAGATGGCAGTGAAGTTTTTTTACAAGATTGTTTAAAGAAACCTTGGAAAGTGAGAGGATGCCTGAGGAGTGGAGAAGTGTACTGGTGCCGATATTTAAGAATATGGGGGATGTGCAGGATTACAGTAACTACAGGGGGATAAAATTGATGAGCCACAGCATGAAGTTATGGGAAAGAGTAGTGGAAGCAAGGTTAAGAAGTGAGGTGATGATTAGCGAGCAGCAGTATGGTTTCATGCCAAGAAAGAGTACCACAGATACGATTGTTTGCTCTGAGAACGTTGATGGAGAAGTATAGAGAAGGCCAGAAGGAGATGCATTGCGTCTTTGTGGACCTGGAGAAAGCATATGACAGGGTGCCTCAAGAGGAGTTGTGGTATTGTATGAGGAAGTTGGGAATGGAAGAGAAGTACGTAAGAGTTGTACAGGATATGTACGAGGGAAGTGTGACCGTGGTGATGTCTGCGGTAGGAGTGACAGATAAATTCAAGGTGGAGGTGGGATTACATCAGGGATCAGCTCTGAGCCCTTTCTTATTTGCAATGGTGATTGACAGTTTGACAAACGAGATTAGACAGGAGTCCCCATGGACTATGATGTTTGCTGATGACATTGTGATCTGTAGCGATAGTAGGGAGCAGGTTGAGGAGACCCTGAAGAGGTGGAGATATGCTCTAGAGAGGAGAGGAATGAGAGTCCGTAGGAACAAGACACAATATATTTGTGTAAGTGTGGGGGAGGTAAGTGGAATGGTAAGGATGCAAGAAGTAGAGCTGGTGAAGGTGGAAGAGTTTAAATACTTGGGAACAACAGTACAGAGTAATGGGGATTGTGGAAAAGAGGTGAAAAAGAGTGCAGGCAGGGTAAAATTGGTGGAGAAAAGTGTCAGGAGTAATCTGCGACAGACAGGTATAAGCAAGAGTGAAAGGGAAGGTCTATAGGAAGATAGTGAGACCAGCTATGTTATATGGGTTGGAGACGGTAGCACTGACCAAAAAGACATAGATAGAGGTAGCAGAGTTAAAGATACTAAGATTTGCATTGGGCGTGACAAGGATGAATAGGATTAGAAATGAGTACATCAGAGGGTTAGCTCAAGTTGGACGGTTGGGAGACAAAGTCAAAGAGGTGAGTCTGGGTCGGTTTGGTCATGTGCAGAGGAAAGATGCCGAGTATATTCGGAGAAGGATGCTAAGGATAGAACTGCCAGGGAAGAGAAAACGAGGAAGGCCTAAGAGAAGGTTTATGGATGTGGCGAGAGAACATGCAGGTGATGGGTGTAACAGAACAAAATGCAGAGGATAGAAAGATATAGAAGATGATCCATTGTGGCAACGCCTAACAGGAGCAGCTGAAAGACGACGACAACGACATTCAAATCAGTATAAAACTAAATGTTCATCAAAGCAACTGTTATTTTACTTCCATTATCACTTCTGTCAAATTTCAAATTTGTTAGACATATAACTAAAGGGTGGGATTAAAAGAAAGGTCTTACCATTTGCCATACTTGCATTATGTTGTCCTCTGATACAGAGCAAATTACCCAGGGTTCATTGGGGTTCCAGGAGAAGTCTGATATCTTAGCAGTATGACCACCATGGATAAACTACAAGTAGCAAACAATACACATTTAATTGTTTTCAACATTGTGATCCCTTTATTCATTTCTTTATAAACTGCTCAAATAAAAAAATACACTTTGAAAACACATCAGATCTCAATGGGGAAAAAAATCATGCTGGATATCTATACTGATATGGACTGGGTAATGTGTCAGGAACGAAAGGATGCCACATCATTGAATGGAAATAAAAATTATCAACCTACAGAGGGCTGAATTCAAAGACACCCCAGAAATCAAAGTGAAAAAAATGATGCAGCAGGCTAGTCCATTATGCCGAAATTTCACTGCAGCAACTCAAAATCATACTCAGTAATTTGTAGGGCCCCCACGTGCTTGTATGCATGCCTGACAACGTTGGGTCATGCGCCTAATGAGACGACAGATGGTGTCCTAGGGGATTCTCCTCCTAGATCTGGTCCAGGGCAACACGGAGCTCCTGGACAGTCGGAGGTGCAACCTGGTGGCATCGGATGAACCGAAACAATGTCTCAGAGGTGTCCTATTAAATTTAGGTCAGGTGAGCATGGGGGCCAGTCAATGGTGTCAATTCCTTCCAGCATAGGGTCGGACAATGGGTCCAAGGATTTCATTGTGATACCTAATGGCAGTCAAAGTGATGTTGTCTAGCCTGCAGAGGTCTGTGCATCCCTCCATGAATATGCCTCCCCAGACCATCACTGACCCCCCCACCAAACTGGTCATGTTGAACGATGTCACAGGCACCATAACATTCTCAACAACTCCTCCAGACCCTTTCAAGTCTATTACATGTGCTCAGGTTGTACCTGCTCTCATCTGTGAAAAGCACAGGATGCCAGTGGTGGACCTGCCAATTTTTGTGTTCTATGGTAAATGCCATTCGTCCTGTAGTGGGCCCTGTGCCTTCTGCCCGGCATTGTGGAGCACGTCGGGCCCTCAGGCCACCCTCATGAAGTCTGTTTCTGATTGTTTGATCAGAGACATTCACACCTGTTCATTCTTGTTTTTGGGGCTGTCTCATTGTTGCCCCCTCTACTGCATCTGTTGTTAATTTCATTAACATCAAAGCAGCTGAAACTGATTAACAACCCCCTTAAATAACCTGATCAATATCACAGAACTTTCACTGTCTTGATGCTATACTCTGATTAAAAAGTGTTCCTTTAATTTTTTGTAGTATACATATAAAATGATCAAAAGTTAATAGAATGCCAATTCAAGGAGAAAGATGGGGGAAAAAAGCTCAGAAAAACAGAACAAGTTCACAGTGCAAACAAAAATCAAGCATTAAGAATTACAAGGTCCAATCTCATTTGTATATATTTATTCCTATATATCTGAACAAACCCCCTCTTAAACGGTAATACAATGGGAAACAAATAGTTTTATTTTTGTACTTCCTTTTTGCTCTATTAGCTGCTGGCTTGCTGCTGCTGCCATGCGATCTGCATCTCAAATGGCACTGCCAAAATTTAAAAGCCTGTAGCTGTCCTACTCTGTCTTATTTCCAACCCCGGGCATGGTTAAACCTTTTGGCACAAAGTCTTGTCTCGCGGAAAACGAGTTCTTGATATTTTTTAGTTTATAATTTAAAAACGGAATAAGAATCTGAAAATCTAACAACATCACATTAAAGTTCGATAAGTTCTGAAAAGAATGATACCAAACATATATACGTAGGTTTTAAAATAAGCCAAATTTAAAACGTGACATAATTGTTGCACTTTTAGGCATAGGATTTTATATTATATATAGAGTCATATGAAAAAGTTTGGGAACACCTCTCAGCTTGCATAATAATTTAGTCTACTTTCAACAAAAAACATAACAGTAGTATGTCTCTCATTTCCTAGGAACATCAGAGTACTGGGGTGTTTTCTGAACAAAGATTTTTAGTGAAGCAGTATTTAGTTGTATGAAATTAAATCAAATGTGAAAAACTGGCTGTGCAAAAATTTGGGTATCCTTGTAATTTTGCTGATTTGAATGCATGTAACTGCTCAATACTGATTACTTGCAACACCAACTTGGTTGGATTAGCTCGTTATGCCTTGAACTTCATAGATAGGTGTGTCCAATCATGAGAAAGGGTATTTAAGGTGGTCAAAAGTTGTGCTTCCCTCTCCTCTGAAGAGTGACAGCATGGGATCCTCAAAGCAAATCTCAAAAGATCTGAAAACAAAGATTGTTCAGTATCATGGTTTAGGAGAAGGCTACAAAAAGCTATCTCAGAGGTTTAAAACTGTCAGTTTCAACTGTAAGGAATGTAATCAGCAAATGGAATGCCACAGGCACAGTTGCTGTTAAACCCAGGTCTGGCAGGCCAAGAAAAATACAAGAGCGGCATATGTGCAGGATTGTGAGAATGGTTAGACAACCCACAGATTATATCCAAAGATCTGCAAGAACATCTTGCCACAGATGGTGCATCTGTACATCATTCTACAATTCAGCGCAATATGCACAAAGAACATCTGTATGGGAGGATGATGAAAAAGAAGCCCTTTCTGCACTCACGCCACAAACAGAGTCGCTTGTTGTATGCAAATGCTCATTTAGACAGGCCAGATTAATTAAATTAAAAAGCACTTTGCACGGTGGAAGAAGAACACCGCATTCCAAGAAAAACACCTGCTACCTGCTGTCAAATTTGGTGGAGGCTCCATCATGCTGTGGGGCTATGTGGCTAGTTCAGAGACTGGGGCCCTTGTTAAAGTCGAGGTTCAATTGAATTCAACCCAATATCAACAAATTCTTCAGGATAATGTTCAAACATCAGTCACAAAGTTGAAGTTATGCAGGGGTTGGATATCCCAATAAGACAATGACCCAAAACCCAGTTCGAAATCTGCAAAGGCATTCATGCAGTGGGAGAAGTACAATGTTCTGGAATGGCCGTCACAGTCCCCTGACTTGAAAATCATTGAAAATCTATGGGATGATTTGAAACAGGCTGTCCATGGCTCGGCAGCCAAATTTAACTGAACTGGAGAGATTTTGTATGGAAGAATGGTCAAAAATACCTCCATCCAGAATCCAGACACTCAAAGGCTATAGGAGGCGTCTAGAGTCTGTTATATTTGCAAAAGGAGGCTCAACTAAGTATTGATGTAATATCTCTATTGGGGTGTCCAAATTTATACATCTGTCTAATTTTGTTATGATGCATATTGCATATTTTCTGTTAATCCAATAAACTTCATGTCACTGCTGAAATACTACTGTTTCCATAAGGCATGTCATGTATTAAAAAGAAGCTGCTACTTTGAAAGCTCAGCCAATGATAAACAAAAAACCAAAGAATTAAGAGGGGTTCCCAAACTTTCATATGACACGGTGTGTGTGTATATATAAAATATTAATATAAACTCTGTTGTGATTTCCATGAAAGTCTGGTTTGTTGAGAACAGGTAATCCACCTGAAGCTAAGCATGTTCATCCCGGACAGTATTAGAATGAGAAAGTTGAGCTTAGTTTTCGTATATGGTTTCACATCCATCAACATACATAGTATATAGTTGAATGAAATATACCTTTAACATATACCATAACATTTCCAAAACCAGTGCACCTGTAATAAAACAAAAAACGCAGGACTATAAAGCTCAAACAATGCTCAATGTCCATAGTAAAATATCGAGTGTAAAAATTTGCACTATCCTCTAGTTGAAATGTAAAACAGAGGTCCTGACTCTCTTTGGTCATTAATTCACTACATGGCAGTCAACCAGTCAGTCATTCTACCAATATTTCAACTGTAAAATTATGTTGGCATCTGTTGGAAAGAACTTGTGATTTTCAGTATTTAGAGAAATGCAAACAAACAACAAAGCTTCCTGAAAATTATGAAACCAGATGGCACTATATTCTCACTGCTTCACATTTCCTGAATCACGCATTTAACTGTTTATTAATCACAAGATACTCTTATGGAAAAATTATCCAAGTAAAACAATCCTTTTATCTTGGAAGGAACATAGAAGGGAACAGAGGTTAAAAAGAGGCGTGTTTAAATTTTATTTAGATGAGCAAATCACATCCCCCCAACACATGAAAAATAAGTTTTGTAGGTGTCAGTTATGTCATGCTGCGCTGTGTTTATTCTACTGCACAGCCTTCAGTGTGTGTTGAGATTGGGTTGAGCTTCAAAATTACCTCTCACTTATAAAAGAAACTAAGCACTGAATATTTCAGGCTAAAATAAAGGCATGGTTAATATCGGTGCCTGTGACAAGCAGAGGTATATTCGTTAACATATTATTTAAATAGATTTAAGTTAAACAGACAAAATATCCTAATGTAGAGAAAGCCAAAATTAGAATTTTAAGGCTAGTGCCAATACTACTACTCTCATAATTTTTGTTACTTTCCAATGCGACATACCGTCTGCCAAACATAACGCAGAGCTAACTATGGAAATGGATTTATAAATGAAGATCTTCATCAAGTTTTAGAGTTTATAAACTCAGTTTCAATGCACAATTTGCATTTTATCCATTTATCCAGAGAAATATTGCCTCAGAGATTTGAGGCATGTTCCTGCATTTCAGTGTCAAAATGAAAATAACTACCGTATATACTCACATATAAGTCAGGTGTTGAAACCCGAAAAATTTATTATAAAATCAGACCCCGACTTACACACCCATTCAAAACTGCGACAATTTGTTTTTTTTTACATCTTTTTGCTTCCTCCAATCTCGTTCCAGTTTCTCCGACACATTGAATTTTGTTGCAGCAGTGCAGTTACCAATTTCTTTCGCCAAAACAAGCTTCATATTTTCTTTTGATCGAACGCTCCATTGTAAATAAGGGATGCTGTTACAATAAAGGTGTATGAGGGTGTGAGATACAAAAAACACAAAAAAGTGTAATTG
The DNA here is from genome assembly GCA_026402145.1 of Polypterus bichir lapradei. NCBI lineage: Eukaryota > Metazoa > Chordata > Cladistia > Polypteriformes > Polypteridae > Polypterus > Polypterus bichir. The sequence goes on from JANRMT010062848.1 coordinate 7,703,948, forward strand.
TCGCTTCAGAATAGTTTGGGTATTACCATGTGGTCACGTGGGCACAATACATAGGGGGGAAAAAAAAGGCAGTGTGCTCTGTGGTTACTCTCTCAGGTGAGCGGTAGCATAGCATAATCTCTTGGACCAATAGTGTGAGTTTTCCACATTCGACTTATACGATTGACATTATAAAATACAGGAAACAATATGGTAAAATCAAGCCCCAACTTATTTGTGGGACAACTTAAACACAAGTATATACGGTAGTAAGTTTATCTTGGGCCTGGAGCCAACAAATTCACACCCATTTTTACCATAAACTTATCTTAGTCACATCAAAGCCCATATCTGAAACCAAGGTTGTGGTTTCTACAACAATACAAATGTGCAAGCCACTAAGTAAGAATATGGATTAGTTTTGATTTTAAGGGGTCCAATTTTTAAATAATGTATTTTATGAAGACATTATAAAAGTGACAAAACTATAAAAAAAAAAAAAAAACATTATTCAGAGAGTGACTTCCAATTACTGTTATTTGCATTGGTTTCCTCTTAAAGTGGTTTAAAATTTATAAAACAAAATACCTAATTAAATTTTTTCAATTTTTCACAGAAAAATATACAGTAGTGAGATGAACAATAAAAGTAAATAGAGCTAAAATATAGCTCCCAATATCTATGCAAAAGAATGAAGGTCTAAGTCTTCAGAGTCCTGGTGCATCCTGTCTTGCTATATGGTTGTGAGACATGGACGATATCCAGCGACCCGACATGAAGATTGGGCTCCTTTGGTATTGCGTCTCTTCGGAGAATCCTTGTGTACCACTGGTTTGACTTTGTGTCGAATGAGCAGTTGCTCATGGAGTCCTGAATGAGGCACATTACCTGTATTGTGAGGGAGCATCAGTTATAGCACTATGGCTACGTAGCTCAATTCCCCGAGGGTGGTCCGGCCCAAGGGGACGCCCACATAAAACACCTGGCGGGGGCGGATAGAGAGTCATTTCTGGAGAGTGGGAATGGACCCTATGTCTGCCTGGAGGGTTTCCAACCAGGATCCCGAGCTGTTTCGTCATGTGGTGGGTACATCAACGTGCTGTACCAGTGCATGCACCCCAACTTGACCTGATCATACTTACCAGGAGTTCCGGAGGTCCGTCTTCAGCATCTTCAGGTGACTGTTCCTCCCCAATTTTACTAAATAAGGCAAGATCAAAGAAAAAAAAATCATAAGACATACACTGACTGGTAGTTAAAATACGCAGAAAATAAGATATGTAATAAAGACACTCATATTAACAGCCCATGCTGGAAACAATTAAATCAGTGCCTTAAGTCCAAATGTGATTTAGAGTAACAAGGTTAAGTAGTATCAGTGAACACTGTGACAGACAAGGAAACAGTCATGACATAGGGAAGCTCTGGTTTCGGGGGGGGTACGGGTGGGGGAGAGACACAAAAAGAAAATGTTAAGGGTTACTTCCACCCTAAGAAAAGGTAAGAAACAGTTTTCTTGAGCCATTATCAGGTTTGACATAATGGATCTCACAGAAGCTTGACAACTGCAATGTTTCTTTTCCAAACTTCCATTAATAACAGATTATTCATTGTGCAAACTCACACTGACAAGCTTTGCTCTAATCGCTAGACTGGCATGTTTTTAAGAAGCAGCTCACAAAAAGAAAAATGACAGACAAGTAATAAATATTCACTATTTTAAAGGTTCAAAGGTGCGAGTCCCTACACATTTCCACTGGGAAGGAAAAAAAATATGGAAAAAAAAAAAAATTACAGATCCCCACTTAAATACATTTGAGATTACAGAAATACGAAAAAGGGTTGTTATACTATACCACTGATGGAATGCTCATAATCAGCAAAAGCTCACATTCACAGGTTGAGTTTAAAATATCACCAATCAATATGACAGTTTAGCGGGGTCACTATTATTTATTTTTTGCCTAGTTCCCTTAAAACCCGCAGTTGAACAGAATTTCATTTGGTTATGATGACATGAATAAAATGACAGTAAAAATGTAGCAAAAATAGTAAATTATTCCCGAACAACTCAAAGCTGATTAATTTAATCACAATTTTTTTTTTTTAATTGTTTCATGTTATCAAGTGATTAACGTGTCTTACAACTATGATCATGTACGAGCCAAGCTTTATACTAAATGGAAGGAGAGTGAACAGAGTGTGTGTGACACTGTGATAATCTGTCATTTCTCAAGCTGAGCTTTTCTAAAATTTTTATTTTCTTTAAGGTATCATCTTCAGCTCTGCTTTCAAGAATATTCCTAAAGACTACCAGCATTCAGGATTCATCTGCATTCAAGATTTTCAGTCTCCTGATGAAATATGGCCTTTTCTCCTCATATTCTAAGGAGGGTTTGCTCAGTCCTGGTCCCAAATAGCCACAATAACTCCAATACTGTTTGCCATTTGTAAATGATCTGCTTTAATAAATTAAAAATTAATAAAACTCTGAAACACTGCTAATTTTTTTAGTACACTTGATTAATACAGATTTATGATTTAATTTTTTTTTTATTTCACTCCACACCTTCACTGTACAAACCTTCATATGCCAACAGCTCTTGGCAAAAACAGCATGCAATTTAAGTGCAGAGTACTGTTTAAAACAGTGGTAACTGCTAAATTTCTATAGCCAATACAACATTTTAGCACTAAGACCGAACACCACTCACCTTATAATAACTGGAACTAGATTAAAAAAAAAAAAATTAATAAATCTGAATAAAACTCACAGCAATTAAGAAACTGTTAAAAGTAAAAATATCAAATTCTTGTAGCCCTCCAGGACTCCAACTCTAAAAACCAATACTTCTTGTTAATCTTAGAATGTGATGACAGCAGAGCACTATGTTGCAGTATGTTGGATCTTTGGCAGAGATTCCTCATACTTTGAATTTTAATTTAATTAGACTAAGGAGAAAAACTTTCAGAATTAAAGAAAGAGGGGAAAAAAAAAAAAAAGTTCACCTCAAGTCCCACACATTGAGTCGCCGGTCTGTTCCACTGGATGCTAAGATGGTTTCATTGTGAGGTGACCACTGAACCTGAGAGGAAGAAAGAGGATTCAGGTCTACTCCACAAACTCGCATCACCAAATATACTACACTAGCAGAATACCCGCGCTTCGCAGCGGAGAAGTAGTGTGTTGAAGAAGGTATGAAAAAGAAAAGGAAAAATTTTAAAAATAACGTAACATGATTGTTAATGTAATTGTTTTGTCATTGATATGAGTGTTGTTCCCATATCTATATATATCTATATATATCTCTATATCTATATCTATATATCTCTATATCTATATCTATAT
>JANRMT010062848.1:7712275-7727395 GCA_026402145.1 Polypterus bichir lapradei
AGTCAGTCAGTCAGTGAGTGAGTGAGGGCTTTGCCGTTTATTAGTATAGATTTCTTTTAAGACTAAATACTAGCTAATGTGGATGGAATACATTTGAAATCAGGTATCTATAAAACATGTCATAAAAATACAAAAGAAGCAGTAAAGCATACCTGGAAGATTTCATCTTTATGAGACTCGAAGGAATGCAACTTCAACTTTAAGTTTCGCAAATCCCAAAGTGCAACAGTCTGTCAAAATTGAAGAGCAGACGAAACAGCAATGAAACTCAATTGTCATTAAAAAAAAGAAAGCAGTGAAGTAATGTGGGAGCACTATGTAATATGTAAAATGTTTAAAATCATTAAAAGCTAAAGATATATAGAAATAGACATGATAAATACAGATACAAAAAAAGATGATTAAAAAAAGCTAACAAATACTTTGAACACCTACTATTACACATTCAATTATAAAATATTCAAAGTAATCACGGGATTGCCAGTTCAAGGTGTTAAATATTACTAGTTGTATAAGAAAGATGAAATAAACACCACAGGCAAGTCAGATCTCACAATATAATAAACATATTGACTCACCTTATCTGCAGAGCCGGTGGCTAGAATGAACTCACTGTATGGGTTAAAGGACAAACAGTTCACTTCGGCTGTGTGAGCATCCACTGCATGGCTGGGTTTGGAAGTGTTATTGGATCTGGTGTCCCAGCTGAAAGCAGAGAGCACTTGCCAAGATTAATATATTTTAGATCAAAACACAGCACAAAGTCAGACAATGACCATCCATGTTTGTTCTTTTACAACAAACTAAATAATACAAATTTAAAAGACCATGGTCCCAGCTAAGTAATCGGATGAGGTTAGCTTAAAGTAAATCACTCAAGTTTACTTTCAGAGTTTTTATTTAAATTCGAGAATGAAAGCAAGCATTGACTCACATCATGAGTTTTTGGTCATCTGCCACTGATCCAAACAGGGACTCATGTAACAAGTGCCAGGAGACATCCTCCACAACAGCTGTGTGTCCAGTGAAGATAGTCTTTGCATCCACCACTTTGCCTTCTTTTGGCACTGCACTGATGTCCCATAGACAAATAGTCTAAAAAGCAGAGAAGAAAAATGTTAATTTATCAGCTATTTTCTTAGGCCGTCTAGTTCAATACAGGGTTTACTGAAGCACAAGTGTCCCAGCACCATAATCAATACACATGAATCTGAGAAAATAATGGCAAGCTTGTATTAGGAATGATCAGCGTTTGCTCTTGTATACTAAAGCAGTTCTAAGATACCCATCACTTAAATCTTTTACCTCAAAAAATGCAGAGATTAGAGAAAGAACAAGGCCCTGTGAGATGTGTCAGACAGCAATCAGACACTATAACAGAACATTTACAGGAATATAAATGATTACTGGTGCATGGAATACATGGGTAACAATCTTAATAAACTGTCTTGAAACCAAAAATGTAAAAACAGTGAGAAATGCAAACATGAGTTTAACTGGCAAAGCAATAACAAAATGCAAGTTCATAATTAGGGAAGTGGGTGAAAAATTTGTTAGCTTTGCACATACAGTACAGGCAGAAAAGTTTGGACACACCTCCTCATTCAATGTGTTCTCTTTATTTTCATGACTAAAGGCATCAAAGCTATGAATGAACACATGTGGAGTTATGTACCATAGATCCCGGAATACAAGCCGAGAATTTCGTCCTAGATTTTTGGCTTGGAGTTTGGGGGTCGGTTTATACGACGAGTATCATTTCAGATTCAAGATTTCCAGTGCAATGCCGGTTTTGCCGATGAATACGGAAGTAAATAATGACAAAACCACAGAGCCATCTTTCAGATGAAGAAGTAACTTTGCATGCCGGTACTTTAAATTAAATAAAGAATTTATTCAAAAAAGTGTTTTAGTTGTTGATTTTATTAATAAAATTTATAATAAATTATCGGGAAGTTTAAAATAAAATTTATTTTGATTTACGATCCACATCTTGAGTTACGAAACGGATGCGGTCACGTGTATCCGCTTGCGCGATTGTAAACAAACAACCGAGAGCGTTAGTAGCGTCAGTCGGAGCCCAGATACATGTGTTTGTGGATGTAATTTCGAAACGAAGATGGACATTGTGTGGAAATATCTCCTCCTCCTCCTCCCTTCCTGCAGCCCAAAGATGTCAAATTAAATGGTGAGTACAGTATGAAATTGTTTCTAGAATAGAATGCCTTTTACTGTCACTATACGCATCTACAATGAGATTAAAAGCAGCTCCTTCAGTGCAGAAAAAAGTTCTGTATAGGGCTTGTATGGTTGTTTTTTAGCCTTAGCATAACGCCGTATCTGCGGCCCCACTTCTGCTTTCTTTCCCTCCTCCGTCTGTGTCGTCTCCTAGACCCGACAACAAACCACGGAGAGCCCGCTGGTCTCGCTATGTTGTGCGTGTGATGAAAAACACTCAAAACAGATGTCTGGCTCTGGACACCGATGTCTATAAGGTTCTGAATGGTGTAGCGGATGTTCGCCGAACCGATCGTGCACAAACAAGGACAAAAAAAAAAAAAAAAGTACAAAAACAACAAAAAAGTGCATTGAAAAGGAGAGCCCTGAGCCGCTGCGCGCCACCATGCTCCTAGCCTAATCGAAGTAGGCTAGGCACTTTTTATAACTTTTTGGTTAGTACATTAGAAAAAATATTGCTGTTTTTTATTATGAAAAGGTTTAGTAAGTGTTGTAGTGGGAGGTTTGGAACGCATTATGGGTTAGCCTTTGCGAACGAATTAAGTTCGTAAGTCAAGGGTCCACTGTATTGCGTATTTAAGTTAATCAAATTTATAACAAGTCTCCGGAAATCCACCCGCCGATGTACCGTATTTGCGTATATAGTTTCAACACAAAGGTTCCAATTTACCAAACTTCTCCGCAATCACTTCCTAGTTTCCATCAAAAATGCCGGCAGTCTCAAATTCTCGCCGATAAACATTATAAATATACCCGAAGAGACACTTAAGGAAATTTAGAAAATTTTGCTTGGAGAAGGGGGTCAGCTTAAATACCGGTCATCGGCAAATACATGTAATTTAGTCGGTAGAGAAGGGGATCGGCTAATATACCGGGTCGGCTTGTATTCCGGGATCTACGGTACTTAACAAAAAAAGGTGAAATAACTGAAAACATGTTTTATATTCTAGTTTCTTCAAAATAGCCACCCTTAGCTCTGATTACTGCTTTGCACACTCTTGGCATTCTCTGAGCTTCAACAGGTAGTCACCTGAAATGGTTTTCACTTCACAGGTGTTATTTAGTGTTATTTAGGGTTATTTAGTAGAATTTCTTGCTTTATCAATGGGGTTAGGACCAGCAGTTGTGTTGTGCAGAAGTCAGGTTAGTTGGACGATCATTTATTTTTCAACAGGACAATGACCCCAAACACACCTCCAGGCTGTGTAAGGGCTATTTGACCAAGAAGGAGAGTGATGGAGTGCTGTAAATAGTCATGAAAATAAAGAAAACACATTGAATGAGGAGGTGTGTCCAAACTTTTGGCCTGTACTGTATATACCCAAAAAAGGTACACCTATAGACACTTTGAAATTTATTCTAACTGGTTCTGCATCACTGATCAAGTGATCTAAATTAAAACCCAGTGTCCAACTGGTCTTTTTTTATAGTTTGTATGTCCTACATCCCAAAGGTTGCGTTTTTTGTTAACTGAGGATTCTAAATTGGACACATGTAGGAATGTTAAGAATGCTAAAGCCACAGCACAATCCTGGTCTTAGACAAAGAGATCACCAAAAAAATATATATACTGACAGAAGAGAAGACTTAAAAATGTCACAGGGAATAACAATGATATACTGACAGAAAAAATACTACTTGTCAAGAAACCTAATTACATTATAAGCGTATAATTAGTCATTAGCACACAAAAACCAAGGCAAAGGACAAGATTTATATTGAAAAAACAAGTGTGGAAAAATCTAAGGAACAAAAGGTAGTAACAGAGGACTCAAACACACTGAATAAGAAAAAAAAAAGGTCTAAAATGATTCATTTAAAAAGAACACCTCTACGGAACAAAATAAATGAGAAACAGAAATAACAAATAATACAACAAAATAAGCCAATACTTCTTGCAAACAACAGAAAGCATTTGAAAAAAAATTAAAGTAATCTAAAACACGTTTCATCCATAAAGAAAGGTAAAGTCTGGTAGTGGTAAGTTCCTAATTACAATGAAAAAGACCAAAAAAGATCAGTGTTGTTACAATATATAAAAGTAACTCCTACACGGAGATCAATGTAATCTCCCCGAACAGATACAGTATAATCAGGGAAAGATGGTGGCTTGAACCTGCCACTGGACAGAACATCATGTTCAAAACTATTCATAAAAGGTCACAAAACTGAGCAGGGCTGAGTCTGAGCGTCTGGCCTTGCAATACTAGGTTGAACGTTTTACTCAGGCACAGGTAATTTCTTCTGGAGGATGAATTTTTCCCTCTCACAATTAGCAACAGTTCATCTAATCACAAAAAACATTTGTGTTGTGGCATAAATGACAGACAAAACAATAAAAACAAAAATAACTGCTTACATACAGTACCAATTGGTCAACACCTGGGTAGGTTAGAATTAAGAGTAGTGTTTTAAGCACTTACAAATGTGATTATGCTGTTTAACATGACAAAAAATTACGTACTCTGCATAGATGCTACTGGCAATCACAGAGGGTACACAAATCTCTTATGGCTTCACTTAAAGAGGGGAAAGACTGGCTGTCTAACCTAGATATCCCAAACTTTAATATCTGCATGGCAAAATACAAAACATTTTTCCTGCAAAATTCTCATAAAATGGAGTTTGTGAAATGTTAAGAACTTTAAACAATTAGACTCAAAACATTCTTTTTAAATGATTGTTATGTTTCATCGTATGGTGGGTTAAGTAATGTGTTGCATCAGTACATTCTCCCCAACCTGGCCTGACTGGTCTGTCTGTTGTAATCTTGTGAAAACTAACTAATGCACAGGTCTTCCACACTGCCATCATTACCTTGGCAATGCCCAGAACATTTTCTTGGACTCCTGTCAGCTGCACAGGAATACCATAACTGTACAAACTTTCATATGAGAATTGTTCAATAATTAAATTAACACAATGACTATAAACATGCATTTCCACTATCAAGTCAGTATCCAGAATATATGAAGAACACAGTTATCCCAGTCAGGGTCCTTACATGATCATCTGATGCACTCAGTAAACAACCACTTAGGTTAGGGTTCCATGAGAGTCCATAACCTTCCTTCTGATGACCTCTGAGCCGCAGATCAGGATTACACTCTCCTGATGGATCTAAAAAAAGTAAAGTTACTTAATTTTCTATTTACATTTTAGGAATCTAAGTATGGAAACAAACCTACTGCTGCTACTTTAGTCTCCATTTTTCATCCTCATGGGTAAGGAACAAATAAAATTACCTGGCTTTGATGGATGCTTAGTGTAGTCAAACACAAGCACATCACTGGTTGGCGTCTTTGTGGCAATAATGCAAGGGTTCTGTGGCATATATCGAGCTCTGTTAACCTCTCCTTCATGATTTATCTTGATTTCTATCTCAATCTTTCCACTGACTGAACCAAACCCACCAAACTCTATTAAGAAAAAAATAACACTGTTAGAACACAAAATTCATCATCCCTTTATCTCCTTTTATCCCAACAAGGAGAATATACTAAGGTGAGCCAATCAAGCCATCCTATCTTCAGCAGCTTCTTCCAACACCTTCTGGGGAATTTAGAGGTGATACCATGCAGGCTGAGAGAAACACTTCCCTCCACAGTATCCTTGCCCTGACCCTTCAACTTCTCACTTTGGGCTGTGCATTGATACTTGCTGCAGTACAACAATGGCCAAAGTGAATGCCTGTGCAAGGTTGTATTTTGGAGAGTTCACAGTGAATGACTTAAAGAAAAATAAATAAGGCCTGAAATCACAACCACTCAAGGGCTCAATCACTCTATGCACACTATATTTAATTTAGAAATCTTAATCTTTAAAAATGTTAAAACAAAACTTAAACAGTTCTAATAAATGGAATTAAATTGTACCTCCTTTTTCACTGTCGTAATGAGATGCATCAAACTGGGCATCATCATTTGGCAACTGTACACTGGCAATGACCAAATGGTTCTGCTCATCTGAAGTGTGTGTTCCAAGAACTAATCTATGGACACTAAAATCCTTCCCTTCAGGTCTAAAACAAAAACAAAAACAATCACAAAAATGTGAAAGAAAAGCAAACATAAAATAGCACAAACAAAATAAGGGTTATGCACATGTCAATGTGAATGTAATTCAGGGTCCTGGGTTAAATATGTACATTAATTCAATTTTATTGATATTTATAAAATCACATTACAACAAAGAACATTTAAATTACACATTGAAAAGATAAACAGACGCAGCCTAATTTGAAACTCAAGAAAAATTAAAATCTCATAAACAAGCAAACAAACTCACACACACACACACCTCCCCTCAGGTCAGGTCGCTACACTAACCATATGACAAAACAACTCGGGATTCTGGCTGGTAACCCCCCAGGCACACACACGGTCCAGTCCCACCCCTCAGAAACACTCATCTATTTGCCACAGTACAGAAGGTCTCACAACCAAATAGCAAAACAGAAAGCACCAGGACTCTGAAGACTTGGACATTCATCCTTTTAGATACTGGGAGCAAAAAAAAAAAAAAAAAACACCCACACAACACCTCTCCAGTGACCTCATGTCCTCCTCCATGCTCTCCCAATTCATCTACTGACTTCATAGGAAGAGTCTCCACAGAAATAAATGTGGCCAAAATAAGTAACCTCTCGACAAGGCCAATATTCTCTCCACAGACAAAACACACTGCTGACTGCTGTGCCCTAGGGATCATTAAAGGCCAGAATCGTTTTTTATCCAAGACACTTACAAGCCTAGGCACTCCGACTCCTCGCAAAGTCTTTTGAGAGCCTCAATCAGAGCCTCCATTGAATCCGCAAACATCACAGCATTATCAGCAATTCCAGTTCAGTGAATCTTTCTTCACCAAAAGATGCACTAAAGTCGCTGAACCCGATGACCCTGCCCAACACCTAGTCCATGCAATCATTGAACAGAGCAGGAGAAATAACACACCTCTGACAAACCCTAGAATCAAGAGGGAAAAACACAGAGGTTCTGCCTCCACTATGAACAGCACTCACAGTACCAGTGTAGAGGACCTCCATGATATCCAGCAACTTTGGGGAGATCCCATGAAGTCTCAGGATGTCCTACATGGCAGCTTAATCAACTACATTGAAGGCTTTACAAAAATTGACAAAGACTGCAAAGAAACTCTGCCATTATTTGCATTTGCGCTCTATGAGAACCCTCAGTACCAGGATCTGGACAATGGTAGACTTATTAGGCATGAAACCAGACTGCTCTGGTTGATCATAGGTGAGAAAGAGATCACGGATCCTATTCAGGATGACCCTATGTTATACTACATTTTTCTTTAATACTAATGTCACTGTCTCTATGCTCACTGGTATGGATTTATTCACATGTGCATGTTAAATTTGGCACACAGGGGCTCAGCAGTTAGAATTGCTAGCCAAGCATTGGATTAGATAGCCAAAGACAACTGGAGGATTGTATAGTCAGCTTAAACACAGAATAGTGTATTCCTGTCCTCTGTCAGCACAAATCTTCTTTCCTTATTGGGAGAATGAGAATCGGCATGTAAGCACTATGATATTTCTGTATTTTGTGGAGGAGGAGTTCAGCCCTTGTTTGGAGACAGAGAAGACCAGCAAGTGAAGCAAGACATTATTTAAAGGCTTGGACAACAGCCAGACCCTTTGAGGCTGAGTCGGCAAAGTTCCGAAAAACCTCCCAGCGTGGGGACGAGAAAATGGCAGCCTGTGTTGATCCAGATTCCCACCTGGATAAAGTCTGTCCATATGCCTCCCGTCTGTAACCGCGTTAACCGTCAGTAAATGTAAGCTAAAGTATATTTTTTCTCATGTGATTCTTGTACCGCCGTAATCACGATGGGAGGGATATCGCCTTTTCTGGTATATTACTATATTGTTTAGTTACTTAATATGCCGCAATTTCAAAAGAACACATTTCCAAGAGAGCTAATGCCTCTTCAGGAAACACCCTAGCAAGGACCTTAGCCGGCACAGAGAGCAGTGTTATTCCCCAGTAGTTGCCACAGTCCAAACTATCACCATTCCTTCTCCAGAGAAGGATGAAAAGCCCCATTTTCCAGTCAGCTGGAATGATGCCCATCTCCCAAAGGGAAGCAAAGATTGCTTACACTGCCAGGACAGCCTTACCATCAGCCTGGAGAAGTTCACCCCAGATACCATAGATTCCGGCAGAATTCTCTACCTTCAGTTGGTTCACCACCTGTACAATCTCAGTGAGATTGGTGGTTCACAGCTAATTGGAGGAACAGCCTCATGAACCATGGACCCAGAGATGTCCAATGCCTTAGCCAGAGGATCAGCTTTAAACAGCTGCTCAAAGTAGCCAGTCCAGCAGGTCACAATTGTAGCTTCATCCATAAGGGCCATTCCATCACTTGTACTGACCTAGACTCTGAACAACAGATTTGGATGTGCGCAATGCTTTGATTCCTTTGTAAGCATGACGCTGGTCACTAGATCATAGAAGGTGTGTCACTTGCTTACAGCCATCCTTCTCAGTTTTTGGAACAGACCAGAGATGTCATCAAGCTGTGCACTGCGACTCCTCTCAATGATATCTAGAGTGAAACACCTCCTTCTGGGAACACTGTCAACACAACCCTTAGCAACCTTCAAGGTCTTGTCACTGAAGGTCTCCCACATCACATTAGGATCAGCAGTCAAACCCAGATCTGCAAGTTCCTAACACAAACTGCATGTGAGCTCATTACAAACAGCCTGATCTTAGAGCCTGGCCATTTCCAGCCTCACTATCCTAATAGGTGGTAGCCTACTGAACCTAAGCTGGACCTTCAAAGTTGCAACAACAAGTCTACGGTCAGAATTTACAAACTGGGCATTTCTGTAGTTATGTAGGAGCCTCCAGCATCTGCCCACAAGGATGTGATCAATCTCCTTCAACACCCCACCAGGACTGGAGTATAAAGTCCAACAATGCAGCACAGGGGGCTGGGACAAGGATACAGCAATCCGTAGCCACTGACCTTCTGTAAAGGCAAGGAACATGAAGCCACTTTCACCACAGTTGCCAGACCCATGGGGTCCAAATCATTCTTCATAGTGGTCACACTACATCTCCCATAACAACAGAGTCACCTCACAAGCACCCATAAACCACAGACCAAAATTGTAAATAAAAGTCTCCTTACTGGAACATAACTCACTGTAATCAGAGGACACACTGAGACAACAGACAACGCAGCCAGAGTGCCTTAATCAGAGTCGCATAATAAGCTCGTTGAAAGGAGCAACATCAGACACCACTGGAAGGAGCCGTTCCGCCACAGTAACATCTACACTCCAAGTATGACAGCCATCAGAGCGACCAGACCAATAAAAGGTGTACTCTCTTACAGAGATCTGGCCAGTCCCAGGTCTGCACACCTCAAAGAGTGGTGCCGCCACTGAAACACGGAGTTTACGAAGATTCCTCCAACAGCCGCGAAAGATGATCATCATGCCGGACAGACAAGACGTTTCATATGCCTAGCCGGATAGGCTGCCTTAAATTGGGACCCTAGGGCTCCAAATATTTGCAGAAATTTTCTTAAAGTGCCAAAAAGCAGTACTTAGTATTTTTTTTTTTTAATCTTGCAGGCCTCACAAGAAGGCTGTCCATCACTCATAAGATGCTTTCACACAAAGCCCGTTTGATTTGTTCCAAATAAGGGGAAGATGTGTAACTTTGTTTCAACTGGAAAACTACTTGAAAATTAAGCATGACTACAACAGGTATGAAAACGACACATTTGAAATAAGTGAGTATACAAAAGAAACACTGCTCTGCTGAGGATATGTGCTTCGGTTTTATAATGCCAGACATAGCAGGCAAGGTTAATTTACATGTATGATGTTCTGTATTTACAGGGCTACGTAAAAGTTTGGGCACCCTTATGAGGCTGCATGATAATTTGCTATGTCTTCATAAGAGAAGATCAAGCAATATACCATTTGTTTAACTAGAGAAATGTAGACATGGGGATGTTCATCAGACCACAATTCCCAGTGTAGCATTATTAAGTGGTATGAAATCAAATTAAAAAAAATGTGATGTGGAAATGTTTGGGCACCCTTTTAATTGCATTAATTTGAAGACCTGTAGTCATTTAATTCCAACAGGTTGCAGCACAAAATTGCTTTGATTAGCTCATTAGACCTTAAACTACAAAGAGAGATGCAACAATCATGAAAAAGGTTATTTAACATAATTGCTAGTTGTACTAGTCCTTGATTCTCTCCTAGAGAGTGACATCATGGGAACCTCTAATCTACTGACCTAAAAGCTAAGACAATTCATCATTATGAATTAGAAGAGTACAAGAAATTATAACAAAGGTTTGGACTGTACGTCTCCACAGTCAGAAATGTAGTTAGGAAATGTAAGGCCACAGAAACAGTCCTAAAGGAAAGATGTAGTAGGCCAAGAAAAATATCTGAAAGGCACAGCTGAAGGCAGGTTAGAATGGTCACAGACAAGCAACAGACCACCTCCAGAGAGCTATAAGAACATCTGACTGCTGATGTGTCATTGTACATTATTACACAGTTCAGCGCACTTTGCACCAGGAACAGCTCGGTGAAAGGGTGATGCGCAAAAAGCCTTTTCTGAGTACTCACCACAAAAAGAGTTGCATGAGGTATGCAAAAGCACATCTGGACAAGCAAGAAACATTTTGGAAAAAAAATACTGTGGACACATGAGACTAAGGTAGAATTAATTTGGTCGCAACCAGAGGCATGGCGCCTGGCCAAAAAAAAAAAAAAAAAAAAAAAAAAACGCATTCCAGGAGAACTTGCTGCCTACTGTAAAAATTGGGTGGAGGTATTGGAAACCTTGCTAAAGTTGAGGGCCTCATGAATTCCTCCCAGTATCAGCAGATTCTTGACAAGAACATTCAAGAGTCAGTCACAAAGTTGAAGTTACACCAGGGTTGGATGTTTCAGCACAACAATGATCCAAAGCTCCGTTCAAAATCTACCAAGGAATTCACGCAGAGGCAGAAGTACAATGTGCTAGTATGGCCATCCCGCTTCCCAGACCTGAACATTATTGAAAATGTATGTGTTGATTTGAAGCATTCTGTCCACGCTCGGAAGCCACCAAACTTGACTGAACTTGAGGCATTTTGTATGAAAGAATGGTCCAAAATACCACCAGCCAGAATTCAGGGACTTGTCAGTGGCTATAGAAGGCATCTACAGGCTATTATTTCAGCAAAAGGAGGCTCTACTAAATAATGATGGGATTATTCTTTTGGGGTGCCCAAATTTATGCACCTATCTATTTTTGTTTAAATGCACATTAAATTGGTTCTGTTGGTCCAATAAAAATGTTTCACTGCTGAAATGTTGCCCTTTCCATTAGATATATATGTTAAAATGAAGTTGCTAGCTCAAAAGCTTTGCCAAGTTATAACTCAATAGTAATTTTCTTATCGGGGTGCCCAAACTTTTACATAGTACTGTACTGTATTTTCCCGTTAACACCATGTGAACATAAACTCAGTTTAGTTAATCTCAAAGCACATCTATGATCTGAACTCTTGCATATATTTGTTAAGAATGTTCATTTTGGATTGTTTGAGAGAATGCCCCACCTCATCTGCATGCATGCATCACTTTCACAGTGCAAGATTAGGGGTTGGTTTGTTTGTTTGTCTCACAGGGAACTTCTGTTAATTTTTTTTTTGTCACCCCGTATGTGTTTTGATTGACAAAATCAACAAGTGATTTTACAGCTGCTGTCAGATGGTGCACAAGGCGTAGTGAGCCTGATTAGGTGCTTAGCTTGCTCTGATTGACCGGTGATTGTGCAACTTGTCAATATGAATTGTTACAATTGTACCTATGTTCTTTTATTTGCAGTTAATTTTTAATTAATTTTAATGCTCCATGTAAATCCTCAATTCACTGTGCTGTGAATGAAATTCCCTATCACTGACAGCAGGCACGATGTGTGACTACCACAATATGCACAATTTCACTCAGAATACTCAGTATTTCATATAGTTAGATCAATCCTGTGTAAATCATATTCATACCTCATGAGAGCCACTGGTACAGTCCAGAGACCACCCTTTCCAAAGAGACTTGGTATGGTTGTGTTGGTACTCACCAGGGTGCAACTGGCATCATATAATGCTTTACATTTATATAGTGCTATCCTCAATACTCAAAGTGTCTTACATTAAGAGTGTGGAACTACTTCAATCACCATCAATGTGCAGAATTCACCTGGATCATGTGATGACAGCCATTTTGTGCCAGTACGTATTAGCCATTTGGTGGTAAAGCGGTAAAAGAGATAGTTAGCCCATTATGGACAGAGGATGATTAGAGGGCCAGAATAACCAGGCCATGGTGGTTAATTTAGCCTGGAAATCGGGATCCACCCAACTCATTTCGAAGGATGCCCAGGGTTCTTTAATGACCAAAGAGAGTCAGGACCTCCATTTTACATTTCAACTAGAGGATAATGCAAATTTTTACACTCGGTATTTTACTATGGACATTGACCATTGTGTGAGCTTTATAGTCCTGCGTTTTTTGTTTTGCTTTTTGGACACCCCAACAGAGATATTACATCAATACTTAGTTGAGCCTCCTTTTGCAAATATAACAGCTTTTAGACGCCTCCTATAGCCTTTGATGAGTGCCTGGATTCAGGATGGAGGTATTTTTGACCATTCTTCCATACAAAATCTCTCCAGTTGAGTTAAATTTGATGGCTGCCAAGCATGGAAAGCCTGCTTCAAATCATCCCATAGATTTTCAATGAAATTCAAGTCAAGGAACTGTGATGGCCATTCCAGAACATTGTACTTCTACCTCTGCATGAATGCCTTTGTAGATTTTGAACTGTGTTTTGGGTCATTGTCTTGTTGGAATATCCAATCCCAGCGTAACTTCAACTTTGTGACTGATGCTTGAAAATTATCCTGAAGAATTTGTTGATATTGGGTTGAATTCATCTGACCCTCGACTTTAACAAGGGCCCCAGTCACTGAACTAGCCACACAGCCCCACAGCATGATGGAACCTCCTCTAAATTTGACAGTAGGTAGCAGGTGTTTTTTTTGGAATGCAGTGTTCTTCTTCCACCATGCAAAGCGCTTTGTTATGACCAAATAACTACATTTTTGTGTCATCAGTCCAAAGCACTTTGTTCCAAAAGTAATCTGGCCTGTCTAAATGAGCATTTGCATACAACAAGTGACTCTGTGGCGTGAGTGCAGAAAGGGCTTCTTTTTCATCACCCTGCCATACAGATGTTCTTCGTGCATACTGCGCTGAATTGTACAACGATGTACAGATACACCACCTGCAGCAAGATGTTCTTGCAGGTCTTTGGAGGAGATCTGTGGGTTGTCTATAACCATTCTCACAATCCTGTGCATATGCTGCTCACGTATTTTTCTTGGCCCGCCAGACCTGGGTTTAACAGCAACTGCGCCTGTGGCCCTCCATTTCCTGATTTACAGTCCTTACAGTTGAAACTGACAGTTTAAACCTCCGAGATAGCTTTTTGCAGCCTTCCCCTAGACCATGATACTGAACAATCTTTGTTTTCAGTTCTTTTGAGATTTGCTTTGAAGATCCCATGCTGTTACTCTTCAGAGGAGAGTCAAAGGGAAGCCCAACTTGCAAATGAGAACCTTAAATACCTTTTCTCATGATTGGACACAACTATCTATGAAGTTCAAGGCTTAAAGAGCTAATCCAACCAATTTGATGTTGCAAGTAATCAGTATTGAGCAGTTTCATGCATTCAAATGAACAAAATTACAAGGGTACCCAAATTTTTGCACAGCCAGTTTTTCACATTAGATTTAATTTCATACAACTAAATACTGCTTCACTAAAAATCTCTGTTCTGAAAACACCCCAATACTCAGATGTTCCTAGGAAATGAAAGACATACCACTATTATCTATTTTGTTGAAAGTACAGTAAATTATTATGCAGGCTAAGAGGGGTTCCCAAACTTTTTCATATGACAGTATACACATATACATTTCTCCATTATAAAAAAAAATCCTGGAAAGGAAAACCAGAGCGATAAGACGTTATCTTCTCGGAAGTTCTCACAAGACGCTTAAGACCTGTGAGACACAAACAATATCAAAAAAGAGCACGGCCAGCAAAACACTCAAGTCATGTAAAGGCACATGGCACACACAGACCCTGTGCTCTCAGCACATATAAAGCGTATAAGGACAATATGTTCTAGATGAAACATCAACAACTAAGCAATAAAAAAAAAAAAAAAAAAAAAAAAAAAAAAAGACCCAAAAGTGTTGGAGAGATTAAAAAAAGGCAGATAAGAGATTATGAAAGCAGTGGCATTCGAAAGGCTCAAACAAACGATGGCATGATACACATGCAGAGAAAGGTAAATATATATCTCTATACTAATAAACGGCAAAGCCCTCACTCACTGACTGACTGACTGACTGATCACTAATTCTCCAACTTCCCGTGTAGGTAGAAGGCTGAAATTTGGCAGGCTCATTCCTTACAGCTTCCTTACAAAAGTTGGGCAGGTTTCATTTCGAAATTCTATGCGTAATGGTCATAACTGGAAGTTGTTTTTCTCCATTTACTGTAATGGAGTTCAGCTGGAGGGGCGGAGTTTCGTATGACATAATCACGCCTCTCACGTAATCACGCATTACGTAGAAAGCCAGGAAGAGCTACAAAACGCGCTTTAGAAAACATGCATTATATAATTAAGAAGGCAGCGAAACAATTAGAAGCGAGCGACTGACATATAAAACCATATTCAGCGGCTCAAGTGAACTGACGCAGTGCGCAGACAAAAAGTAACAGTTCCAAAGAGTGCTGAACAAAAACCGAATTACACT
>JANRMT010062848.1:7732395-7755545 GCA_026402145.1 Polypterus bichir lapradei
TAATGCATCAAGTTTAAGACGGAAGTAAAAAACTTATGGGTAACTTGACTGTAATCTGAATTTTAAATCGCATATTCATCAGACCACTAGGACAGCATTTTTTCACTTAAGAAACATAGCAAAAGTTAGACCTCTTATATCATTGAAAGATGCTGAGAAATTAATTCATGCTTTTGTTTTCAGTAGACTAGATTACTGTAACACACTCCTCTCAGGACTACCCAAAAAAGACATAAATCAATTGCAACGAGTGCAGAATGCAGCTGCTAGAATCCTAACTAGAAAAAGAAAATCCGAACACATTTCTCCAGTTTTGATGTCACTACACTGGTTACCTGTGTCATTCAGGATTGACTTTAAAATACTGCTTATTATTTATAAAGCCTTAAATAATCTCGCTCCATCTTATATATCGGAATGCCTGACACGTTATATTCCAAATCGTAACCTCAGATCCTCAAATGAGTGTCTCCTTATAATTCCAAAAGCTAAACTTAAAAGAAGTGGTGAGGCGGCCTTCTGCTGTTATGCACCTAAAATCTGGAATAGCCTGCCAATAGGAATTCGCCAGGCAAATACATTAGAGCACTTTAAAACACTGCTGAAAACACATTACTTTAACATGACCTTTTTATAACTTCACTTTAACTTAATACTGATACTCTGTATGTTCAATTCATCATAATAACTATTCACAGTGGCTCCAAAATCCGTACTGACCCCTACTCTCTCTTCTGTTTCTTTTTCCGGTTTCTTTGTGGTGGCGGCAGCCTGCGCCTCCACCACCTACTCAAAGCATCATAATGCACCAACATTGATGGACTGAAAGCCAGATGTCTACGTGACCATCATCATCAGGTCCTTCCATGAAAACCCTAAATACAAAGAGGACTGTTTGATTTATGTTAGGTAGATTTCCCAGAGGGGACTGGGCGGTCTCTTGGTCTGGAATCCCTACAGATTTTATTTCTTTTTTTCTCCAGCTCTTGGAGTTTTTTTTTTTTTTGTTTTTTCTGTCCACCCTGGCCATCGGACCTTACTTATTCTATATTAATTAATGTTGACTTATGTTTATTTTTTATTGTGTCTTCTATTTTTCTATTCTTCATTTTGTAAAGAACTTTGAGCTACATTTTTTGTATGAAAATGTGCTATATAAATAAATGTTGATTGATTGATTGATATTCTGAACCAGTTTCTGAAATCTCAGTATTTATTTGTGATGTCCTAGTTTGCAATTTATCTTTGAATAAAACAAATACTATTTATAACCTCAATAATGCTTTGCTTCCCAGTGAAATCTCTGGAGAAGTAATTTATAAAAATGTCAATCTGTGTAGAAATCAGTATAATAAAATATTTATAATTTAATATTAGAGGCTGAGCTCCTAATATGTTAAATTAGTAGTGCTTAATAATTTTAGCTTTAAAATAAAAGCACCATGGTGAGAAACAGCAAAAATAGAAATTTCACTGAAGGAGAAAAATTGATGTCATTATTAGATTACGGCTGAGACTCACTGAATAAGACCATCAGATATAGACTACCTCCTTACTACTAGACAATACATCTATGATCTTCACCACAAACTTTTACCTGTTCATTAAATACAGTGAAAGTAAAAAGTATGTGAACCCCTAGGAATTATCTATATTTATGTCTAATTCCCATATAAAACATGGTTGTATCTTCATGTCAGTCATAATAATGAACAAACACAGTCTCCTATAACTAACGATACACAGATTTTTCAGAGAATTTTTGACCATATTGAATAAATCATTCAAACTGTGACACTGAAGTTTGGAAAAAGTAAGTGAACCCTAAGCTAATGACTTTTTAAAAAGCTCGCTGCAGCCAGAATTTAGCACACCTGGAGTCCATTTAGTGAAACTAGTTCAGAGGTGTGGCCTAGAATTACTTTGATTGATAAAAAACAGTATAAAGTTTGAGCTTTTGACAAGAAGCATATCCAGATGGGAATCATGCCTCGCACAAAAGAGCTGTCTGAAGAGCTCCAATCGAGAATTGTTAATCTACATAAGGCTGAAAAGGGTTACAAAGTCATCTCAAAGATTGTAGATATTCATCAGTCTACTGTTAGGCAAGTTGTCTATAAATGGAGACAATTTGGTATTGTGGCTACTCTGCCTAGAATTGGGCACCCTGCCAAGATGAAACCACGAGCACAACGCAGAGTCAGCAATGAGGTAAAGAAGAACCCTAGAGTGAAAGACAGCAAAGGACTTGAAGTCATTAGAACTGGCTAAAATCTCTGTTCATGAGTCAACTATACGCAAAACATTGAACAAGAAAGGAGTCCATAGCAGGACACCAAGAAGGAAGCCAATTCTAATCAAAAAAGAACATTGCTGAATGCCTGAAGTTTGCGAAAGAGCAATTGGACACTCCACAACAGTACTGGGGAAATGTTTTGTGGAGTGATGAAACCAAAATTGAACTATTTGGGAGGAAACAAGCAGAACTTCATTTGGCGTAAAAAGGGCACTACATATCAACATCAAAACATCAACCCTACAGTGAAGTATGGTGGAGGGAACATCATGATTTGGGCCTGCTTTGCTGCATCGGGGCCTGGACAGCTTGCCACCATTGAGGGGAAAACAATAATAATTCTTTGCATTTATATAGTCCTTTTCTCACTACTCAAAGTGCTAAACAATTGCAGGGTAAGGGCCTTGCTCAAGGGCCCAACAGAGCAGAGTCACTTTTGGCATTTACAGGATTTGAACCGGCAACCTTCCAATTGCTAGTGCAGATTCCTAGCCTCAGAGCCACCATTCCACCTACAATTTTTTTTTTTTTTCTATAAACAAATTCTTCAGGATAATGTGAGGGTGTCTGCCCATCAACTTAAGCTCAGAAGAGGCTGGGTGATGCAACAGGACAATGACCCCAAACATCGCAACAAATCCACAGCACAATGGCTTCAGAAGAACAAACTCCGCCTTTTGGAGTGGCCCAGTCAAAGCCCAGATCTCAATCCTATTAAGATGCTGTGGAATGACTTGAAGAGAGCCATACACAGAATACAACCAAAGAATATGGAAGAGTTAAGGCAGTTCTGCAGGGAAGAATGAACTAAAATTCCCCCCACACGATGTGCAGGTCTGATCTGCAGTTACAGGAAGCACCTGGTTGAGGTCATTGCTGCCAAAGGAGGGTCAACCAGTTATTAAATCCCAAGGTTCACTTACTTTTTCCCCTACCACTGTGAACGTTGAATGCATTTGGAAAAAAAAAAAAAAAAAAAAAAAAAAAAGAAGAGAGTAAAATTTTTTGTGTGTCACTGGCTTAAGCTCATTGTGTATATCAGTAACTGTGACTTAGATGAAGATCACATTACTTTTTATGACAAATTTATGCAGTAAACCAGATAATTCCAAAGGGTTCACAAACTTTTTACTTTGACTGTATCATATTCTACTTCTACTATAGTTTACTACATCCAATGGCAGACAGGTTATTTAGCCAGAAAACAGAATCGAGTCACTGTACCTTGTGACATCTGGCAACCACTGAGCAGTGAGACTGGGCCATTCAAGAGCATGAGTCATCACTAAATCGTATAAAAATGGGGTATTCTTCTTCCAAATTTTGTACTCTTCATTGATCACTCGCTCCTCTACAGCATCATCAAAACCTGTGGTAACAGTAAAATCAACCAGAGAAAATTTTTAATCTGACAGCAAAGGAAAATAAGATTTTAACACAGAGTCTTTGCTCTCAAAAGTGTTTTAATTGATTAAAATGAAGGCTTGTAACCTCTCTAAAATATATCCGAGATCCTTGTCATAAGCGGTAGCACAGCATTAAACTATTTTATGTCTATGCCATTTATGAACTCTACTGAACACTGGCATGGTAGAATACCAGACTGAAAAAAAGCTAGTTTTTCTATGCCAACATCTTGCAGGCTTGACTTGTTCAAAGGACAGTTGCAATCACTGAAGTCAATTTTCTAATAAGATTTTGTAACTTGCTTGCATTGCTAAAAAACTTTTAATAAGGTAAGAATTCTTAAATGCAATGCTTATTTTTTTCTATACAATGATTTTTATACTGTGCATATATATGTGTGTGTGTGTGCTTATAAAATATTGCATTTTTATGTTACTGTTTAATATCTAAAATTTGTGTGATAATTCTTTAGATATTGATGCTACATAAGACAGGAATAAACATCACCACTCAAGGTATTTAATATACAATTTCTTTTGTTTAGCCCAAAAATCATACAAGGAGTGCTGCAATGGGCTATAACAGGCCTTGTCGTTCGACAGCCCCCCCCAAGCCTTGACTTTCTAAGAACACAAGAAAACGTTTGCTTTTTTAATAAATAATGTATTATTAACAATGATCACTAAATCAGATTTTAACAAATCAGAAGCAAATTAATGAAAGAAATGTCACATAAAGATTATGCTATAGAATTAGAGCTCTCTGTGGAAACAATTTCTCATGAACACAATACAGCAAGCGTAGTTATGACTGTGTATGGCACTGCTAGTGCACAGGTCAGAATCAACTCTTCGCTGTCACTTTGCAGTTCAATATTAAAACAATTAATTTGCATGTTTAAAACTAAGCAGTTACATGAATCACATGCAAATAAAATGCAATTCTAGCCGCACAGACTATATTCTTCGGCTCAAAAAGTGTGGTTACTTGTAAATCAGCGTTACAGTTCAGTTGTGTGGAGAGGGGCTGGGTTTTAACCCCATAGGTGGGAATGAACCATAGCGTATTGACCAAAGTTTGGTTACAGCAAATTGCAGTAAAATTAAAATAAATGAGCAGAAAAATAATCCAACATTCACTGCTTAAAAGAGGTGAATATTATTTACCCGGATTTGTCACTTTAAGCTAACATTTCTGAAAATGGTCATTCAAAGGTATGGTTATACACACAAAACAATTAAACTGCTTGAAAAATCTGTAGAATAAAATCTCACTTAAATATGTATGTGCTCAAGGCAAAAACTGCTATGCATATGATTCTTTTCTGAAATTCTTGCAAATAATTGTACTGAGGTTTTTTGTTATGTATGTAAATGTTTTTACGGCTAACAGCACCCGCTGTATGTATTACTAACACACCATTTTTCAATAAAATTTCCTGTGTAAAAAAAAAAAAAACAGTATTTATTAAAGTATAATTCTTAAATCAACAAACAGTGCTTTAAAAGTCAAGTAGGTATGGATTTTTGGCCTTTTTATTTTAAACGCATACCTACAATTTGAAAAATGAATAGTTTACCATTCCTAAATATATTACTTTGAAATGGACTAAGAAATAAGCACACATACTTTGCATTTTGCAGCTTTTCATCCATGATTTCATTCATCCTCAAACACACTTAATATACTTTAAATTTGTAGGGGCTGAAGCATTTTCTAAAATATTTTTAGAAAATATAAAATATTTTCAGGAGTCATACCTGAACAGTTTAGAGTTGCTTGTTAATTTTACAGGCACAAATCTGAGATGCTTTAAATGTGTAATACTTGGCACAGAACAAAATAATAGTGTACAATAATATGGCACTATTAATATTAACATGTACGGCGTTCACTCATGTAAATAATTAAGTCAGTCCAGCTTAACTGGTGAGATCTAGTTTTGATCAGGGATACAAAAAGTGAAGAAAGCTTAAGCTTAAAGGCACTGGTAATGGAAATGTTGTGACACCATGGCTTTGAATTTAATACATTCTGCAAACCTTCATCACAGTATAAATTTAAGATATGACAGCACTAAAATATAGAGCCATTTATCAACAATGACAACTCAGAACACAGTTTCACAATAAATGACAAATATGAATATACTGTAGTGGTTGAAATTGCACAATTTAGATGTCTGCAATCCATTGTTCATTTGCTTTAATAAACGAAGCAAAAGTACAACTATGTTATGGTAAGGTATACATTTTGGACATTGAATAGTCAATACTTAATTCTGACAAATTCTGTAGTGTATTACCCACGGTAAATATTTCTGCACACTCCAGAGAAAATCTGAGTATGCAAATAAATGTTTACACATACATACCTACCAACTTGAGTCAAGTAATATACAATACATTTCCATATACACTGAAAAATACGAAGACAGCAATTGTGTGGTCTGCTTATGCTGAACGAGCGGAGTACAAGCAACAAACTTTAGTAATACTCGTGCTACCCAAGCAGATGCTTCGCTTCCACAATATGCAATATAACCCGTACTTAGTGGCCTAATGAGATGGGAATTCTAGTAGGAAGAATGAAATGAAACTACACTTTTAACAGTCAAACTCACGAGGGTTATTTATTCTAGTGGAATGTTTTTCGAAAACACTAGAAATGAAACTATGCATCAAGTTTTAAACACGTCTAGAAAATGTCTTGGATAAGAATATCAAATGCATTTCTTCTATGAAAACTGAAACCCATTTTTGCCTTTTCAGATACATTTAAAATAATTCTGTTTTTAACGAGTGAGATAGCAGTCAAATTACTGAACTAAAGTACTGACGTGGGGTTTGACATTGGTCAAAAAAAAACAAAAAACTGGCGCCTGTGCCATCACGAGCCCAGTATGTGTTTGAAATTTAGTCCCGTTCACCCGGCAGGAAGAGTCAGGCCAAAGGCCTCTTTCGTATAAGTTGGATACTGAATTTTATGATAACCATCTATCATTTACAGGCAAGTTCCATCAGCAAGGCACTGAAATACTCTTACCTTCTTTATCGGCCATCTCAGCTTTCGACACCAGTAACGCAATCCTGAATGTAAAAAGGACAGCGACAACTCCGTTTCTCTTTGTCCGCAATTGCGCGGGGGTCGCTTGGCGCCAAGAATGCGTATCAGGCGTAACGTCGCCTAACCAATGAACACGCGACGTTTACGACGACGTTAAAAACCGGAAAAAGCAACCCCGGAAAAAAGTGGTCACGTGTCAATAATTGCACCAATCCAGTTAAGTTGGTTTTTTTTAACATGTATTCAATGATAATAAATACTTTCTCGTCCGTCTCTTTTTTATTTGACAAATCATATGGTAAATTTGGCCGGCAGTCATTTATATACAGTCCTTCAGCCAATCACCTATCTTTGATGTCTCATTTAATTTCATTTTTGTCAGATAACACGGCCAGATTGTTGTAAACATGACGTTTTTTAAACGAACAGATACATATACAGTATGGTTATTTTATTCAGCCTATACCTGTGTTTTGTAGTTTTTTGGGTGTCATTACACCTTTCTTACAAGTCTTTTATGGCCGACGTGGTAAGCATTTTAAAACAAGGTACAATTATTAAAATTAATTATGTGCTTTTAATTCATTTTAGTGTTTTAATTTCTACTAGCTTTTACAGCTAGATTTCTTTACGGAAGCACGTATAGTGGCTTTGATACATTGCACTGTTAAGTGATACTCAAATTATATATTATTTTCAGTGAGGGACAAAGAGCTGAACAAAGAAATGCACAATTCCATTACAAAAATACATTTAAAAACTTAAGTACATGTACCGACTGCATTTAAGTATAACAGCTACGACATTGTATGGCTTGCATGGGCTATTGGGATAATGTGTTGTAACAGTTATGTTAGTAAGTAGGAAACCTCATAATGAAGAAAGATTACAAAAGATGTTGCAGTGTTTTATACTGGTGTCTCACTGTTCACGAGTAGCAAATTTTGGTTCCTGTTTGGGTGCAATTTGCACAATCTGTTTGTGGTTTCTTCGCGCATTCCATATACACGCAAGATAGGTTAATTTGTAACGCTAAATTGGTCATTTATGGGCATCATAGATCGTACGTGTGTGTGGACTACAAGATCTGATCAAGTTATAAACCCTTTAAATAATGTTGTCATGCTGTTTAATTACAGTTAAAAACAGCCTTAATTTTGTTTGCATGCTTGTTCAGTAATTTTGTGCTGGACATTCTTTTAATTTTTAATTTAATTTTTAATTTAATTTTTAATTTTTAATTTTTAATTTTAATTTTAATTGGACATTCATTCACTAGTCATGTTACCCATCTAAAATGGGTTGAATTCAAAATAATCAATGTAGACCTCAGAGTTAACATTTGCAGTGTACCATACAATGTATATGTCTCTGTTATATGCCATTTGGTATGAGATTCGTAAAAATAGTGTTATTGTTTGTGATGGGATAGCTATTAGAATGACAGAGAGCAACCAAATGGACACCCAGATTGACACAGAGACACTTATCCTTTTATTAAGGTGGATTTGTTGATTCATTTGTAATCCTAACCACCTATTGCAACAGATTTCAGGGTTGCAAAGTGGCAGTCTTTCACAGGGCACTCTGACATACCCCACACCATTCATTTCTGACAATTTAGAGATGTTAGACAAGTTAATCTGCCTGGTACATGGTACAGAGGGTTCCCTTAGGAGAAATCATGATTTTCAGTTCATTTCAATTGTTTTTATTTTTTGTTTTTGTATATTTTGAAGACTGAAGACATTGTTTTTTTTTGCCAAAGACTATTTTAAAATAAGCATACAGGAGATGTTTAACAAGAACAGGCCATTCACCCAACACAGCTCATCATTTCCTGTGCACCTACCATTAGCAAAATATCACTGGTTCAGGATTTGAAGGTCACCATTGTGTTAATTTAACCTTTACAACCTGGTAACTTAATTCACATGTCCACAGTTTTCCATTTGAAGAAATCCTTAGTGGCATTTGAGTGAAATTTATTTATGAAAATCAAGTATTGAATCCTCTTGTTCTTGTTCAAGGTTGTGGGGCTGTCAAAAACAGAGCCTGTTAAAGCCCATTGTGTGATTCTGGGCCATACAAAAAAGAAATCGTTATTGTTGTTGTTGAAGAAATGATTTTATAGTAGCAAGCCAATCTTTGGGCCAATTGAACCAATCAAACCTATTTGACACGTAGTAGGGTTGCAACATCCAATGCACACTGTACAGAAGAGGTAGGGGATGGAGGAGTAGACAAGAAGCAAACATAACCAAAGCAAAAGTCCAGTTCTCCACCATTTGCAAAAAAGATTAATTTATATTAGATCACGTTTTGGTTATGGCTAAAAATAAATCTTTAACTGTATTTTCTCCTGCATCTCATCTGCACAGGACATGGCAGGAATCATTTATGTGATCAATCAAAAAAACTAAATTTAAACAGAGTTTAAGCCAGAAAGATTTCTTTGTAACATTTCTTTAACGCTTTTTCTTTAACACTTTTTATGTGAAAATGTAATCTTTTAAATATAGACATTGCTTTCTTTTTAATGAAATGTATGAAATAACATATAATCTTGCTACCTCCAGACCCCACAAAAATCATTAAAATTAGACCCTACAATTGCTAAGGCTGGACCTGATAGTAACAGCAGGTATCAACCCTATTCTCCTCCTTAATAATGTAGCGTATTTCTACTATGTCAGCTTTTAAATTCTCACTTTTTTAATCAAGTAGTTAAAGTTACAGTTTAAAACTGTCTGGACACAAACATTTTTAGAAAAGTATTAATTATACTTATAGTATGTTCTTGGACTATTTCTTTCCATGGTTATTGTATCTTTTTATTATTTATAAACAATTTAATTGTTATTAAAAATTGTCAAACATAGATTCACCTTTCTACAAACGTGTGTTTTCTTTTAAGTCAATGTATGAAATACAAAATGACCTAGTGCATGGGGGATGGAAACACTACCAAGTTCCAGCTTCCGTTTGTCCATCCATTATTTTATACCAAGTAGGTACAAAGTTATCTTTTCGTACAGTTGGCCAATGCCTCCATTGTTCCTCTTGGGCCTCTCATCAAGGTAAAAACCCATACTCCTCCCTGGCATGGATGCCCATTCTTATCCCACAAATGAAACCTGTATACTAGAGCTAAATCTAGATCTGGTATTAGATCTAAAGGAGGAGTGTGCACTGTTTTCTTTCTTTTTCTTGTTCAAAGGTTAGGTGATTTACCCAAAGGGGTTTTAGAGAATGTAAATTTGGTATGAATTTTAAAGTTTGTTAGAGGTTTACATATTTAGTAATAAATTAATTTGGTATTCATTTCAGATTCATTCTTTAATTTTTCAGTGTTGAATACCATTTCTCTGATCTTCTCCTAGATACTTATAACCCTTATTCTGATCAAGATATAATCTTGGTATCGTCATTTAGCCTTGCAGTCAGTACTCAGACTAGCTTGCCTCACTTTATTGTTACTTTGAAACACTTGTCTAGTCCAAATTCCATAACAAATGTTATTAATTAACATTTTGACTATTCCAAGCTTTTGATCCAGTTGACCATTGCCCTTTCCAAGAGCTTAGGTTCATCCAAGTATAGCAGGTGGC
The DNA here is from genome assembly GCA_026402145.1 of Polypterus bichir lapradei. Taxonomy (NCBI): domain Eukaryota; kingdom Metazoa; phylum Chordata; class Cladistia; order Polypteriformes; family Polypteridae; genus Polypterus; species Polypterus bichir. The sequence continues at coordinate 7,742,776 of JANRMT010062848.1, forward strand.
TCACCCTGTGCTCCTCCAGTAAGACATACTCTAGATTGTTGCTGCTGAGCATGTTGGTGAAGAGGAATCAGTGACACATAGAATAGCAGTGGTCGGAGTCATCTTGGAATATTTCCCATTTGATGACAATTTCACCAGATTTGATACAATCTCCAGTATAATATAGTTGCATCTCAGTTTTTGTTTCTTTTATTGCAGCCTCTAGGGACCACAGGATGTTCCGGCTAGTTTTATAGATCTTGAGGGCTGCAATGATCTATGTGGGTCTCTATGAAAGACTTTTTTGTAGTAAATGCAGGGCATGCTGAGGTTATGTTTTTCTCTTTTATTCTCATTACCACCGCTCTCCTCGTGAGGAGCTGATCTTTACATCCTTGTGTTAATCTCCTTCAACCTTTTTTTGTTCTGGCAGCAAGATATTATTTGCCAGAAGATTTTGGTAAAGACTTCTAGAAATCAGTGCAGTGTAGAATTTGCACATCACTGTAATTAGTAGGCAAGTAACTAAACAATAACAACAAAAAACAATAGCTTTTTAGGACCTTTGAATCCTTGACTTTAGAGTGCAGAAAGATCACTCCAGTTTTGAAGCAGTCTAGTAGAATACTTGAATCACTTATTGCTTTTCTAAATGCTCTTGCAAGTTGGCTGTGTAGAGAATCAAAGCTTTCAATCCAGAACTTTTGAACTTTATCTAGACCAGGTGCTTCCATTTGTGGATTCATCTGATGACTTCCTAGACCCCCACAAGTGAGAAGTCTACCAACAGCTTAGCAACCACGTTTTTGTAGGCTTTGACTTTCTGCTGGTTCCAAAACATTCCATTATTGTTAGACCTTTGATCCTCAAAAATATTTCTCCCTTATTTTTATTGTTGTTGTTGTTGATGATGTTTTTGTTGTCACTACATTGTCTAAAAAGTTTTGCTATTTTTGTGGCATATACACTACTGTAGCTCATTATAGGCAATGCACTTGATTTTTTTTATCTACTGTTTATGTCAAGTCAATTTTAGTCATGTTGGTTATGTTATGTTACAATATGTATTCTTATGATTGACTGCTCAACAACCTTACGACTTGTGGGCAGAACCTGTCCTTGAATCTTCTGGTGCAAGTACCAATGGCCCTGTACCATTTTCCAAAAGGTAGGAGTGACATGCCTGCCATTCTAAGGAAGCAAATGTTTTATATGTCCCGAAGAGAAGTCAGTTGGGTACTGGTAATGTTGTGTGCTGCCCTCACCATCCTCTGCAGTGCCTTACATTCTTGAGTCAGGTGTGATGCCACCAGTAAGGATGGAGTGTACTGTGTATAGGAAAAATTTCACAAGTACAGATGAAAAAATCTAAGCTTTCCTCAGATGTCTGGAAAAAGTATAAGGACTAGTGAGCCTTTTAGCCAAAAGCCAAAATGTGTTAATTAATGATAGTCACTCCAAGAAATATAAAGCGTCTCATCCTTGTAACAGCATCCCCTCTGATGTAGATAATGGTGAAGTCTGTCTTCTGCTTCCTGAAGTGTATGACCAGCTCCTTAGTTTGGTTGAAATTAAGGGTGAGATTGTTGTCCTGGCATCACTGAGTTGGCAGGTAAACTTCATATCTGTAAGCTATCTCATTTTTTCCTTTTAATCAGGTCTATGATAGTGACTTTTTGCTTATTTTATTATGTCCTGTTTGGTACAATGTATGAATAAGCCCAGGTTACGTCTATGAACTTCATCTTTTTCCCCTTCCTAACAATGAAAGGTTTTTCCATATAAATGTACCCAGCTAAAACTGTCAGATGTTCAGTTAACAGGTTTATTGGTAGTCTATTATGGTACAGGCTGTGACAGTTATTTTGCACGATGAAATTAGAAAATACAACAGAAAATAGTTTTTTATCTTTCCAGAAGTGGGTATTCTGGGCAAAAGTTATGAACAATGGAAATTTGATTTATGTTGTATTTATTGAAAAAAATAATATGATTATTAAACTTTTGATTTTTATATTTATTTTTCACAACCAATACCCTGGTTAAAAAACACAAAAAAAAAACCAAAAAAAGATCCTGTGAAAAGTAAACACAGAGATTAAAGAAACTGGGATCAATGTATTCTATGTATTTATTTATCTGGAAAAGGTCATTTCATCTGACAGTCATTCATGGTTTTTTTGAGCTTGTATTTAGTATTTGAGACTCTCTATTTTTGTACTTGAAATAATTTAAATATGCAAAGACAAAACATTAGAATCAGAGTTTTATTGATGAAAGTTATACATTTTCAGAAAAATGTTATTACAAATAAAAGTAGATTTAAAGTGTTGAAAAGTCCTGAACAATGACTAACAATAACTGCTAGGGGGAGGAAACCCATTACACCCCAGCTAGAAACAAACAAAAAAAATCAGTATAGCATCTTTATACAAAAAAAGATTTATTTGTACAAGAAATACTCTGTAACCAAGAGGTAAAAGGAGTTGTCTGAAAAGGCAAAGTCAATCCAGGGGCCAACAAGTTCCAAAACAAAACAACAACCACAGAATAACCTCAAAAGAACTCACCACATCATGAGCACACTCAGAATGAACTGCAAGGGATAGTGGGTTTTCCTGAGTTTATGTGACTGAGGACTGTCCCATGTGGTTATAGGCAGGACCACCCACAAAACACAGAGAACATAAAAGAAGATGCTTTGACATAATGAAACTTAATGAAATACAATGTTAATGTAAAAACATAACACTGTAAACATAAGAGAAATATTTGAACCCCACTTGAAACACAACATAAACAAATATTTTAAAAGCAAGATCTCTCATGAGTCAGTTTATTATATGCACTTACACAAAAGAACTGCTCCTTCAAATAGTCATTCATGTGCTTGCCACCCAATATATAGCCCACTTACACATGTTTAGAAAATGTATCTGTTACTGAACTAAACACAACAATGGTAACACACATCAAAGTGCCTAATTGGTCATATTCCTCACCAGACACTTTGAGTTGTAAAGTGAGTTGATGTGTCACTTGCAAATATGTCCCCCATAATACCCTTGTATCTAGTCCCTTTGGTAAATTCAATGTTCAATAATGGGGCTCCTACTCAGCAAAAACTCCTATTTACTGGAATTCTAGTAGTAGTGTCCAGCCATCTACATTGGTGAAACAGGGAAATGGCTAGCAAAACATTTAAGGGACCATGTTAGAGTCATTAAAATCAGAGAGCTTACAAAAGTGTATTATAGAGCACCTCATATCCCTTGATCAAAGCCATACTGATCTTTTTGTTTGTCTTCTTTCACAGGGCTTCAAAGACACTTTTCAAAGAAAAGAAGAAGTTAAGCTCTTTCTTGGCCTGAAATCATATATTTATTCAAGTCCTAGGGAATGACTAACTCTTTAATTTCTTCTTCATCTTCTCTAATTGCTGTCCTGCCTTTGTTTTCTCGTTCCCCTCCAATATAATTTACCTGTGCTTTCCTTTTCAGTTGCACACCTGATGAAGGCTACACAGCCAGTACATTGTATCTTTAATGTTTTTTTTTCTTTTTAATGTGTAAAAAACTGTTTTTCCTTTAAAGTGACTTTTTCCATAATTTGATTGTTTGTGTCCAGTAATGTGGTTCCTGCATCCCAACATTGCAGGGTGGTGTTGGTAATGTAATTGTATGGGAAATGTTTTCTTTAAACATATTAGACCTCTTAATACTAACTCAGTATGCCTTGAATAGCACACTGTACCAAAGTATTTTTGCTGCCCATGTGCATCAGTTTATGGTGACAGCCTACCCTCTTTCAAATTGATACTTGCACGAATCATCCTCAGGCTAGCTCCACAATCATGACAGTTACTTCAGTATACACTTATATCCTGTCTCCAAATCTCAGTTTAATAGAGGACTTTTGGGTGAGGTGCAATTGAAGGTTTGTGGCTTGAATGAGTGACTGAAAAATTCTGCAAAAAACCCATGATCCCAGAATCACTAAGAAATGCCCGTACCATCTTGTGGAATCCATGCAATCAAAATTTGGGAATGTTCTGTAGACCAAAGGGATAAATATCCAGAACAATAGGTACACCTAATAAAGCAGCCATTGAGCATATACTGTATAATCTTACTTGAAGAGTACATAAAGTCAAGCCAGACGATCAAGGGATCTGCATTTGTCACCTATAGTTTATGAGGCTGTCTTTTGCCTTTCTTCTTTATGCCTCGCTTTTGCTTAAAAATTCCAATACAATGATGATTCTAATATCTTTGCTAACACATAGAAACTTGTTCTTTCTTTCACAATAATTTCTTGAGTCATATTAGGAAAAAGACCCTGCAGCCCTGAAACAGACAGACATATGGATACAGGTCTGACAGAAGGTGAATTTAGGAGTCATACTAGCAGAAAAACAATCAGGTAACTTCACTTCCAAAGATGACAGAGGAAACTGCAATTGAGAAAACAAAATAAATATATGACAAATTAAGAAATAAACAATATTTATGAATTTCTGGACAGAGGTTAATTCCAAGAAATGGCCACTACTCCTTTGTAACATTCTATCAGTGAGCAAAGTGAATACCTGGGGCCTCATATATAATGCAGTGTGTTCAATTCACACTAAAAAATGGCATACGGACAAAACTAGAAATGTGTGTATGCACAAAAAAATTCAGCATAAAACTGTGTGTCAATTTTAACGCACATGCATGTGTCTACAGCCCCACCCTGACTCCTCCCAGAATTACACCTATTTGAATATGCAAATCAATATAAAGAGCTCCTTTCATTCAGTATTTTGTTAAAAGACAATGACAAAAGCATTTGTAAAAAAGGAGAATTTTAGTGAATGTGAAATTGAGTTCCTGCACAGTGAAGTGGAGGCAAGGAAAAACATACTACTGTATATGGTAGCTTAAGCAGTGATATAAGCAACAAAAAGAAATTGATGGAATAGCAGAACATGGTAAAGGAACTCAAAAGTTCAAGTTCAGAAAGTCACGAAGTGTCCAAATAAAAAAGAAGATTAAAACTTTAATCTCATCGTTTATTTCATCATTAAAGCAAAATGTCATAAATTTCATATTAAAATCAATGCTTAATGCTTAATTTACTAGAGTTTCTCAAACCCCATCATAACTAAAGGTACTGGTTGCTGCACTCAACACATAAATAAACAGCTTGGGATCCAGGTTGGCAACCTCCCAGGAAGAAATGCGGTCCAGTCCCATTCTCCAGAAATGACTATCTGATGCAGACAGGTGTCAAATGGGTGTCCCCTTCACCTGGTCCAGCTGCTCGGGTCATAAACAGTGAGGATCCCGCAAGCCGGATCACCTTGGGGGAATCATGCAACATGGCCATAGTGCCATAACTGATGCTCCCTCAAAATGCAGGTAATGTGCCTCATTCGGGACTCCATGAGCAACCACTCATTTCACACAAAGTCAAATCAGTGGTACCCATGGATTCTCCAAAGAATCACAGTACCAAAGGAGTCCAGTCTTTGTCTCTGGTTACTAGATAATGTCCATGTCTTGCAATCATATAGCCAAACAGGAAGCACCAGGTCTCTAAAGACTTGGACCTTCACCCTTTTGCAAAGATATCAGGAGCTCCACATACTCCTTTCCAGTGATCTCATTACCTCCGAGTTCTCCCAGTCTAACTACTTACTTCATAGGAATAGTCACCAGATACACAAATGTCACTGCCGAGGTAAATAAACCTCTCAACAAGGTCGACACTCTCTCTGCAGAGAGACACACTGCTGATAGCTGCACATATAAGGTCATTAAAGGCCTGGATCTTGGTTTTTATCCAGGACACTTGCAAGCCCAGAACCTCAGACTTTTCCCTCTGTTTCATAAGAGCCCCATTCAGAGCCTCCATTGATTCTGCAAAGATCACAGCATCATCAGCTAAGTCAAGATCAGAGAATCTTCCTTCACCAACAGATGCTCCAAATCTGCTTGACCACACGACCCTGCCCAACACCCAGTCCATGCACGCATTGAACATAGTAGGAGCAAGAACACACCCCTGATGAACCCCAGAATCAACTGGGAAAAACGCAAAGGTTCTGCCTCCAATCTGCACAGCACTCACAGTACCAGTGTACAGGCCAACCATGATATCCAGCAACTTTAAGGAGATTTCATGATATCTCAGGATGTCCCACAGGGCAGCTCGATCAACTGAGTTGAACACTTTACAAAAATCAACAAAGGCTGCAAAGAAACACTGCCAATATTTCCATTTGCGCTCGATGAGAACCCTAAGTGCCAGGATGTGGTCGATGGTAAACTTCTTAGGCGTTAAACCAGACTGCTCCAGTCACTGGTAGGTGAGCAAGTGATCACGGATCCTATTGAGGACGACCCTAACAAGGACCATACTCGGCACCAAGATCAGTGTTATCCCCTTGTACTTGCCACAATCCAGGCGATCGTCCTTCCTTTTTCACATAGGGATGACAAGTCCTGTTTTCCAGCCAGTTGGGATGACGCCAGTCTCCCAAATGGAAGCAAAGATTGCTTGCAGTGCCAGGAGGACAGCCTTACCACCAGCCTGGAAACATTAAACCTGGATACCACAGATCCCTGCAGCCTTCCCTACCTTCAGCTGGTTCGCCACCTGTGCAATCTCAGTGAGATTGGGTGGTTCACAGCTAATTGGAGGATCAGCCTCAAGAACCGTGGACCCAGAGATATCCAACGTCCTAGCCGTAGGATCAGCTTTAAACAGCTGCTCAAAGTAGCCAGCCCAGCAGGTCACAACTGCAGTTTCATCTGTAAGGACCGTTTCATCAGCCACCCTGACTGCAACTCTCCGAGGAAGAGATCTGGATGTCAATAATGCTTTGATTCCTCTGTAAGCAGAATGTGGGTCACTAGACCATAAATAACACAGATAACTGTATAAGCTATATATTGTAACGTGAAGGCAGTACTTTCTAACATTGTCTGAGGGAATGGGAGTGCTTGAAAGGGAGGTTTCTAATTGTAAGGGGCAGACACACCTCTGAGGAGGGTTTTTTTGGGTCGTGCTGAGAGTTTTTGTGTTTTGAGGTATGCTCCGTAACCCTGGAAAAGCAGAATCAATGATAGTGCTCCATTTTGTACAAGACCAAGTAAGCAAAATAAAATCCAAGAGGCCCTGACAGCTGTGAGTGCTCCTGTTCTGATTTTCCCAAATCATTACATTGATATCAGAAGTGGGATTGTCTTGGTTCTTGTCCCTGGATGGATACTGGCAGGTGGCCCTTGCACCTGAGGCAAGAGAGAACATCTTTTACTACTGGCAAGGGTTTGTTGCAATTCCGGGTCATGCCCTTTGGACTTTGCAATGCACCAGCCACCTTCGAAGGGCTGATGGATGAGGTATTGGCTGACATACCGGACACGCAATGCGTCATTAATTTGGATGATCTTCTGGTGCATGGGAAGACTTTTATTGATGCTATAGGTAGTCTCTGGAATGTACTGACTGAACTTCAGGCAGCCAATCTCAAGCTCCACCCTGGCAAATGGCAATTGCTAAGGAGGGAAGTATCATTCCTTGGGCACCGAGTAAGTGGCTGGGGAATCATCACCAAGAATAGCAAGGTAGACTCAGTGCAGAGATGGGCCAAGCCACAAAACCAGCAGGAAGTGAAACAGTTTCTTGGGCTAGCTTCTTATTATCACCGTTTTGTGCCTGCCTTTGCCACAATTGCACCATGTTGCGTCAGGGTGCAAAGGGGACGAAGATCAGCAGGCTGCATTCACAAATCTGAAGACGACCCTTTGCAATGCCCCGGTCCTGGCAGCACCAGATATAAATCTACCATTTATACTTGATACAGATGCCCATAATGTGGGGATTGGAGCTGTACTGGCTCAGAGGTAACTGGAAGGCGAACGAGTTGTAGCCTACTATAGCTGGGCATTGAGTTGGCCATATATTAACTATTTTGTAACTCACAGAGAACTATTGGCCATTGTGGATTCTATTCAACTCTTCCGGCATTATCTGTGTGGGCTACATTTTGTGTTTCACACAGACCATGTTGCTCTGCAATGGTTGCTTTCCTTCAGTGAACCTGAAGGCCAAATAGCTCAGTGGCTGGAACGCCTTCAGGCATTCCAATTCACTGTGGAACATTGATATGGTGAACAACATCGAAATGCACATGCCCTGTCCTGAAGACCATGCTTAGGGGAAGAGTGTACACACTGCCACCACAAGAGAACCGAGTGGAAGGAGGTTCTACGTTTGCAGGCATACGTTGCCAAGTGTTAACTGTACCTGGAAGCGAAGAGGAATGGAGGAGTATTCAAGAGGCTGATCCAGAATTGCAGCTGATCATTCACTGGCTGGGGTTGGGGGCAGTGTCCTGCTTGGACTGAGGTTGCAGCGGAGTCCACTTTAGTGAAAGGTCTGTGGTCTCAGTGGGGGGGTTTGTCCATCAGTGGGGGCACTCTGAAGAGACAGTGGCGGAATCCTGTAACCGGTGAAGGAAGGTGGCAAGGGGTGGTACCTTATGCACTTCAAGAGGAGGTACTACAAAGTGTACACGGCACCCCTGGTGCTGGGCATTTTGGAGTCACAAAGAATCTAAAGTGTTTACGCCAAGCTTTTTACTGGAGCTGAATATGGAGGGATGCGGAGGGTTATTGTTGTCAATGTGATGCTTGCACCACCAAGAAAGGCCCAACAGGGCAGTCAACAGCACCACCGTAGGAATACTAGGTGGGGGCACCTATGGAGAGTAGCTGTTGATATCTTTGGCCCTTTTTCACATTCACTCAGGGGCAATTGTTATGCCTTGGTTGCAATTGATCATTTCACCGAGTGGCCTGAGGTTTATGTGCTTCCAGATCAATAAGCAGAGACCATAGCAGAGGCTTTCATTGATGGATTTTTCACCAGATTTGAGATGCCAGATAAATTACACTCAGACCAGGGCCGGAATTTTGAAAGTCAGGTATTCCAGTAGATGTGCCATCTGGGCATCCAAAATACCTGAACAAAACACATCTTCACCCGCAAAGTGATGGACTCATGGAGAGGTTCATACAGACGCTTACAACACAGTTGGCTCTTGCCACTTCTCAAGACCAGCATGACTGTGATCAGCAGCTGCCGTTGGTACTTTTAGCCTTTCGGTCTGCGCTGCAGCAGTCTTCTGGGTGCACACCTGCCCTACTAATGTTGGGAAGAGAACACCCTGATACAATGGCTGAAGTGTCTGGTTCTGAATATGCATGCAAAACTACAGAATCACATAGGGGCTATTCATGCATTTGCCAGGGATCACCTCCATGTAGCGGGCACTCGTCATAAGTGACAGTATGATCTGAGAGCTCGAGGCCAACCTTTTCAAGAGTGTGGTCAGGTTTGAGTCTATGGACCCAAACGAACAAGAGGAAGCTGCCTCAAAATTGGACAGCTCCTGGGTAGGGCCCAGCCAGGCGCTGGAAAGGGTAGGGGAGGTCATGTACTGGGTTAATTTGCCCTCACCAGCGCGTCGTGTATTCCTCCAACAGTATTATTTGCCCCCTATCGTGGACGATGCTCTGAAATGGAGAGACAAAAGGAATGATCACCAGCTTCTACCCAAGAGGAAAATCAAAGTTTAGCCTCTTTCATGGATGGTGCACAAAATGTACAGATGTACAGTAATCTGTACCAATCTCTGTGATCACCCCAACCTCATCAACAGCGACAGTTTCCAGCACATCTCAGTGACTTTGTGCTTCTTCGGGGACAAGGAGCTGGGGGAATCTGTGTAACGTGCAGGCAGTAGTTTCTAACCTTGTCAGAGGGAATGGGAGTGCTGGAAGGGGAGGTTTTCAATTGTAAGGAGACAACACGCCTCTGAGTAGGGTTTTTTTGGGAATCGCTGAGAGTTTGTGTTGGGAGGAGTGCTCCGTAACCCCGGAATAGCAGAGTCAACGATAGTGCTCCCTTTTGTACAAGTAAAATAAAATCCAAGAGGCCCTGACAGCTAAGAGTGCTTCTGTTTTGATTTACCCAGATTGTTACAATATTAATTTTTATATATACTACATACAGTATATACTGTATATATTATATTTATTTTTTCTTTTTAACTCAGCAATTTAAGTCAAAAAAATACATGAAATCATGTATGAATCATCAGACGCTGCAGAAAGGCAAGCAGGCAGTGAGAGTACATGCAGATGTGAAAGGCAGTAGATAAACTGATAGATAGGGAAGACACTGTATAATAGATATTACACTGTCAGAAAAAAATAGGGGAGGCAGTATATAATAGGCAGACAGACAAGGCACAGGACAGATAACTATATTAGCCATATATTAGTTTTATTTTAAATACTGTATTTATACTATATATACTGTATATATATATATGATTTTTTTAGCTCAGCAATTAAAGTAAAAAATAAACTGAAATCATATATTAATCATCAGACGCTGCAGGTAGGCAAGCAGGCAGTGAGAGTACAGATAAATGTGAAAGGCACTAGAAAGACAGACACATCAGGAAGGCATTGTATAATAGATATAAAACTGTCAGAATAAAAAAAACTTAAGGCATTACGTAATTGACAGAGAAGACAGCAGAAAGAAAGATAACAGAATTAGCTACATAGAAGTTATATTTTATATATCCTGTACACTATATGTATTTTTTTAACTCGGCGATTTATGTCAAAAATAGATAAATTAAATCATATATCAATCGACAGAAGCTGCACACGGGCAAATGTGAGAGTAGAGATAGATGTGAAAGGCACTAGATAGATAGATAGATAGATAGATAGATAGATAGATAGATAGATAGATAGATAGAATGCAGTGTAAATTAGGCAGAAAAGCCAATAGATGACAGTATTAGGTATAATTAATGAAATAATGTATTAGTCAACAGAAATAACCACGATTTACATTTAAATCTTACCGATTTAATTAAGAAAAAAAAGAAAAACACTCTAGCACCACTTTAGAGAATGAATGGGAAACGGTTTAGGGAGTTTTACCGAGGGATCAGGAATCGCTACAATTTTTGGTAGACGATCTACCACAAATTACGTCACGCACACTGGTTCGAATCCCGCTTGGACCAGACTGCTGGTTGGACGAAAATATCGTAAAAAATAACAAGAAGAAGAAAAAGAAGAAGAAGGGGAAAAAAGCATCAGTCGCCGAAATTGTCGGGTTTGAATCCTGCTTTGAATTACTCCTATATATATATCTAATCTTCATTTGGATCTTGATCTTTGTTTGTCCGTGAATGAATTAGAAGAAGAAGCACTAGATGGCAGTAGAGAGACAGCTAAAACATAGGCATTGCATTAAGAATCTCCTCCAGGCTTATACTACTGAAGACTGTAGTGCTCCAGTCACACCTGAAAACACACACATTCAAACTAAACAAATTGTTGTGCTTTAAATTAACTAAAGAGATCTTCATTTAGATCTTGATCTTTGTTTATCCATGAATTCCATGCATGCATAGACCACCTTCCAGTTTAGTACGTTGTTGTTACTCATGGATGTCAGCAATGTGCCGGAATAACGAAAGGGGTGGTGGACAGTGTTACACTGGTTAGCTGGTTACCTGAAGCCTGGTTAGAGAATGAGATTGCCGAAGATAAAAGGTACGTGCCTACGTAACATATGAATGAAAGAAAGACAGTGGGTAAAATGAATGACAACGTAACAGCACGTTCCAGAAATTATTATTGTTACGTTTTCGCCAGCGAGTGCTGCGCGTCTCACAGTTGTACCGTGGCTTGCTCACATGTCAGTGATGTAATCCCTATTTATGCCTTAAAGAGCCTGGATACCTATGTGTCCCCCTTTTATAACCATTGCTCCGTGTATATTACCTTACTCTTTGGATTGCCACAAAGCAACCTGCGAGATTGGAGAAAGGTTGAGAAGACATCGTGAGAGGAAATGACAGCGTCGTGAAAACGAGACGGACTGTGAATGGACAGAAGCAGAAATACTCCTACACCACCACATAATTACGATTCGGACAGTGATTCCTAGTAAGCCGTTCCTATCGAATCAATATCCAAGGGTTTTCTTTTGTAATTTTGTTTCCCTTATAAAAAATCATAATGCTGTGCGACGAATGGCCCAGTTCACAACTGGCAGCTGCGTTTAAACAGGGAGCCCTTCACAGACAACTTTAACATGCGCAACGTAGTTGGACGCACATGGCTAGTATATATATATATACACACACACACACACACATATAAACATATATATATACATATACACATATACATATATATCCACATATATACATATACACATATATACACATACATATATACGTATTGTGAACGCTGGCCCCGGCACAGACAGACGGACAACATGGTTTCACCCAACACACTCTTTATTTTCAATTTAGTGCACTCACAAAACCCCAGTGCCTCCAGCACCGATTTCCCCAAAGTCCAGGGCTCACAGTCCTTTTGCCTTCCTGGCCGCCTCCCGTCCTCTCTCTCCAGCTCAGTCTGCTTCCTCCCGACTTCCACCTCCTGACTGGAGAGGGGCGGCCCCTTTTATGGGGACCCGGATGAGCTCCAGCTGCTTCCCGGCACTTGATGTTGGCCACACCCCTGTGTGGCAGAAGTGCCGGCCGCGCACCCGGAAGCCGTCCGTGTATCCCCGGTCGTCTTCCCCCCGGCACTTCCTGGTGTGGCGGAAGTGCCGGGCTCCCGGGATAATTAGGCACTGGGGCGCCGCCTGGCGGTGGCCACGGGTCCCTACAGGGCTGGGCTTCCAAGCCCTGTACC
>JANRMT010062848.1:7791662-7801662 GCA_026402145.1 Polypterus bichir lapradei
TATACTAATAAAAGGCAAAGCCCTCACTGACTGACTGACTCATTGACTCACTCATCACTAATTCTCCAACTTCCCGTGTAGGTAGAAGGCTGAAATTTGGCAGGCTCATTCCTTACAGCTTACTTACAAAATTTAAGCAAGTCTCATTTCGAAATTCTACTCGTAACGGTCATAACTGAATCCTACTTACGTACATATATACGGCCATAGCCTGCAGCTTAGTCGCTGTGTGAGGCGGAGTTGCGTCTCCCGTCACCACGCCTCCCACGTAGTTGGCTGCCTGCCTATATTGCGTCCCCCATACCCACGCCTCCCACGTAATTGAGTGCCTGCCCATATAAGGCCATCCGTCAGCAGCAATCCAATAGACACGCTGCCGCTAAATATTCGCAGGCAAATCAAAAAGTTAATACAGTGGAACCTCGGTTCATGACCATAATTCGTTCCAAAACTCTGGTCGTAAACCGATTTGGTCGTGAACCAAAGCAATTTCCACCATAGGATTGTATGTAAATACAATTCATCCGTTCCAGAAGGTACGAACTGTATGTAAATATATATATTTTATTTTTTTATGCACAAATATAGTTAATTATTCCATAGAATGCACAGCGTAATAGTAAACTAAATGTAAAAACATCAAATAACACTGAGAAAACCTTGAACAACAGAGAAAACTAACACTGCAATAGTTTGCGCTATAGTGCTAGAAACCGTTCGCTGAAAACACTTTTTTTTAATGAGTTTTAAGCACAGGGAAAAAAAATGAACATTTGAAAAATCTGTAATTTAATAAACCACCAAGAAAAGTAACATTGCCACAATGCACGCTATGAACCGATCGCTGTAAACAGAACTGAAAACAAAAACAAGCCTTTTCTACCTTATGCATCCAGCCTTCCCTCTCTCGCTCTCTCTCTTTTTCGTGTGTGCGTGTGTCTCTTTCGCGAGCCTGAAGCGCCTGTGTGTGTGCCTCTGTCTTGCACGCCTGTGTGTGTGTGCCTTTGTCTCGCATGCCTGTGTGTGCCACTGTCTCTCACACGCCTCTGTGTGTGTGTGTCTCTCGCGCACGCGCCTGTGTGTGTCGCGCTCTGTCTCTCTTGCTCGCTCGCTGCACAGGGAGAGACTGAACATGTACAAACCTAAAGGGAAACTGGCTTGTTCCTATACCGAGTGTGTGGTCGTGAACCGAGGCAAAAGTTTGGCAAAGTTTTTGGTTGAAAACCGAGTTGTACGTGTACTTTTCGACTTTTGTCGAAAGAAGGGGTTGAGGGCTCACGTCGACAAATTCGACTTCCAGGGGTAGAGGGCGACAATCAGCTGTTAATGGCAACAAAACTCACTGTTACGTTAAAGACATTCCCTCTCTGCTTGGAGGAATGTTAGACTCATTGACTCAACATCTAAACCTTGCGTGTGCGTGAGTTACGAAATGTAAACAAATATAAAAAAAAGGCAAGATGGCATCGACATCTCACAAAGGAGCGAAGCGAGTACGTTTTGCGCATTATCACTGGGTCAGACTCTGATTTTTCAGAATCTAATTTTGTTTGACAGTGTATCAGGAGATCAAGCAAGAGAGTGGGGAACTGGCATCAGCTGAATGGACACCAGCTGATGCCGCCCCAGCTGATTGGCTGCCAGCTGAGCGTATTTGCATAGCCGATGCACCTACGGCAAGGTTTGTGTGGGAGGAATACCCAGACATTGATCCGTGGGAGCCAAACTGGCTACCTGACTAAACAAGACAGCATAGATTGCTGTTGGACACGACAGATTACCAGCTGCTGGACTACTTCAGGCTGCTCTTTCCTCAGGCTGCCTTTCAGCTACTGTCAGACGAGACAAACATTTATGCAGAGCAATTTTTTGAGTCACGTGCTGCGCTTGCACCGCATTCTCGTTTTTCAAAGTGGAAGCCCACAACAAAAGACGAGATGAAGGGCTTTGTGGCATTACAAGTAGAAATGGGACGGGACTGGCAATGTAACTTCAGGGAGTATTGGTCCAAATGTGCTTTGTCCCCTGGTGGCTTTGGACAGGTTATGCCGTGTGATAAGTACGTGCTGCTGCAAAGTTTTATTCATTTCTGTGATAACCAGAAGCAAATCCCAAGGGGTGAGCCAGGCTATAACCCCATGTATAAAGTTCAGCCCCTGCTTGACATTGTGGAACCAAAATATAAACAGTTTAATCACAGATTTGTCTGTAGATGAATCTATGATAAAATACAAGGGACGCCTTTTTTTCCGCCAGTATATGCCAGACAAGCCCACAAACTATGGCATAAAGGAGGACAAAAAATGCAAACCTGACTGTGTTGTGTGCAGCAACAGACAATTGAAAAGGAGGCACCAGTGCAATGTGGCAATGCGTGCAATTGGCTGCTTTGAGCGGTATCATACTTTGCAGGATTTTGCTGTGTAACATGTATGTGATATGTATGTGAAATCCTATAGTATGCAGGCTCATACAACATGCAAGACAGTAACATTGTCAAAAATAAATATTTTTTGTTGATTTGATGTCTTAAATCATTGCTTTGTGTTCTTTTTTTAAAAAAGATAGTTTTTGGAAAAATATTCAGCCCTCTGAGAAAAGAAACAAAAAAAATTAATTAGCCCTAAAAGAGTTAAAGCAAATGAGACATGATCTCTCTCTCTATGCTCCTCCTTCCACATTTTAGTTTTTTTCATTGGCTAGGTGCTATCCCAAATAGTTCTATTATGTGAAATTTATTTTCTTCAGATCCTATTGCTTTAATTTTTTGTTACATAGATGTCACATTATAGGATTGACTTTCATTCTGCACTACTGTTCTTCACTGTTAGTGACTGCTGTAGTGTATTCATCAAAATTAGTTTGCTTTGGTGGCAACTAAAAAACAGAAGTCACTAGATGAAAGTTATTTGAAATTCAGTTGAAAAGAAACATTTGTGGAGTTTATGTGCTTGCTTATACCTGTGAATTTGTCTTAACCTGAAACCCTCCTGTATTACTTTTGGGTCTATGTAAATAGTTCCCTTTAGTTTACTGGGGTTTTGTTTTCATTTGATAGGTATTTTTTGTACCGTTTAATAACATGAAGTCTCTATGTGCAATACATTTACAGCACCTTGAACAACTATTCACATAAGAACTAAACTATTTCACATTTTATTGCCTCAGATTCTAAAGTATAATATATTAAAGGAATATTTTTCCAGGTGAACTTCAAAACGGTGTACATCATGCCAAAACAAAAGAAACAAATGAGAACTTCTGAAGAATTTGCCAAAAAGGAAAAATCAAAACTGTAAGGCTTAAAAAGTATCCCTATGGTTTGTAAGTGCAACTCACCCAGTCTGTTGATGGTGTGCCCTGGTGTAGGAAATTGGTGGATAACCTGTTCTCAATTAATTTACCAGGATAATACCTCCTCTCTCTCAATGAGGTCCAACAGTAGGATAGAGATATTCCACAAAGTAAACTAAAATGAATAGAAACAAGAGTATTCAAGACAAATCAGGAATGTAGTTATAAAGAAGCACAGATCTGGGGAGGGAAGATAATTGACTGTCTCAGTGGCACATACATTAGAGTTCCGCATTGACTGTCATATGGAATTGGAAAAATATAAAATTACATCCCCTCAAAACCTAGACATCAAAGAAGATTTTTGAATGTCTGTGAGGCTACTTTGACACCAAATGTCACTCTGAGTTGTAGAAGTCAATGGTAGTTATTGGAGAGGATGTTTATGGTTCAACAATTTCTAAGCCATTGTACAAAAAGGGCCTTTATGGAGAGTGGCAAGGAAGAAATCCTGACTGAACAAAACATTGTAATTGCCTGTAAAGAATTTGTAAAACATCACATGGAAGATACTACAGAGATGTGGTTGAAAGGCTTGTCGTCTGACTAGACTAAAGTGGAGCAGTTAGGCTTGAGCAGTAAACAGTATATGTGGCATAAATCTAATACTGTACGTTGGTCAGATAACACCATCTTAACTGTAAAATGTGATGGCAGCATCATGTTTTGGGGATGCTTTTCAGTGGCAGCGACAGCCTGTTTACTCAGATTTGATGGGAAGAAAAATGCTGCACGGTATAGTGTAAGCCATTAGGGGGCATACTGCAGCCCTAATCCCCGGACACAGACAGGCAGGACATAGGTTCACTCAACACCCATGTTTATTTACAGTTTATGCACATTACTAACACCACAATATACAGTCCATTCCCTTCCATGCCGCCAGTCCATCCGCCTCCACTCCTCCTCAGGCTTTGTCTCCTTTCTCCCGACTCTGGCCCCTCAATGGAGTGAGGCGGCTCCTCTTATTCAGGTCCTGGGGTGTTCCAGGTGGCTCATCACTATTACCTGGAATCACTCCCAAGTGCGCTGGAGGTCCACTACAGGGCTCTGCAGCTCCCCCTGGTGCCCCCCACAGAACCCAACAGGGCTTCACCAAACTCCTATTCCTGACATGCCATGCAGGAATCTGTGGTGCCATAGCTGCCCAAGAGTGCTGCCCTCTAGTGTCTCAGGGAAGGTATTGCCTCATCAATGCCCTTTCCCCTAGTCCAGGGGTTCTCAAACTCAGTCCTGGGGGACCCCTGTGGCTGCAGGTTTTTGTTCCAACCAGATTCCTAATCAGTGACAACACCTGATAGCACTGATCTCATTTAATTAGCTGGTATTATTTATCTTTTATTCTACAGTCAGAAAAGCACAGCAGCATGATTTTTACATTTATAATAAACTTAGAAATATTTGTTTTTGCTATGGATTTAAATGCTTAACTCTCTTTTTATTATATTTCACCCTTTCTCTTTGCAGTTTGCTCCCTTCATTGAATCTTAATAATGACAATTAAAAACAAGCTGAGCAGAAACCCAAGCAAACAACACTCAATCGTAAAAGGCTGCAACTACTTTAGCGTCAGCCCCACAAAGTAGTAAATAACAGATTGATTAAACAATTAGAACACCTAGAAAAGTAGAATGACAATCAAGATGAAAATACTGTTAAAAAGAAAAAAAATACATATAACTGCTTAGTACATTTTAATACTTTTGTTTTTTTTTTTTACCAAACTTAGTTTCCTAATTTGTATATTGTTCCCAAAACAGGGAATCTGGGAAACAACAGTTCACTTAATTAGCCCAGGAGTCCAATTAAAAACAGAGGCTGGTTGGAACAAAAACCTGCAGCCACAGGGGTCCCCCAGGACCGAGTTTGAGAACCTCTGCCCTAGTCCTTCCACCTTGCTGGCGTCTGGCCATGGCCATGGCCGTCCATCACAATAGACAGATCCTGGGGGAAACCTGTTCCCCTCTGTAAGAATGCTTAAACCAGAAGAATTTTTTGTTTCATCAAGACAATTACCTAAAGGTGTTTTTTTTTTTTTTTTAATAGAAGTGCACTGGATACTTCCTCTCATATTTGTCTTTTCAGTGTTGTGTTAAATTAAGTGCATACTTTGTTCTTGCACCTTATGGAAGGCACAGACAATGTGCAGTAATAATAATAACAACAACAGTAGTAATAATAATTTTGTCAAATATAATCTAATCATGCAGCTGTTTATTTGTTATAGCATATAAAAAGCCTTCACTCCTTTGAAAGTTTTCAAATTTTATTGTTAAACAGAAAATCACAGTGAACTTTTTTTTGCCATTGTTTTACTGAAAGACTTACAGTGAAACCTCGGGTCACAAACGTCTCTGAACATGTACAAATTGGGTTATGACCAATAAGTTCGGCAAACTGTTCACGACAACACACTCAGGTGACGAACAAGCCAGTTTCCCTTCTGGTTTGTACGCGACGATGATTTCCGCACGTGTTCAGTCTTCCCTGTGCATTCGCTGTAAACTCTTTGTGCTCTATTTTGTTTTCCTTCCAGTTCATATGCGCTGACGATTTGCGCACGTGTTCAGTCTCTCCCTGTACAGTACATTGTTCTCGGTCAGACGTGCATCACGCAGAGGTGTGGTATAGTGGGTCCACAGCTCATGTCAAGAGGCCAGTTATTAAATAAATAATCGCCACACTTGCAGCTTAGCGAGGTGGTTGATGCCTACACCTGCCACATCCTCTTCATAAATAGAAGCGCAAGGCGGCTAAAGGGAGGAAAAAGAAAAGAGAGACGGAGATTGTGGAGTGATGAAGTAAGCAGGAAG
The DNA here is from genome assembly GCA_026402145.1 of Polypterus bichir lapradei. NCBI lineage: Eukaryota > Metazoa > Chordata > Cladistia > Polypteriformes > Polypteridae > Polypterus > Polypterus bichir. Next base: position 7,797,830 of record JANRMT010062848.1, read on the forward strand.
CATTGTGGAAAGAACCGGTGTGAGCGAGCGAGCGTGTGCTCGCAGGCAGGCAGCTGGACAATGAGCCCAAGCAGGGGTGTTTTGGCCGACACTCGGTGGGGCAGAAGGAAGTGGTCACTCCAGCTGAGCAATCAAGGAGCTGGAGTGACCAGAAGAAGGACGGCTGGCTGCGTAAGGCCGAGAAGGCTGCGGGGGTCACCAGTTAAAGAATGCACCAGGCTTGTTTTTAAAGAGACTGCTTCCAGCATTGTTTTAACCTCGTTGTATTTAATGAAGACTTTTTTCTATTGGATTTTAACCTCCACTTCACTTCTGTTTTTATGCGATTTATTTATTGAACAATTCTGAAAGCACTGCACTATTTAATTTGGACATTGTTTTTGATTGTTGTTTTCTTGATTTTAATAAAAGCATTTGGCACTTTTTGCACCATCTGATTGCTCCATTGTAGTGCCTCACTGTCGTGCTTATCGGTAACATTACCGACAGTGACGGGTTTAAGGGCTCCCGGAAGCGAGATGGGAGCATGCAGTGAACCCGCATTGTCACAGACTTTACCTCAAAACTATAATCTCCTTTTCACCCAGTTCCTCCTCACTTCCTTCATGCCAGAACTCGACTCATGCAATGTTAGTTTTCTTGGTTTTTATGGTTAGTTTTTGTATAAAGGATTTTTCAAATGTTAATTTTTTTCCCTGTACTTAAAACTCATTAAAAAAAAAAGTGTTTACAGAGAGCGGTTCATAAGGCTATAGCGTGAACTCTTGCAATGTTAGTTTTCTCTGTTTAAGGTTTTCTCAGTGTTATTCAATGTTTTTACATTTAGTTTACTATTACACTTTGCATTCTATGGTATAATTAACTATTTTTGTGCTTAAAAATCTTTAAAAAATATATATATATTTACACACAGGTCGTACGATCCGGAACGGATTAATCGTATTTACATATAATCCTATGGGGTAAATTAGTTTGGGTTACGACCAAATTGGGTTGCGACCAGAGTTTTGGAACAAATTGTGGTCATGACCCGAGGTTCCACTGTATGTATTTATTGTCAAAGTGAAAACAGATCTCTGAAAAGTGGTCAAATTAATTAGAAATATAAAACACTAATTCAACGTATAAGTATTCATCCTCTTTAGTATGACATATGTAAATCATCACTGATGCAGCCAACTGGTTTAAAAAGTCGCATAATTAGTTAAATGGAGATTGTCTGTCTGTTGTCAAGGGGGTTTAGTTAATTCTAGTATAAATGCACATGTACCTGTAAAGTCCATTGATGAGTTAGTATTGTGGTCTAATCTACACATTGAAAGAACAAAAGAACACTCCATAACTCTGTGTAAAGGTCATGGGATGTGTACAAGAACATATTCAAGTCACTGAATATCTACTGAAGTACAGTTAAATCAGTCACTTGGAAGTAGAAAGAGTATGGCACAGCTTCAAGTCTATCTAGAGCTGGCTGTCCTCAAAAACTGAATGATCATGCTTAAGGGAGGCCCACCATTTAGCTTTATGGGAGAGCAGCACTGTTAAGAGAGAGAGGAAAAAAAATGCAACAAAAAAATTGAGTTTTTGGCCATTAGACTAAACGCCATGTTTTAGTACTGCACATTATCAAAAAAAAAAAAAATCATCCAAACCATAAAGCATGTTGGTAGCAGTATAATGCTGGTGAGATGCTTCACTGCAGCAGATTCTGGAAGGCTTGGAAAGGTTGTGGGTGAAATGAATGCAACAAAAATACACAGAAATCTAAGAGGAAAACCTGATGACACCCACTTCTTGGGAGATGATTCATTTTCTAGCAAGACAGTGGTCCCAGGCATAAAGCCAGAGCTACACAGGAAGTAACCCCTCCTCGAGCTGCCACCTTATCGTGGTGGAGGGTTTTGTGTGTCCCAATGATCCTAGGAGCTCTGTTGTAGGGGGCTTTATGCCCCTGGCAGGTTACCCAAGGCAAACTGGTTTTAGGCGAGGGATGTGATAAAGAGCGGTTCAGAAAACCTCTGATGACGCATACAAACATTGGATGGTGTTTTCCCTCGCCCGGATGTGGGCCACCGGGGCCCCCCTCTGGAGCCAGGCCTGGAGGTCGGGCTCAATGGCGAGCGCCTGGTGGCCGGGCCTGCACCCATGGGGCTCAGCCAGGCACAGCCCGAAGAGGCAATGTGGGTCCCCCTTCCCATGGGCTCACCACCTGTAGGATGGGCCAGGGAGGTTGGGTGCAGTGTGAGTTGGGTGGTGACCAAAGGCGGGGACCTTGGCAGTCTGATCCTCGGCTACAGAAGCTGGCTCTTGGGATGTGGAATGTCACCTCTCTGAAGGGGAAGGAGCCTGAGCTAGTGCGTGAGGTTGAGAGGTTCCAGCTAGATCTAGTCAGGCTCACCTCGAGCACAGCGTGGACTCTGGAACCAGTCTCCTTGAGAGGGGCTGGACTCTCTACCACTATGGAGTTGACCCCGGTGAGAGGCGCATCGTGATTACAAGCAGCTGAAATGAGTTTCCTCTGCAGTGTGTCTGGGCTTTTCCTTAAAGATAGGGTGAGAAGCTCGGCCATCCAGGAGGAGCTCGGAGCAGAGCCACTGCTCCTCCACATCGAGAGGAGTCAGATGAGGTGGCTCGGGCATCTAATCAGGATGCCTCCTGGACACCTCCCTGGTAAGGTTTTCCAGGCACATCTAACCGGGAGGAGGCCCCGGGGAAGACTCAGGACATGCTGGAGGGACTATGTCTGTCAGCTGGCCTGGGAATGCCTCAGAATTGCCCTGGAAGAGCTGGTAGAAGTGGCCAGGGAGAGGGATGTCTGGGCATATCTGCTCAAACTGCTGCCCCCATGACCCGATCTCGAATAAGTGGAAGAGGATGGATGGATGGATAGATACACAGGAAGTGGCTTGAAAACAATAATACAGTTTAATGTCTATGAGCGGTCATACTCCAGATCTCAGTCCAACTGAGAATTTGTGGTTGGACTTGAAAAAGGATGTTCACTCACAGTCCTCCTCAATTCTAAGAGAACTTGAATAGTTTGGCAAGGAAAAACATTGGCAAGGTAGTATTCAGATGTGAGAAGCTGATAAGGGTGTGTGCACTCAAACAGGCTGTCATGGCTGCCAAAGATTTACCTATTAAATACTGACTTAAAGGAGGTGAATACTTATGCAATCAGTTATTTTTATAATTTAGACCTCTTTGCAGAGATTTGCTTTCACTTTGAAATTAAAAAAAACATTTTTTCTGTTGATCAGAAAGCCAAATTAAATCTACTTAATATATAGTGAAAATCTCTAAGACACAAAATACTTTTCATTGGCATTTTGACCAAAAAGCCATAATTAAAAAATAATATGCAATCTTTTTGTATATGTCAGATAATGGTAACTGTTAAGCTTAGAGTTTTGGTAGAGGGAAAGAAAAATGATTCTAGTACTCCTAGAATCTTGGCAATCTAAGTTATTTTAACCTGAATACATGGACTGGTTCAGCTATATAGTAGATAATGGTTTTCATGTATGCAATTGTTCAGGAAGTGATAATTTAGTTTATTTCTTTACTTTTGTTTATTCAGTCATTTTCATCCACTGGCTGCTGAAAGTTATTGTGTAATTACATTGCCATTCAAAAATATTTGCCCCTTCATGATTTCCTCTGTTTTTACTTAATTAAGAATAATAATAATAATGCATTTTATTTATACAAGGTGCCTTTCTGAGAACTCAAGGACACTGAACAAACTAAATAAATAAATAAAAAGACACATTATAAACAACTTAAAACATCAGAAAAAAACCCCAGAAGATATAAAAATTAAAACCAAACAA
>JANRMT010062848.1:7814320-7826334 GCA_026402145.1 Polypterus bichir lapradei
GAAAATTTGCCCCAAAGCGCAAATGTTTTTTTTAATTTAAAAGGGTTTTAGTGGGTGACAGAATCAAATAATAGACATGGACATGAATATTGTAAACTCAAGCAGTGAGTGAGTGAGTGAGTGAGTGAGTGAGTGAGGGTGGGCGGGCTTTGCCTTTTATTAGTATAGATATATGCAAAATGTGCCTACAGTTGTTATTGTAAGGGGTAGCCTGTTGAGAACAAGAATTACATGTTGGAAGAGATCTCACAGAATGGGGCAGTGTTCACCAACACTCTACAACACTTTTCAGACTAGTACAAGAATGCTAGTACAGGCAATACTAAGGGGAAAAGTGACTTGTGCGAGCACTCCGTGTCCTGGCAGGGAAAAAGAGAAAGACGGCATCCCATTGACAGAAAGGTGCTTGATCTTTGTCTAATGTAACTAATGTTCCCAAAAATGTTTCGCAAGTAGCACCAACATCATCTGATTTGAATCCATGACAACTTGGGACTATGTTTCCCTTTTAGAGGTTTTGGACCAATGGGAAATTAGTCAAGAATACTGAGAATTTAAAGGGAAGCAAAAAGGCCCTTGACTGGATAGCTTTGGGGCCATGTATCTCTTTTATATAAGGCAGATGTAAGGCTGCTTAAATGACATGTTCTTTTAAGAGCAAAAGAAGATGTGGGGTGGTCCAAGAATTCCAGAGGCCAGTTGAGGGGATTTTTTTTCAGGAATAGTTTCAGGACTAAGCCATAATTCACTCTGATCACTTTTAAAGGCGATGTAAATCCAGAGGCTTATGCAGTGTTTGGGAGAAGGCAAAGAAGTGCTCGACGTTTGTGAGTAAAAGAGACCAAGTGTTGCAGAGTGATAGAAAGGAGGAGTACTTTGTTGTGTTACTTTACATCTAGGCCCACTATGAGTGGGGGATTTTTTGCCTATTTGTTTGTCACTCTGTTTTTTTATTTGTGCTATAAAAATGTCATTTTTGATCTGATTTACAGTAATAATGATAATAATAATAACTTGTATCACAGGACTGGACACCATGAATATTAGCTTACACGAATGTATATATGAATAGTAAAGCCAATACTTTTAATGTCCATATAACCAGAAGTAGCACTTCCGTAAGAGGAATGAGGGTATCTTAACTAGCATTTAATTCTGTATAGCATGCAAATTCCCATCTAGCCATTATAGTTTATTTAAGGAATCTTTATCACATTATGCTTGAAATGCTGTGTATGCTATTCTGTCTTCTTTTTATAAATTCACTTATTTTGGTTTTGCAGATGGGGGGAGGAATTTAACTTACCCAAGCATCCACAAGTAAGTATAAGCAGACAGAAGTTCTGTGAATTTGTCAGGAACACATACAGTACCTCAAACTTGTTTTTTTATACCACCTCTTTATTTGAAAACGGTGTCAGATCTTGTGCATCAATGAGACTGGGACTGGGAAAACTGTGGACGTGGGCTTGAGTGGTGTGCGTGACTGAGAGTGATTGTTGATGTAAATTTTTTTTTATTCAGTTTTATTCTTGAGTGTTGCTGCTGACGCTGAATTAATATGCACCTTCTGGTCCATGATGTCAAAGCAGCACTGACAAAAATGAGAGACAAAGGTATATATGACATTTAGGATAATTCATTTTATGACCTTTATAGTACATTTCGGAAAACATTTTTGCACTAATGCAACATTATATTCATTCGCATGACCCGATCTTGCCCATTCTCCTCATGTTGGTGCATGGTGGTGTTTCTTTTGTACTCGAGGAGATCCAGAGGACAGAATAGTACAGAGAGGTCAGTTCCGTACTATATACAATTATCAAATTCAAATGTTAACAGTTTCCACACACCCAAGAACCGTCCTTTCTACATTTACATGTGTACCTGTTGCAGTGTACACACCTCTGTATGCTGTTGTTCCTATTACACTGAAGGAGCACCTGACACTGAAGTTTCTTTCTTGGGGGAAGTGAAGGTCTTGTCGATGTTGCATCCTCTTTTCTTTTTCCATTGCCTTTTCTTGTAAGAAGTGATGACGAAGTTTCTCTGCAAGTTGAGCCATGAACACTCTTGCTGTCTTAGCTGAAATTAGAGGGAATTCTCTGATGTGACGGGATAAAAGCTGACACACAAACGTGGGTTTGAATGCACATGTGCTGTACAAGGCATGCACGGGGTCCATGCAAATGCCACATGGTAGTCTGATAGCGGTCATGGGACATTGTATCTTTGATTGCCGATACAAGAAATAGTTTGCTGATCTTGTGAAAAGAATGGAGATAAATACTATCAACTCAGAGAGGAAGAGGCAAGTTTGTTGTACCATGTGAACGTCACTGACAGAATAAAACTGAAAATTAAAAAAAAAAAGTGCTAACTTACACAAGTAGCCAAAATTTACACTGGGTGTTATAGACTCAAATCAAATGTATGTTTTTATTATATTATAGTAATAATAATAGCAGCTCACTGCTCAAAATGAAGTGTGCCTGGACTCAAACCCAGAACCTTTTGGTTATAAGGCAGCAGTTCTTACCTTTGCACCATCCAAGAATGCATATCAACTTCCTGTGGATTGACATTTTAGCTTGGGTTTTTAACTCATTGACAGCAACGTATAAATTGAATGATTTTTTTTAAATTGAATAAAAGCACACGTGTTTATTTGATATTTAGACTAAAGTCTTCACACATTATACACTTTGCATCATTATTAGTATAACATGGAAAAAAATTCTGTTTTAAGTATATGTTCAGCATTTTTTGCCTTGCATTTCCTGTCCTCCTCCTCTTCCTCCTCCATTTACACAGATGTTGAAGATTTGGAACACACATGAAATGTATGTATTCCAAATAAACCTTTATAATGTACCCTATACAACTCCAGGCACCTCACACTCCAATAAAGAGACATGAGCTCTGAGAATTATGAAATTGATTACAACTCCGTTTTGGGGTGGGGGTGGTTGGGAAATTGGCCGGTTTGGGATAGCAGGCTGCTTGTGCTGATTAACACATTTGCAAAACAAAAGACGCGGATGAGGAGAGGTGTGAAGGAATTTAAGGTAGTCCGGGATTACTAGTTTTTTCATAGGCTTCAGGGAATTCTAGTGTAAACCTAACACACAGAAAACACAAATATAAAACAAAATATTAAAAAGAAACATCTGTGTATATTTTCAAATGACTTTTTGTCTTGTCTGCTTTCAGAGTTTAGCATTATGTCCAGAAAACCTTTAATAATTAGACTTAACAGAATTATTTACCAATAGCTACACTAAAAGGTACAAGCACATATTTTTGAAACAGAGAATCTCGAGTGGATGAAATATAGCTCCTTGAACAGTCGCAATTATTAAAAAACAATCAGTGCATTTTAATCAACTTCCATTTAGCAAAGGCAAGAGCAGTCTGTCAGATCCTTCTGTGTATTTTTGATATGTTCTGGATGTTGCAGCTGGTTTTATGTTTTATTGATTTAGACATAATTGAACCAGTTTAATTGACATAGGAATGTTGCATTTTACTCTTGTGTATTTTAAAACTATATCAAATGAGCTGTTGCTACAAACATTACATTAACAATATACCCTTAATCAGTAAATATGTTAACTGCTGAAATCATATTATAAAAATATGAAAATACTATAATTCATCAAAAACAAATTTATTATCAGAATAAAGAACAACAATGTGAATTGAATGTAATTGAAAGGGTGTATTAATTATTTTACTGCCCAAGTGTATCTGCCACTATTTTAAGTTAACTTAAATTATATCCACATTTAGTTCTTCAGTACAGTTGAGACTTTATAGTAGTTACCTATTTTGGTTTGTTCACAGGGGACTGAAGTGAAAGCAATCACATATTCAGCAATGCAGATTCATGAAGACATCAAGCCAGAGATCTTTGTTATACTAGACATTTAAAATGCATTGTCATATTGCAGTGAGAAATGAGTGGGGAAAATCATACTTCAATAAGGACTGTGGTCATTTAGCATTCTCTCAAGTGGGTTTGTTAATTCACACTTGCGTCTGAGGTTGTTGAGAAATTCATACGTAATTTAAAGACTTCATTTAAAGTGGAAGTTGGATTTTTAATTAATTATAGCGCAGTGTCTTCAAAATAATGAATGTATACTGCTTCACTTTCTAGAGCAAAGCTATAAGGTTGTTAAACTGGTACTCTGCTGATGTTCCAGTTTCTATCCTGAATTACAGTTACTGTGGTTTTGTAGGGCCAGATCTGTCTCTGGTTATCTTCATAATGCATTACTTCCCTGATATTAAATACAATAATGTGTTTAGCTCTTCTGAGCTTTACTGAATCATGAAAACATTATTTTAGATTAAGGTTTTTTAAAAAGTTGAAAATTGTGTTTATTTATTACACTGCTCATTTTTTGTCCTGTAATGATTATATAAAAATGTATCAAAAAACTGTTTTAATTGAACTGCCTTTTTTGCACTGATGAAGATCAATGGGTGACTGTCAGAAATATTTTACATTCAAACAACTGTTTCCTCCAAACCATGGACAAAGACTGTTTCTTTTTTCTCTAATGATTAACAAAGTTATTCATTTAATAAACATAAGAGAATTACAATCTTCCATTTGTATGTTGACATCAAAAAGCTATTGTACTTGTATAGTTCTTGTCTCATGAACTGGTTAAAAAAATGAACGTTCAAGATACGAGTCATTATTAAAGTAGCCTCTTAACATTGTTCATTTTTATGTATGTGAATACCATAAACTCTTAAATTACGTTTTTGAACATACACGATGGATTGAGGTTTATCTTTGGTGAGACATACTTACTCTGGTATTCGCAGTACATTTTTTTTTTCCTTAACTTGGACTCCTGTAGATTACATTATATTTAAGTAGTGTGCAGCTTATTTTGCAGTGGTTTATTGTGCATTGCCTATACACTTACTTTGCATTTATTTCATTGCTAAAATTTTAACTACATTCACCCAAAATAATAAAATATTGGTGGAAGTAGTGTCATGCTAAGCCTTGGCAAAAACCCCATATGCCTTTTTATTTCGAAGAAAGGCAAGATTTTTAACCTTACCTATTTTTAGTTGTATGTAAATAATTTGTGCTTGTATTTATTCTCCTTTCTGCAGAAGACTTGATCTAACTTATTTCTTTATGGTAGTATTGTAGATCTATTTAATCTAATTATGCAGTATGTACCTTATTCCTAGTGACAGCTGTAGCTATCCTGGATAACTTATTTTCTTTAGTGTAATTGCACTTTGAAGCTACTTTATTTTAATCTGTTTTGCTCTTTGATTTTAATGCACCAGAAGCATCGAAAAACCTTAATATCAACTTTGTTAACCAGCAGGAGACAAAGTATACAGATTAGAGGTGAATGCTCTACATTTTAGAAGGTCATCAGTGGAGTTCCTCAGGGATCTAACCTTGTTCCACTGCTTTTTCTAATTTATATCAGGGACATCAATTCTGGTTTAGTTGGTAAACTTGTGAAATTCTAAGGCAATACTAAAGTTGGAGGGTTAGAAAATACTATGAAGGCAATAAAATAATTCAAAAAGACACGGATAATCTTCAAAACTGGCCAGACACTTGGAAAGTGCAGTTTAATGTAAAGAATTCCAACATACTACTCGTGGGCAAAAGGAGTGTCAATTATAAATACTATATGGTAGCTACTATACTAGGGGAAGCAATCCCTGAAATGGATTTAGTGGTTTTCAATGAAGCATACTTTCTCATCATCTTAATGTTCAGAATTAATTAAAAAGGGTAATAACATGTTGGGTTACAATTTTAAACTTGTTGAAGTTACACTTTCTATTAAAAGTATTTACCCCTTGGAAGTTTTCACTTTTATTATTATAAAGCTATATAAATTAAATTATTATAAATCACACTGGATTTAATTTGGATTTTTTTGACACTAATCAACAGGAAAAGATTTGTTAATGTCAAAGTGAAAACAGATTTCAGCAAAGTGATATAATTACAAATTTAAAACACAAAGGTCATTCCATTGAGGTTCACACAAGTGATGAGCTTATGTGGTTTTCAAGAAATATGAAACTTTGTGCATTCATTTATTGGGCTTATTGATAGCCAAAACTAAAGAGAAAAAATTTCTCTCCCATGCACTTTTCTTTGTCATCTTAGAGATGGCAGCTGTCACAATTTCTAGCATTCTGAAGCTTTTCTGAGATGTCATATTTCCTAAACCATTTAAGATATTTGCATGATTCATAAAAGGCAATTCTTAGCATAAACGTAAAGATTCTTTTTCACATATCATCTGCTGTGAAATCTTTAATTTGTAGTCCTTTAAACATTAATGTTTAGACACCAATTTTTACTTATTCTTAATTTTTTTTTAAGCAGCACAGAAAAGACAAAGTTGTTCTTCATCCTGTAGAGACCATCTGGGTAAGGTCAGGTTGGGGAGCATGCAAGTGCCGTAACTGATGCTCCCTCACACATGCTGGCAGTGTGTCTCATTTGGGACTCCATGAGCCAACCGCTCATTCGACACAAAGTCAAACCAGCGGTATCTAAGGATTCTCCAAAGAGACACAGTACCAAAGGAGTCCAGTCTCTGTCTCAGGTCACTGGATAACATTCATGCCTCACAACCATATAGCAAGATAGGAAACACCAGGACTCTAAAGACTTGGACCTTCGTCTTTTTGCATAGATATAGGGAGCTTCACACACCCCATTCCAGTGATCTCATGATCTCCCATGCCCGCCTTCGGACTTCATAGGAAGAGTCACCAGAGACATGAATCTCACTGCCGAGGTAAGTAATCCTGTCAATAGAGTCAACACTCTCTCTGCACAGACAGACACTTCTGATGACTGTGCCTAAGAGGTCATTAAATGCCTGGATCTTGGTTTTAATCTAGCACACTCACAAGCCCAGACACTTGGGACTCCTTGCTCAGTCTCTCTCGAGCCCCGATCAGAGCCTCCATTGATTGTGTAAGAGTAGGAGCAAGAACACACCCCGGATGAACCCCAGAATCAACTGGGGAAAAACGCAGAGATTTTGCCTTCCCTTCTGCACACCATTTATAGTACCAGTGTACAAGCTGGCCATGATATACAGCAACCTTGAGGAGTTCCCGTGAAGTCTCAGGATGTCCCCCAGGGCACCTCGACAAACTGAGTTGAACGCTTCATGAAAATATTCGCGTTTGGTAGACTTCTTATGTGAAACCAAACCAATGACCATGTATCCTATTGAGGATGACCCTAGCAAGGACCTTACCTGACACCGAGAGCAGTGTTATCCCCCTGTAACTGCTGCAATGTAGCCCATCACCTTTCCCTTTACAGATAGGGATGACATGTCCCATTTTCCCATCAGTTTGGATGATGTCAGTCTCCCAAATGGAAGCAAAGATTACTTGCAATGCCAGGAGGATAGCCTTACCACCAACCTAGAGATGTTCACTCTGGATACCACAGATCCCTGCAGCCTTCCCTACCTTCAGCTGGTTCACTAGCTGTGCACTCTCAGTGAGATTAGGTGGTTCACAGCTAATTGTAGAGTCAGCCTTAAGAACTGTGGACCCAGAGACATCCACCGTCCTAGCCAGAGGATCAGCTTTAAACAGCTGCTCAAAGTAGTCAGCCCTGTGGGTCACAACTGCAGTGTCATCCGTAAGGACCGTTCCATCAGCTGCCCTGATTGTGAGTCTCCAAGGAACAGATTTGAATGTGTGTAATGCTTTGATTCCTCTGTAAGCAGGAGGTGGGTCACTAGACCAAAGATGGTGTGTCGCTTACTCATAGATTCCTCTTACAAGCACCTCCTTATCTGCCCTCAAAGCCGTTGCAACCGTCCTTCTCAGTCCCTGTTACAGACCGGAGTTGCCATCAAGTTGTGTGCTGCAACTCCTCTCGATGTTCTCCTTCTGGGAACACCGCTAACACCAACACAACCCTCAGCAACCTTCAGGGTCTTGTCACAGAAGGTCTCCCACATCATATTAAGATCATCAGTTTCACCCAGGCCTTTAAGCTCCTCACACAAACTGTGCAAACTCATCAGAAACAGCCTGATCTTGGAGTCTGGCTAGGTCAATTCTCATTTTCCTAGTAAATGGTAACGTGCTGGATCTACAGAGTTGCAACAAGTTTGTGGTTAGAATTCACAAACCTGGCATTTCTATAGCCCCTGCAGTTTTGTAATATCCTCCAGTATCTGACCACGAGGATGTGATCAATCTCGCTCACCGCACCACCAGTATTGGAGTACTACATCCAACGATGTGGCTTATGGCGCTGGAACCAGGATCCAGCGTTTCACAGCCCCTGACCTTTTGCAAAGTCAAGGAACATGGAGCCACCATGGCATTCTCCATGGTTTGTGGGCTTGTGTGGAGTTGGTGCAGTGATTGAGATGACACATGACTGGGAGTGTGTGGTCAGTCTTGATTGCTTCATTGGCTTCATGTGGTTTGCGTTTGAGCCATGCTGCGTCCATGGAAGCATATAAGGGGGAGTCGAGCAAGAACGAGGGTAAAGCCAAAAAGAAAGTGGAGGCAAATGGTCAGGGTTCCATGGAAGAATGAGTAATTGATGTCCAAGGGGTGGGTCGGTTCCCCACTGAACAGCTGAGGGGTAGCGGGAATCAATAGAGCTCTCCCTAAGGATCTAGAAGGCGCCAGTTTTTGTGTTAAAAAAAATGCCTTAGTTGCCTCACATTTTTATGCAATCGTTTTGTTCAACCCACTGAATTAAAGCTGAAAGTCTGCACTTCAACTGCATCTAAGTTGTTTCATTTAAAATTCATTGTGGTAATGTACAGAACCAAAATTAGAAAAAAAGTTCTCTCTGTCCAAATATTTATGGACCTAAATGTATACTGTGCATTGCTGCACCCACCACACGACAAACCACCTAATTATACCAAATTAGGACCTGATCGCAGCCATACAACAGGTAACACCTCACCACCACTCTAGCTTGAATGGAATGGAACAGTGTGAGGTTTTTTTGGCAAGTCTATAAAATTCTCAGAGGCATTGATAAAGTAGATCAAGCAGAATTCTTCACAGTAAATGGTGAATCACATACTCAAGGGTACCAGTTGAAGTTAAGGAGAAGTGCGTTAATTTATGCCTCCACTACATTCTTTAGCACCTGGACTTGCCTAACACCTATGTAAAGGTCTTGTGTGTAGATTTCTGCTCATCCTTCAATACCATTGTTCCGGAGTTGCTTCAGAGTAAACTAATCCAGTTAGGTGTACCCTATGATGTCTGCTAGTGGATTAGAAGTTTCTTGACAGATAGGAAGCCCCATGTGAGACTGGGCCCTTATCTTTCGAATCCAATGTCAATTAGCATAGTCACCCCCCCAAGGCTGTGTTCTTTCACCCCTCCTGTTTTCACTTTATATAAATTACAGTAGATCTATGGTCAAATCCCTAAAAATCCTAAAATTAGTAGATGACACAACCATAGTGGGTCTCATTTCTAATAATGTGTTTTCCTATCAAAGAGAGTTGGGCCATCTTGTGGAATGGTGTTCTTGTAATAACCTGAAACTCAATACTGTTAAGACAGTGAAAATGAGGACTGGTTTCTGCCGACAAGTCACTGACTCTCCAACTATGCAAATTAATTGCTAGAATGTGTCTGTGGGTCAGTCATTTAAATACCCGGGGATTACTTTCACTAACACATGCAAATGGGACATGTACATCACCTCCGTCATCAAGAAAGTTGGGCAGAGATTGTTCTTTCTTCACCAGCACAAGAAGCCTGAGTGACGGACAGCTGGGTCCTATGCCCGGCCGGGATGCCTCTGCTGCATATGTCCCGGGGGAGCCACCATGGACAGTGCAATGCCTCCCCCGGGGCACCTGGGGGCAGCCTCCCTGGCCGTGGGTCCTTCCTCAGTCTCCCCCGTGGCTCCATGGGACATGGAGTCCACCACAGTCCGGTTGGGAGATGGGGTGGCCGCTAGGGGGTGCTACGGAGAGCCAGCCGCCACAATGGACGACTTGCCAGCCCCACCCGGAGGTGCAATTAAGACCAGCTGGTCAGGCACCTGGAGCACTTCCGGGTGGGCTATAAAGCAGGCCAACCTCCTTTCATTCGGGGCCAGAATCGGGAGGAAGAGGACGAGGTTGCCTGGGAGGAGTGGTGGTGCCAGGAAGGGTTGTTTGTATACTGTGTGTTTGTGCTTTTGGGACTGTGTTGGGCCTGTGGGACACGGGGAAGACGTGCCCCACGGCTGAAGAAAACCAATAAAGCCTGTGTTTGTTTACACGTGCCTCTGCGTAAGTCTGTGCCGGGTCGGGCGCTATATATAGCGCCTTTTACACCTGGCATATCAAGGTGTATATTGTTAGATTTTTACTTGGCCATTATTGAGAGTATTGTGACCTCCTCCATCACTGTTTCGTTTCCTTCTGCCTCCCCTCCCTCTAAGAGTCGGCTGCAGCAAGTGATTTGTTCAGCTGAGAAAATCATTGGCTGTTGTCTCCCAACAATAAAAGATCTGTTCATCACCAGAGCGAAAAAGGAAGCAGGAAAGACTGCAGTTCATTGAATTGACAACACAGAGGAGGTACCGGTCTGTTGTGACCCAAACTACACACCATCTCTGCAACTTCTTTCCTCAGAGTATTCAGATCCTAAATAATCTTATGTATGTTTGCTCCTGTTTTTGCATTATATAACTAGTAACTCCGTTGTTTGTCTAATCGTAAATACTTAATCTTCTTCTTTCAGCTGCTCCTGTTAGGGGTTGTCACAGCGGATTATCTTCTTCCATATCTTTCTGTCCTCTGTATCTTGTTCTGTTACACCCATCACCTGCATGTCCTCTCTCACCACATCCATAAACCTTCTCTCTCTGAGTCCCAGTGATTGACAAGCAGCCCTGTGCTCTAATTGGTCGAGGTGTTCTTGTTCTGATATTTTTGTAAATTTTGACTGGCTAAATGAAATGTGTTCTGTTTTCTGTTCCGAAGAAGACCTGCCTCCACTCCTAAAAGCGGCGATGTCATGTTCTAAGTTTTATCTTAAAGTGGGCCCGCTGGTACTATTAATATGGTACTATTGCTGCTACTGATTAGTACACAAGAATTATAGTGAAGTGAACTAAAACAGATGTAGTTTAATCTAATGAGAATTTATTTGTTTTGTACATATTAATGAAAGTATTCTTTTTTTTTTTCTTTTTAGCAAACTGGTTTCAGTAATATAAATACAGTTAGGTCCATAAATATTAGGACAGAGACAACTTTTTCTAATTTTGGTTCTGTATATTACCATAATAAATTTAAAATGAAACAACTCAGATGCAGTTGAAGTGCAGACTTTCAGCTTTAATTCAGTGGGTTGAACAAAACGATTGCATAAAAATGTGAGAACAACTAAAGCATTTTTTTAACACAACCTTCATTTCAGGGGCTCAAAAGTAATTGGACAAATTAAATAACTGGAAATAAAATGTTCATTTCTAATACTTGGTTGAAAACCCTTTGCTGGCAATGACAGCCTGAAGTCTTGAACTCATGGACATCACCAGATGCTGGGTTTCCTCCTTTTTAATGCTCTGCCAGGCCTTTACTGCAGCGGCTTTCAGTTGCTGTTTGTTTGTGGGCCTTTCTGTCTGAAGCTTTGTCTTCAACAAGTGAAATGCATGCTCAATTGGGTTAAGATCAGGTGACTGACTTAGCCATTCAAGAATTTTCCACTTCTTTGCTTTAATAAACTCCTGGGTTGCTTTGGCTGCATGTTTTGGGTCATTGTCCACCTGTATCATGAAACGCTGCCCAATCAATTTAACTGCATTTAGCAGGCAGCCATGCACGCCCAAGCCATCACACTGCCTCCACCGTGTTTTACAGATGATGTGGTATGCTTTAGATAATGAGCTGTTCCACGCCTTCCCCATAGTTTTTTCTTGCCATCATTCTGGTAGAGGTTGATCTTGGTTTCATCTGTCCAAAGAATGTTTTTCCAGAACTGTGGTG
>JANRMT010062848.1:7836272-7848060 GCA_026402145.1 Polypterus bichir lapradei
AGAATTAGTGACGTTGGAAAGTTCAATATGGCGGCTGACAGTGGCGTCATACCACCGAAATAAGTACGTACATTGGTTTCGGTTAGCTCAGGGAAGCCACCTACCAAATTTCGTGAAGATGGGGCCGTAAATAAGAAAGTTCAACATGGCAGACGTCGTTGACCGTTATGACCATTACGCGTAGAATTTCGAAATGAAACCTACTTAACTTTTGTAAGTAAGCTGTAAGGAATGGTCCTGCCAGATTTCAGCCTTCTACCTACACGGGAAGTTGGAGAATTTGTGACGTTTGGAAAATTCAATATGGCGGCCGACAGTGGCGTCATACCACCGAAATAAGTACGTACATCGGTTTTAGTTAGTGCAGGGAAGCCACCTACCAAATTTCGTGAAGACGGGGTCATTCTTCTACCTACACGGGAAGTTGGAAAATTGGTGACGTTGGAAAGTTCAATATGGCGACCGACAGTGGCGTCATACCATCGAAATAAGTAAGTACATCGGTTTCGGTTAGCGCAGGGAAGCCACCTACCAAATTTCGTGAAGATGGGGCCATAAATAAGAAAGTTCAACATGGCGGACGTTGTCAACCGTTATCGACCGTTATGACCGTTACGTGTAGAATTTCGAAATGAAACCCGCTTAACTTTTGTAAGTAAGCTGTAAGGAGTGAGCCTGCCAAATTTCAGCCTTCTACCTACACGGGAAGTTGGAGAATTAGTGATGAGTGAGTGAGTGAGTGAGTGAGTGAGTGAGTGAGTGAGTGAGTGAGTGAGTGAGTGAGTGAGTGAGTGAGTGAGCGAGCGAGCGAGCGAGCGAGCGACCGACCGACCGAGCGAGCGAGCGACCAACCGACCGAGCGAGCGAGCGAGGGAGGGAGGGAGGGAGGGAGGGCGGGCTTTGCCTTTTATTAGTATAGATTCACCCACAAAGTCTAACACCCCAGAGAGGATAATGTTGGATGCAGGAAAAAGCATTTGATATGGTTGAATGGAACTACCTCTTTACTACATTGGAGAAATTTGGGTTTGGCCCGAACATATATGCATGGATCAAACTACTGTATCTAGCACTGAAGATTCAGTTTGTATTAACAACATTAATTCAAACTACTGTATATACTCGCATATAAGTCGGGTCTTGAAACCTGAAAAATCAATCCTAAAATCAGACCTATGTGCCCGTTAAAAAATGTGACGCTTAATTTTTTTTTTCTTACATCTTCTTGTGGGGCAGAGTGGTGGCTCTGAGGCTAGGAATTTGCACTGGCAATTGGGAGGTTGCTGGTTCGAATCCCACAAATGCCAAAAGTGACTTTGCTTTGTTGGGCCATTGATCAAAGCCCTTAACCTGCAATTTCTCCGTTCTGGGTATGACATTAATCTTCATCCATCCCTACATGTAGGCCCTCCAACCTGCAGGGAAAATCCTGGGGGTTGGCGGCAGAATTGGCACCCCAGCTACTATAGAAAAATTCACACTGTTCCATTCCATCTGAACTAGTGCGGTGCTGAGGTATCACCCATTGCATGGCTGTACTCGGGTCCTAATCTGGGATCCTGAGTTGGTTTGTCATGTGGTGGGTGCAGCAGTGTGCTGTATCAGTGTGTGCTTCTAACCTCCTCTTCTTGCCTTGCCTTCTTGAAGTGTACTCCGTGGTGCTCTGATAGTTAGCATATCATCATCTCTTGGACCACTAGCGTCAGTTTTTTGCATTCGACTTATACGAGCGACATTATAAAATACCAGAAATTATACGTTAAAATCAACTCCCAACTTATCCACGGGAGATACGGTACTTCAAACTAGAACATGGTACTAGACAAGGATGCACCCTTGTCACCACTGATTGTTGCAATCGCCATTCAGACACTGGCAGTTCACTTTTGAAATTCTTATGAAATGAAGGGGATTATCAGAGAAGGACTTGAACAGGAAATTTCACTCTATGCATATGATATGGTAGTATATATATATCAGATCCACAAAATACTGTGCCTGCAGTCCTAACAACACTAACCGAATTTCAAAAGATTAATTTGAATGAAAGTGTGCTCTTTCCAGTGAACTCTCAAGCACACAATATTAGATTGGACACCTTCCCTTTTATCATTGCATATCAGTTTAAATACCTAGGGGGTAAACACAAGTAAACATAAATCTTTTTATCAACAAAATTTTGCTGTCTGCATGGAAAAACTTAAGCAAGACTTGCATAGCTTTAGCTGGAAGAATTAACACTGTCAAGATGAATATCCTTCCTAAGCTGCTTTTTCTATTTCAAAGCATTCCAATATTCATCAATAAATTATTTTTTAAGAAGTTAGATTCAATCATAGCCTCATTTATTTGGAATTGAAAACATCCATATATCCAAAGGACAACCCTACAAAGACCTAAGACAGAAGGTGGCATGGCTCTACCTAACTTTCAGTTTTATTATTGGACAGCAATTATACAAGCTATAAAAACATGGACATTGACACACATAGATGAACATACACAGGCTTGGTCTACATTAGAAATAAAATCCTATAGCACTCTCGTATTTATATTCCTTGCTTTGTACAACAGTAAATACAAGTTATCACCAATATACTAACAACCCAATTGTGCTTCATTCACTCAGAATATAGAAGCAATGTAGGAAATACAATACTTAAAGATAGAGAAGCTTTTATCTGTGGCCACTTTGCACGATAACCACCTTTTTCCACCCTCTCAAATGTACACAGTTTTTAATCTTTGGAAAACATTTGGGATTAAGTCACTTAGAGATTTCTGCATAGACGTCTTCACATCCTACAAACAATTACACTCCAAATGTTACTTTCCAGCAACACATTTCTTTCACTACCTCCAAATTAGAAACTTTACTAAACAGAACCTACCCAATTTTCCTTACTTTCTACCTATTTCTATTGCAGAAAAAATATTGATCAGTTTTGTGGACTCAGACAGCATGTCTGTAATATACAAAAAATATTTTAAAGTCCCTCCCTTTCAAAGATCCCAGAATACAGTATGGAAAAGGATCTCTCACTCAATATTTCAGAAAATGGGCTTATGGTGGAGAAGGACAAACAAACTGTAATTGCCTTTACTTCACTATTGGCACATAGACTTATTTGCTTAACTGGAGGAATCCTAACCCACCTCTTTTAAGTCAGTGGGTAGCTGATTTTATATATTATTTGAAATTGGAAAAAATTTAATTTTCACTTAGAGGATCTGTGCAAAACATTTTTAAAACCTTGCAGGATCTAATCAATAACATTTTAGAATAAGCATTTAAATTGCGGAAGATGATTCTCTTCCATTTATTTTAATTATTTGTATTTATTTATGTATGTATTTATTTACTTATATTTACTACTATTAAAGTTTCATTTTGTTGGCCTAACTCTCTTTGTCATGGGAGGGGGATGATTTGATGTGAACTTAGTTTTGTAAAATTTGACTTGCTTATATGGAATGTTATTTGCTTTTAGTAAATTCAATAAAATGCTTATAATAAAAAAACCAAAACAAAGCAATCCACTACCTTCTGACCTTCTTTATTCTTTATAGCATACCTACCCATCACCCCTCTGTTCCTTTCACCAACATATCCATTGAATTCCGCTCCAATCACCACTGTCTCTCCCTTGGGTATACTTTCCACAACTTCATCCAACTCACTCCAGAAGACTTCTTTCTCATCCATCGTAAACCCACTTTATGGGGCATATGCACCAATAACATTCATCGTCTCATCTTCAATTTCCGGCTTCATAATCAACACTCTATTCAACACTTTTTGCAAGAGCTATTTATTAGTTATTTTGTTTGTGGTTAAATTGATAGAAGTATTTTCTTATTTATGTTCAGATGTTTGCCAATATATTAATAAGTAGTCTATGGGATATCTCTTGTCTCCCTGGCTACAGAATAGTCCCAGTTTATGATATACCTTGCAGTTGGTAGGGCATGGAGGGCAAATAGTTTCAAACCGTATCGAACATGCCATACATATAGAACATACTGAATGTATTAAGTAAAGCTTGTTCAGGTTTGCCATAGAGAAATAACACAACCTTTCTAAGTACAGAAAGTAACTGAAGTTTAACAAGAAAAAGATAAGTGTGTAGAAGAAACATTTTTTTGATCCTTTGCTCTACATGTGTAATAATTTTTTCTGAATTTTCGTTATTTGTTCCTTTTTAAATTTTCACAAAATCTTTTTAAAACAAACTTTATTGGACTGAGAAATGTCTTTTGTTATGTGTTTGACTCTTGCTGGATCCTACTTTCCCAGCTCAGTAGCTGCTCGATTTTTGGGAAACTGAAAAAGACTCTGCTACACTCTTTTCACCTCTAAAACACTCTTGACAAAATTGTTCTTCAACATAACCCCTAACCAATTTGTCCTCCCATCCACACCATGATAGAATAATTTGAACCTGCCTCCAATACACCTAGCCTTACTCCCCTTCTATCTGATCTCTTGCACTCACAATATACCAACCTTCCTTCACTCCATCATATCAGCTAACACTCACTTTACCATTCATATTGCCAATATTCAAAGTTCCTAACCTCACTTCCACTTTCCTAACCTTCCTCCTCTCCTCCTGCCTCTGGACATGCCTTTCCCCACTTCTCCTTCGGCCAACATTAGCCCAATTTCCCCCAGCACCTTGCTTGCTAATAGTACTAGTGGAGGCTGTTGTTAACCTGAGCCTCAACTTGTCAGTATAGAAATTTGTATTGTTGCTAGCATATTGATCTGTCAACATTTTACACTGGATGCTTTTCCTGGTGTAACCCTCCCCATTTTTCCAGGCCCGAGACCGGCACGAAGAAATGCAGTGGTTTGTGTATTCCCTTTGGCTGTTTTGCTTGATAATATGTTCAAGGTGTCATAATTACAAACCCTCTCCTGTGGTAGCAGATATTTGAGGAGGTAGTGCAGTCTTGTTATTCTTTTCTGCACTTGGAAATTATTAGCGACTATGTGCCCTGTAGGTGAAGGAATGCACTCTCAGCATACTTAAGTTTTCACTGTTGGCATCTGAAGATCTTAAATGACCTATCATCTTCAAAAGATTGCATTACTTTGGTAGGGCCTATACTTTCCTGGTGATTGATACCTTTCAGCTGATGCAAATCTTTTTTTTTCCTATTATCTTCCACAGTTTACCTTGTGTGATACCACCCCCCCCCCCAAAATCATTCATTCTTTATTGCATTACTGTAGCAACCACAGACTCGGACACATCCAGCAACTCATTTCCACCTTGAAAGTGCCATTAATCACCATTAATTGCACCTCTGTCTCATTCCACACAACACACCCACCAGAATGACAAATGCTTGACTGCATTATAAGATGACCATAAGTCTGACCAATAAGTGAGGAGTAAATCATCAGATAATGCTTTTTTTTTTGAGATCTTAAAATGGCTGTGTACCGACGCTTCCCATCCAACCTGATGGAGCTTGAGAGGTGCTGCAAAGAGGAATGGGCGAAACTGGCCAAGGATAGGTGTGCCAAGCTTGTGGCATCATATTCAAAAAGCCTTGAGGCTGTAATTGCTGCCAAAGGTGCATCG
Source organism: Polypterus bichir lapradei (assembly GCA_026402145.1). Classification (NCBI taxonomy): domain Eukaryota; kingdom Metazoa; phylum Chordata; class Cladistia; order Polypteriformes; family Polypteridae; genus Polypterus; species Polypterus bichir. Next base: position 7,841,867 of record JANRMT010062848.1, read on the forward strand.
ACAAAGTATTGAGCAAAGGCTGTGAATACTTATGTACATGTGCTTTCTCAGTTTTTTTATTTTTAATAAATTTTCAAAAACCTCAAGTAAACTTTTTTCACTTTGTCATTATGGGGTATTGTGTGTAGAATTCTGAGGAAAAAAATTAATTTAATCCATTTTGGAATAAGGCTGTAACATAACAAAATGTGGAAAAAGTGATGCGCTGTGAATACTTTCCGGATGCACTGTATATCTAGCCTTAACATGCATTTTCAGTGATCAAATAACACTTTACCACAATAAAACCAAGTGTATACACCAATCGGCTACACCATTTTGACAACAACACAGCTCTGCCCTGTCAAGGCATGAACTCTGCTACACCTCTGAAGGTGTCCAGTGGTATCTGGCATCAAGGTGATAGCAGCAGATTGTTTAAGTCCTGTAATTTGAGAGACGGGCGTCCATGGATTAGACTTGATGGGGTAGACCTATTCTTGTTTCCCAAGGCAAGAAACAGCTCTTCATGATTGCCAGTCCATTACTGATCCTGCTCATGTCTATGCATGCACACACACTGTCTCTCTTTGGTAATGATGGAGAAAAATAACTGTAACCGGAAAAAATGCGACACATGAGGAGAATGTGCAGACTCCGTTAAGGCAGAACTACCCACCACACCATAATGTCACTCTATTCAGGCATTGTACCACAGTTCATTCATATTTTTTTTCATCTGACAATAAATATCATTGTTAAAAATATTGTTTTGTTTGTTAGTTATTTTGAGAAATATGGCTGGTGAATGCTGATCAGATTTAAATTTAATTAAAGGAGTCTACTGGTGGAGACTAAAAAAATATTTTAAATGATACATTACAACTGTTTGAATTTTTCTCTTCAAATAAATTTTATGGACTTGTGAATTTCAGTGTTACTAAGCCCTTTGTTTTGCCTGAGGATACAGTGCAGAGATCCTAAATAATTTAGTTGTTGACTGCTTTTATTGTAAGGCAGAAATGAGAGAGTGAGGAGAAACACGGTGGAAGAGATGTTACCCTGTTTCCAATGAAGAGAACATTTTCAGCCTACTTTCTCAACCTTTTTTTGATTATATTTCCCTAACTTTCTTTTTTTTTTGCAACTTATTTGTCCTAGTTCATCAAAGTATTTTCAGTTATTCTCATAATACATTTTCAAAGGGATTTTCAATTTTTTTCATGTTTTAGTTAATTTTTTTCTGAAGTCCTTTATTCGAACTTTAGCTGTGGTAGCATATGATTAGAATTTGCATGTTCTCATTTGCTTCCCACCTCTTAAAGATGCATTGGTTAAGCTAGGTTGATCAGTGACCTCTAAGTTGTGTGTGTGAGTGACCATGCAGGTGTATGAGAGTGCTTGGCAGTTGATTGGCACTTTGTGCAAGGTTGGTTCCTGCATCATACGAAATGTTATAGAAATAGTTTCTAGCCATTTGTAACTTAGAACTAAATTAAGTTGGATCAGATGGAATGACAAGAGTTTAAAGTTGTTACTTATTAATGTATAAAATGTATATGAAGTATTTCTGCATTTTTTTGTATTTAGTAGTTGAAATAAGTAACTGAAACATTTTCAATTTTAAAGTGAATGTTTTTAGAGTTAAGATTAGAGAAGTAAACATATTTTACTCTTCACAGGTATATAAAGGACTTGATATAATTACCAACAAAGTAACCATGGAAGAACAAGCATTATGCAGCCATCATATGATAAGCTTTGTGGAACCACTTGTCAAGTCCTATACCATCATTGACTTCAGGAATCAGGCACTGTCTCTCATATCCTTTATGGAATATCTTAGTGTGGATCTATCCCTGTTTAGGAAGTTCAGTGTTGCTGTACACAATTTCTAAAATGGTCATATATGTAATGGGGTATTTTGATTGTGTGTTGTAGTCAAGGACTTTAACAAGCTTGCACACCTCTTATGTATGACAATAAAATGCAAAACTGTTGCTAAGTGTTCTTCATTTGCATTGTAGCTCTAAAGCAAAGATTGACAAAAAAACAAATAAGCTAGACCTTTTTGCTGTGAATTGATACATCTATAAAAACCAGTAAAAGTACAGGTGCTGGTCATAAAATTAGAATATCATGACAAAGTTGATTTATTTCAGTAATTCCATTCAAAAAGTGAAACTTGTATATTAGATTCATTCATTACACACAGACTGATGTATTGCAAATGTTTCTTTTAATTTTGATGATTATAACTGACAACTAATGAAAGTCCCAAATTCAGTATCTCGGAAAATTAGAATATCGTGAAAAGGTTCAATATTGAAGACACCTGGTGCCACACTCTAATCAGCTAATTAACTCAAAACACCTGCAAAAGCCTTTAAATGGTCTCTCAGTCTAGTTCTGTAGGCTACACAATTATGGGGAAGACTGCTGACTTGACAGTTGTCCAAAAGACGACCATTGACACCTTGCACAAGGAGGGCAAGACACAAAAGGTCATTGCTAAAGAGGCTGGCTGTTCACAGAGCTCTGTGTCCAAGCACATTAATAGAGAGGCGAAGGGAAGGACAAGATATGGTAGAAAAAAAGTGTACAAGCAATAGGGATAACCGCACCCTGGAGAGGATTGTGAAACAAAACCCATTCAAAACTGTGGGGGAGATTCACAAAGAGTGGACTGCAGCTGGAGTCAGTGCTTCAAGAACCACCGCGCACAGACGTATGCAAGACATGGGTTTCAGCTGTCGCATTCCTTGTGTCAAGCCACTCTTGAACAAGAGACAGGGCCAGAAGCGTCTCACCTGTGCTAAAGACAAAAAGGACTGGACTGCTGCTGAGTTATGTTCTCTGATGAAAGTAAATTTTGCATTTCCTTTGGAAATCAAGGTCCCAGAGTCTGGAGGAAGAGAGGAGTTTCCACAGTCAGTGATGGTTTCGGGTGCCATGTCATCTGCTGGTGTTGGTCCATTGTGTTTTCTGAGGTCCAAGGTCAACACAGCCGTCTACCAGGAAGTTTTAGAGCACTTCATGCTTCCTGCTGCTGACAAACTTTATGGAGATGCAGATTTAATTTTCCAACAGGACCTGGCACCTGCACACAGTGCCAAAGCTACCAGTACCTGGTTTAAGGACCATGGTATCCCTGTTCTTGATTGGCCAGCAAACTCGCCTGACCTTAACCCCATAGAAGATCTATGGGGTATTGTGAAGAGGAAGATGCAATACGCCAGACCCAACAATTAAGAGCTGAAGGCCACTATCAGAGCAACATGGGCTCTCGTAACACCTGAGCAGTGCCACAGACTGATCGACTCCATGCCACGCCGCATTGCTGCAGTAATCCAGGCCAAAGGAGCCCCAACTAAATATTGAGTGCTATACATGCTTATACTTTTCATGTTCATACCTTTCAGTTGGCCAACATTTCTAAAAATCCTTTTTTTGCATTGGTCTTAATTGATATTCTAATTTTCCGAGATACTGAATTTGGGACTTTCATTAGTTGTCAGTTATAATCATCAAAATTAAAAGAAATAAACATTTGAAATACATCAGTCTGTGTGTAATGAATGAATCTAATATACAAGTTTCACTTTTTGAATGGAATTACTGAAATAAATCAACTTTGTCATGATATTCTAATTTTATGACCAGCACCTGTAAGTGAGATAAATAGTGTACTGTTTTGACACGAGTTAATTCAGTGTATACATAACTGCTTTAAGATGAAATGGGATTCCATTAATGGAAACCTAAAAAATGTACCTGATTAATAGTGCTTTCAGTTGTTTAGAAGTCTATAAATTTAGGCTGCCACTCTAGGATGGCAATGTGAAGCCTGCTTCCTTAAGGATCACAGTGGCTGTAGTTTTTCATTCCATTCAGTTACCTGAGTTGAAGATGTAAAACAAATTACATTGTTACATTTACTTTTGCTTTACATAGATGTAAAACAAATTACATTACAAAAACAAATTAGGAAAATCATGGAGTATTTTGATTTCAGATGGAAGAATCCCTTTTTATTGCAGAGTTAAGTTGGTGGAGGGACCCTGTGAGGCTCACAGCATTGAATAGTCCTGCTCCAAACCAATCAACACTGCTGGAACTTTTATAGAGTAGGTCTGGTTAGTGTAGCTGAAGCCAGATCAGCGGCTTCTTAGCCAGATGATCACAGTCTTGACTAAGGCAATTATTGCCATTATTTGATTTGACATGTTAGAATTTTTGCTCTGCCATGTCAGCTATCTTTTATATTATGGTATTTCCTTTTGTCAGAGCGTCATCCAATGTAGTTTATTGAACACATTTTCATATCACTGTAACTGGCTGTAGATTAAGATTAAAAGAAATTAGGACTCTGATGTTGCTTTTTATGAATAAAAGAAGAAAACATTAACCAGTGAGTGAACTAAAATTACCGTAACCCAATAAAATGTATGTTTCATTAACAATAATAATTGGTGTCTAATTGAGAAAATGGGTTGAATGAAAGCAAACAGTATCTCAAATGCTCTGGAATGTTTGGATTTTTCCCACGGTGCTTATTTTGAGAAGAAACAAATTCTACTAGAATTTATATTGGTTAAAATTCCTAGATGAAATAAGTTAAAGCACAGGGCTCATTACATGCAAAAAAAACAAATTAAAAAAATTTATGAAGTATTTTAGTTTCCTTAATTTAGTAAATTGAAGATATATTTCAGAGAAAGAACATGCCAATCATTGTGGGTGGAACAAACTATTACATTGAATCTCTATTATGGAAAGTACTGTTGGACATAAAGGTAAGATCTTGGTTATCTCTGTGATGCATATATTCATTTGTGATTTTCTTCTTATACTGCTTAAAGTATTTTCTCATTTGTATGTTGTTTTTTATATTGATTTTTGACTTTTATATTTTGACTACCTGAGTATTCTTCTGCCTGTTATTTAAAATATTTTTGTTTCTTTTTGTGTAGCAAGTGGACAGTGATGAAGAAAGCCTGCAAAATGACAAAGCCAGTATGAAGGCTAATCTAGAAAACCTAGATGGCTTAGAATTGCACCGGCGTCTCACAGAGGTTGATCCTGATATGGCTTCCATGTTGCACCCACACGACAAGCGCAAGGTGTCAAGGTAAAGACAGTCTTTGAGAGATCTGTCTTGAAAAAGTAATTGCAAAAATGATGCAACTTCCAGCTTTTTTCCATTATGATTTCTAAAGCATAGTACAGAGCTGTGAAAATGTATTTGTCCCTGTAGCTGCCAAAAAAGGTATGGTCAAGCACGGGTAAAACACGTGTCTAAAGAAATTTTACAGTCCAAAAGTTTGTTTTGAAACTATTTAGTGAAAGTTAAAGCAAATAATCCATACAAGAATACAATAAAATATAGTTACGTAGAATAAAAGGCAAAAAAAGGAAAAAATTTATCTTCTATAATCTTAGTTTTTCTTGAGAAACTTTAGTTATTTCTGTACTTAAAAATTCTTTACTTCTTCTTTCTATACTTAAAGGTTCTTAATTTCTTATATACTTAAAAGATTCTTAGCTTCTTCCTTCTATACTTAAAGGTTCTTAAGTTCTTCTTCTGTATTCCTTAAGCATACTGTTCAACACTTAAATAAGTGCTGTTTTACGAGTTACTTCACACTCAAATGGCCCATAGGCACGTTGGCCCAGACACGGTTTAAAACCTTATGCCTTCCATACCTTACTCAAGGCAAGGCTGTCACTAACTGAAGATTATTGTTTTAGTTAAAGCTGTTAGAAATGGCAGGAATATACTAATACAGTTCTATTTATGGGGGTTATAGGAACCTCCCATAGATTATGCATTGTCATCTAGTAAAATATTCATGAATCTTATAGAACTAGGAAAATGGCTCTTACAATCCCTTTTCCGATTTCCTTTATTTTTACTTAATTATAACATCAACTAGCAAAATACCCACGCTTCGCAGCGGAGAAGTAGTGTGTTAAAGAAGTAATAAAAAAGAAAAGGAAACATTTTAAAAATAACATAACATGATTGACAATGTAATTGTTTTGTCATTGTTGTGAGTTTTGCTGTCATTCATATATATATATACTAGCAAAATACCCGCGCTTCGCAGCGGCGAAGTACTGCATTAAAATTTTTATTAAGAAGAAAATTTAACCTTTTTAAACTGAGGGAAAATATGCCAATAATTATTTGTTAAGGATCTCTTTGTATACCA
>JANRMT010062848.1:7848160-7859042 GCA_026402145.1 Polypterus bichir lapradei
TATTCATCTTGATTTTCATTCTACTTTTCTAGGTGTTCTAATTGTTTAATTAATCCATTATTTACTAATTGGTGGTCTGACGCTAAAGTAGTTGCAGCCTTTGATTATTCAGTGTTGTTTGCCAGCGTGTCTGCTCTGCTCATTTTTAATTGTCATTAATAAGATACAATGAAGGGGGAAAACTGCACAGAGAAAGGACAAAATATAATGAAATCAACAAAAGAGAGTTAAGCATTTAAATCTATAGCAAAAGCAGGAATATTTCTAAATGTCTTTTAAATGTAAATATCAGGCTGCTGTGCTTTTCTGAATGTAAAAAGGTAGTCAATTAGAGCTTGAGGTCTGCAAAGGAGTTTCAATTTGGATTTGACGGATTTATTTCTTTCATTAAAAACAAGATAACAATTTAATTCAAATTTGTGCATTTTGTGATTTTTCTGGACTCAGGATCATAGGGTAAGAAACTGTTTATTATTATTATTATTATTATTATTATTATTATTATTACCATTCTCCTCTCATCATACTAATGTACAGTATGTTGGTGCCTTTGCCAGAGTTCAACCAGGCCACTTAGACTTTGATCTCAGCTTGTTTTTTTCAGCTGAGGACTCATCAAAGAATGCAGAGGAGTACGCCCTTCTGGATCTCTTTCGTGCTAACTGTACATGGGAGTCAGTCAAACTGATCATGGAAGCTGGTCTTCACTGTTCCCAGTGTACCTAGGACTACTGGAGCCTCTCTTGTTCTCATGTTCCACATGCGTCTAACTTAAATCTCGAGTCTTTTATACTTGATGATCTTCTCTGCCTCCTTGCTCAGGATGTTGTTGTCATCCGGGATTGTCACATTGATGAAGTCTCCAGTGTGAACGACCATGTCTGGTGTATGCTCGAAGCACTTGTCTATCGACTGATCACTCAGCTGTTGGCAAAGTGCCTAGTGCAGGTACATAGTGACCTTGTTGTGACATTCAAGATATTTCTCCAGGGCCAGTACATGACATCCAGAAACTATGTAGCTAGTGGTCTCCACAGCTTCATCACACAGATGGCATTTGCTGTTGACTGGTGTGACTATGATATACTTGTGGTAGTACTGGATGTTCAAGGCCTGATCTTGAGTGGCTATGATGAGGATTTGGTTTCCCCCTTGAAACCTGCACTTTGAAGCTGTGCGTGTGTTAGGTCCTTGTTGACACATGGCCTGTCCAGGTTGCTGAAGAACTGGCTGTGCAGTGGCACCTCCATGATCTTGGACTTGAGTAACTGCTTGGTTTTCTAGCTGCCAGCACTATTATTATTATTATTGTGTTATTATTATTATTTTATTTTTTAATGTGTTATTGCACGCAAAAATGCTATTTAATGTAATTTGCTACAGAAATAATGTTGTTGCTGTTGTTATTATTATTATTATTATTATCATGACACCATTATGTAATGTGACATACAAAAACACATCATTATACCTGCAATTTTAGCAATTTGAAAGCACAACGTTGACAAGTAATACAGAACAAAATTTAAAATAGAGCACAAGATGTATAATTCTAAAGTTAGTCCAAAAGGTAGATTAAAATGAGAATTCAAATGAAAGTGAAGTTGCTTTAGTTGGTATATGTAGTTCGTACATATCTGCTGTAGTAATCAGAGGGTTAAGAAGCCTAATTCGATTCAAGACACTTTAAAGAAATGCTTCTTCAAGAGAGATCTGAGCATAAGTATGTTGTGAGCAGTCTGGATTGTCTTGAAAAGTTCATTTATTATTCTATACAGCTTAAAAAAAGGATGAGCCTATGTGTCTGTTGGTGTGTTCGTCTATGTGCTTTGTCTCTGTCACTCCAACAGTTGGTGCACCATTAACATTTTTAGTAATAAAATGGATTGCATTTGTTATTCCAAAAGATGGCGCATCAGAAACACTGCATTTACGAATCCCATACATGGCATGTAAGAGAGACAAATGTACACTGTATGGTGTACTACAAACATTAATGTAGAGGTCAACTTTGATTACTTGGAGGTTAGATGGGTAGCACAGCTAGTTCCAACATAAACCATGTTGGTTTAAATATTTATTTTTCTAAATACTGTATGTTGAACATGTGGGGAGGTCCTGGAGGGGTGTAGGTGGTAGGAATATTAACATAATATTCTGAAGTCCACAATAATATTGGACAGGTCATCATTTCATCTCACTTGAGCCAATTTTGTGATTCACCTAGAGTGGGTCAAGGATGCTAACCCCCGTTCCACTTCTGAGGTAATTGTATAACATGTGTTTAAGTTTCCCTAAAATCACCTCCTGCTGAAAAGAGAAAATCAATTGTCCAAATGTTGGAATAACTGGAAATGTCAAGTGGTGACTTATTGTGAGTGAGAACTTCACACTCTGGTGGACGCATTTAAAAATGTTTTGCTACAGCTCACTACAGACTGGCTTTCTTTGAAGAGGACCAGTAGCTTTTCTAATTTAAGGGTCAGTGAGGAATAGCCCCATCAAGATGTTGTGCAAAATACATAAATAATAAGCTTCACTCAATAATTCAACTTATTGTTAAACTGTTTATAACAACCATCAGCTTTTTCTTCTTAAACATTTTTGTTTTAAATTTTCTATCATATGCTCAATATAATTACTTATTTATAAAAATATTGCTTTTTTCATTATGTGAAAATGTCTTTGTGCTGGATGCTGTATGTCTGCTTCTGACTGAGGGGCTGGACTGACTGACCCTGCAGTTCCCTCTAGACCCATGGGGGTGTGTGTTCATGAACAACCTGAACTTTTCAGTTTAATAATGGGGTTTGAAGTTCATTGCATGTACTAAAATAGAAACTACTTGTTGTTGATTTTTTTAATCACACATTTATACTTCTAGTTCAAGCTTTTCCCAGCTGTGGCCATGCAGCTCACATCACATACAAAGAGGTTCTTGTCGAATGAGGCACTGAAGGTTTCAACAGGAAAAGGTTGGGGCACAACTTGGTCATCCTAGTTTAATAAAGTCACACATAACAAAAAATGGCCCCTATGCACACTGCTACACAATCAACTAATAGCAGGCCAAATAAGCTGGTTCTTTTCTAATCAATCATTTGGGTTGTGGAGCTCCTTTCTCTGATTCAGTCGCTTCAATACTGACCACCTCCCACAGTGGTTTTAAAGGTGGGAAACCGGAAGGGATGGGGTCAATTGTCCTCACCAGTCATCTTCTCAGAGCTTCTGAGATAAAAGAAGAGGAGAAAGCTAGCAAGAGCCCACCCTCTCTGGTAGTAATATCTGCTTCAGACAGCTCTGAGGTTATTCCAAATGCGCGCATGTGTGACAATGTACAAAGTCCAGTGGCATTTACTTCCTTAAATGTAGCCGCATTAATTAAAAAAGAAAAAAAGAAACTAACAGAAATCAATTTCAGAAATGCACCAATCACAAGACATTATGGTGCACTGATTTTCACCTACTGCTGAGGAGGACTGAAAAAGCCACCAAGGAAGCCTATGAGTGCTCTTTTCACTTTATGGAAAAGATGCCAGCATTATAATGCTCTTCTTCCACAGAAACACAAAATCTTGGTGCAGAATGAGCAGGTACGTACGTAAAAAAATGTTTTTTAATTATTTACTGGCTTTGCACTGACCATTAAACACTGAACATTAGAACACTCTAGACGAGAACAAGCCATTCAGCCCAACAAAGTTCGCCAGTCCTATCCACTTATTTCTTTCAAAAAACATCAAGTTGAGTTTTGAAAGTCCTTGTCTTACTGTCTACCACACTACTTGGTAGCTTATTCCAAGTGTCTATCGTTCTTTGTGTAAAGACTGCATGCTAGTTAGTGCTGTTACTACTCAAGTCTTGCAGTGTACACTAAGAACTTCTGAAAGATGGTAATGGTATTAAAGCCATGTCAGGATTTTGTGGTATTTAGACACATTTGTGTTTTGTTTTTAAAAATTAGGAAATCTAGATTTGGATTGAGTAGGACCTCAAGAAAATAGTATCTCATGAGCAACAATTTAGTTGATTCTGTACTGTTAAGGAGAACATTTGTCACTGAACAGCAGCTCAACAATCTGCAGTTTATTCCAGCCACACCCTTTGATCTGTATTAAGAGTTGAACATAACTTGCTAGAGGTCATTTCATTCTTGTGTGACTGAGAAGCTGCCCATCCCTAAACCTACCACAAGGCAGCTATCTGATTCTATCTTGCCTCTTACTTGTCTGCATGCATACAACCATCTTTTCACTGTTTTGAGTGCTCATCCATTCAGTCACTAACATGGGAGCCTACATTTTGTATTTTCTGCATGGCTGGCTGACTCATAGTACTTGGCATCTGCACCATTTTTGTTTGTCCTTATAAACATTCTATTCCATCTGTTTTTGTGTCCATTTGCTGCTTGTAATTTTGACTGGTTTTGTCTCCTGCTCTCTGATCAATATGTTGCTTTTCCCGCGGTTGTTATGCCCTGATTTGTAGTGTGTACACCTGGATTTTAGATCCTGAATTCCCCTACAGTTTTGTTGCAACCCTAATTAATGTTTACTGATTAACAAGCATAGTTATGTTTGCTACCTTGGTCTTGTCAAGTTCGTAGGTACTGGTACAGGTATCTGTCCATCAAATGTAAAATTTGAATTCTAATCAGCATTGAGAAAGACAAATCGTTATTAAGCTATAATATTGTATGTATTAATGTACTAATACTCAATAAGCTATTGTTTAAACTGCCACTGCTAAATACATGTAAACTAAAAAGTAACTTGCAAAATTTTTAGGAAAACTGCTGACTTTAGTCTATTCTAAAAGAAGACTGTTAGGAAACGTCTGCGTGTTTTGTCTAATCAGCAGCAAACAGGTACTTCCATTTCTGCTTTGCTTATTTTGAACAAAATGTTGTCACCCTTGGGCATAGGACTGAACCCCCCCCAAACTATTGTGTAATCTTATCTCATGCTAAGCTTAACTCTGAAGATCTGTTATAAAAGGGGAACTCACCCCCCGCAATTTGGGCTTTTGCAGTGACATTAGCTGGCAGGCACTGCAAGAGTCTCTCTGGTCACCAAAGAATTAATAAAGAAACTGTTATATTTTTCTTCTGATCAGTGTCGGTCTGCTGTTTCCCTCGAACCTTTGACCACAGCATCAAGGAAAAGTTTTTGTTCTTTTCATTTATCTGCCCCACTATATGGTCACTGATGTGCTTATAAAATCACCAGATAAAATTCCATTTGTCAAGCATAGCCATGAGTACTAATACTGAAGTGCAAACTATAAGAAAGGTCTCCTATTTAAACTGATTTCTAATTGGTTTTGGTCTCTCAATAGCACATAAGATAGAGAGAATCAAAAAGGTTAGAATCACCTGTAAGTCACTTGCTTTCATCAGCAGAGCACTGTGACAAAATCTGTACTGCAATAAATGGTGATGCCCAGAGTGCACATGTGAAAATGCCAGGCTCATTAACTACTAGCTTCTATCCAGGGACATCTTAATTTTCCAAAATAATTTTGCCTTTTCAATTTGGAGAAGTAATTAGATATGTCACCTGGGTATCTGGACCACCACCCAAAGGAAAGTAAAACAATCATTACTTTGAGAGCTGTGCAGTAGTACATTAGAGGGTTTGCTCAGGTTGGAAGGCAGGAAAACAAAGTCAGAGAGGCGAGATTGTGTTGGTTTGGACATGTGCAGAGGAGAGATGCTGAGTATATTGGGAAAAGGATGTTAAAAGATAGAGCTGCCAGGAAAGAAAAAAAGAGGAAGGCCTAAGAGAAGGTTTATGGATGTGGTGAGAGAGGATGTGCAGGTGGGAGGTGTGACAGAGCAAGATGCAGAAGACAGGACGATATGGAAAAAGATGATCCGCTATGGTAACCCCTAATGGGAGCAGCTGAAAGAAGAAGAAGAAGGAGTAGCAACAGGAAAATAAGAGTTCAATCCAGTAACACAAGGGGAAAAGACAAACAAGCATAAAATCCTATATGAAAAAAATGATAGCAGCTCAAGCTGTGACAGTCACTCATGCCATAACCAGAGATTTTTTACTGTGACTGTACTCATCATTCTGAAAGGACACAGTTTAAGGTAACTTTAAATATTCTTTACACAAAGCTGGGAATTCCCCTACCGCTTCTGCAGTCTGAGGCAGTGCTAACTTTTCAGAGAAAAAACAGAAAAAAGATCATATTAAATAAAGTAATTAAATAGATTAAGCACACTTACTGAGCCTTTACCACAAACTTTACAGGTGAAGGTAGAAAAATCATAGCCTTTACAAGTTTCAAGCATTTGGAAATTATAGTGTATGTTTCCTGTTTCAGATACGTGTCAACATGGATGCTATAAACAATTAAATTTAATATCATGCTATCATTGAATTTCTAACACTACATAACAATATGTTTAAGTGCTTTATTCTCATCTTGCCAACCTTGTAGCATGACAAGTCCCCATCATATGCCTCAATCAAGAGATGGGCTACATAATTCGATTATGGCAGCATATCTTTCAAAGCTGACCCGAGGTCTGAACAGCCTTTATTAATGATCTCATTATGCAGTAAACCAAAAAGGAAAATAAAAAATGGCAGCATAATATAGGAAACATTATAGAGATTCATTATTGCTTAGTTCAATCCATTCTTCATGAACAATTGAATATGAGCTAGGTCTGTGCATATTGGGTGTGCAGAATGTTAACTCCTGGGATGAAACATCACTGTATCCAGTGTTCTAAAGATAATCCTGAGCTAATGAATTCAGACTGAGAGACTGGTGTTTCATAACTATGGATGAAACTTCTTGTGGCCTGCTGGGGGCACACTACTCCCCAACCTGACACAGACAGATGCAAGACATAAGTTCATCACACACGTTTTTTATTTTTTAGTGGGAAACACTTTCCCTTGCTTCCCACCTGCTAAGGACGGTACAGTAAATCCAATAAACAGCATCAAAGCACAATTTTTCTTCATTCTTTCTCTTTGTCTTCCACCTCCACTCCTCCCAGCAAGCTTTTGTCTCCCTTCCTTGGCTCCTTTTATGCTGCACCTGGGAGTACTCCAGGTGGCTTATTGGCAAAGTCTGGAATCACTCCCAGATGTGGTGAAAGCCCAAAGTTGGGCTCTGCAACTTCCACAGCTCCCTCTGGCGGCATCCACAAAACCCAACAGGGCTGCAGCGAACTCCAAATCCCAGTGTGTCCTGCAGGATTCTGCAGTGCTACAGCAATCCAGGAGGGCTGTCCTCTAGTGCCCCGGGGAAGATAATGTCCTGACCACGCTCCCCCCTTTAGCAATACTGGTGTCCCAGTTAGGCAGTGCCCCTGGCCATCCATGACATTGTAAATACCACTATGATGCATAGTCCAAGCAAAAATTTAAATAACAGAAGCATGGTGATGGTGAGGAAAACTGCTGACCAACCCCTTCTGCTTCATAACAGTGCATGGTTCACACTGCATGGATTGTAAAAGCTGCTCTGTGAAATGGGAAATGTACAGAAATGTCACAACCAGACTACTTTTAACATGGAGCCTTGTTTCACTACCACCTGCTCCCCAAACTGAAGGACTACCTCCATGGGATTCACTATGTCAATGCTGAAGGTATTAAGTAATATTGGCATGAAAAAGCTTTGTGGATGTTATTACAAGCGTATTAGTGGCTGAAAAATATAATGTAGCAAAAAAGTGATTTTACTCTTTCTCCTTTGGCATGGCACATAAGACTTCAGCCATAGCTATAGACCCGAGCTGCAGCCCCACTTTGACTGAGGCTTAACATTAAATACATCAAATCTACACATCAACATGTTTGAGTTTCTCTATGGAAGTTCTACAGTACCTTCTTTGGGATATACCATCTGGATCTGTATATCCACACTCAGAGACATCTGCCTTCTACTGTTAATTGCAGGGGTCATCAAATAGATAGATTCCTGTTAGACCTGAATTCTTACAGAGCAAATATTCTTGGGGCCAGACTGGGCCAGGGCAGGCACCACCCCCTACTGCACAAACAACCTTCACCATTCATGCTTCCTCATTCACTCCTGGACACTCTTATCCAATCACTTACTCCTGTACATCATACACACATCAAGTCAATTCAAACCTTTCAAATTTAAATCAGAAATCCTCAGGCATATGTTGCACTGAGTACATTCTGGTGTTATCATTCCAAACAAACACGCTCAATCCATCCATCCATTATCCAACCAGCTATATCCTAACTACAGGGTCACGGGGGTCTGCTGGAGCCAATCCCAGCCAACACAGGGTGCAAGGCAGGAAACAAACACCGGGCAGGGTGCCAGCCCACCGCAGGGCATGCACACACACACACCCACACACCAAGCACACACTAGAGACAATTTAGAATTGCCAATGCACCTAACCTGCATGTCTTTGGACTGTGGGAGGAAACCCACGCAGAAACAGGGAGTGCTACCCACTGCGCCACCATGCTGCCCATTGTACTCAATCTTTAAATTTATTTTTTTCTCAAGAAAATCCACAGTGGTTCGACCCAACTATGTAATGTTTCCTGATTAGCCAGGAAGTAACATTCAGTGTTCACTAACTCAACAAGCTTTTCTCCAATATACATGGATACTGGCTAAGCATAATAAAGACTGATGAATCAATAGATAAAGTTATTGAACCTGTGAAATAGGAAGTGCTTGAAGCAGGCCAGTGTACACCTATATGGCGTATCGGTATTCCATACCAATGGTTCTGTACTGGCAATATGTGGTCACGTACTGGCACCTCACATTCTATCAATGCACTTGAAATCCCAAGGGGGATTCTCTCCTTCTCTTCAATATTCTATACTTTTTTAATAGCATTTGTAACACCATATATCAGTACAGGTATAACAGTTCACTCAAAACTGTGAGATGGACTCAATCTCATGTAAATTTAGTACAATTTACACCACATCAAAAAATTTCTTTGAAACCAACAAAACAAAGGAGTACCAACAGTTATTTGTTTCCACTTCAAACACTGGAAATAAGTAACTCTGTCAGCTGTAGATTTGCATTTATGTTCATACTGTAGTCTGGCAGAAAATATCAAGTGACAAATGGTGTCAGTCAGGTAGATCATGAATCCCTAGCCATTGATGAATCAATAGGCACAGTGTGTTTATGGCTGGGGGACCTGAGGGTTCCTGAGCAGCTGCCCTATTACTTATGAGCCATTTGTGCCCTTGCTTTTAAAGGGGAGCCCTGACTTTACAATTAAAGCAGCAACTGTGGAGCAAATTATTTGTGTTATGAATTCTCTCCCCTGCCTTTCATGCTTTCTTAACATGAATTGAGCATTTATCTGGACATTCCTGGTTTTATAGTTGCTTGATGTTTATAGATTCTTCGTAATTTTAATATAGCTAAAATAATTTCTTGGAGGAAGACTTGGGAAAGGACTATCACCAAAGATATTTTTTTTTATTAAGGGAGGACATAAATCCCAGGGAGGCAGGTGTATTTTATATTAAACAGAGCTTTTACACCTACACCAGTGAAACTTTACTTTCACTTTCAGTCCTAAAAACATCACAATAACAGCAACAACATTTATTTATATAGCACATTTTCATACACATAATAACACATACAAAATGCTTTACATGATGAATAAAGAGAAAAAAGACAAAATAAATAACAATTAAAATAAAGGAACACTAATTAACAAAAAATAAAAGTAAGGTCCGATGGCCAGGGAGGACAGAAAAAACAAAAAAAAAAAACTCCAGACGGCTGGAGAAAAAATATAAAATCTGCAGGGGTTCCAGGCCACGAGACCGCCCAGCACCCTCTAGGCATTCTACCCAACATAAATAACCTCAATCAGTCCTCATTCAGGGTTCTCATGGAGGAACTTGATGATGATGGTCCATCAGTGTAGGGACATCATGGTGCTTTGATCAGGTGGTGGTGGCGCAGATCGCCACCACAGAAAACCGGAAAAAGAAAAGAAGAGAAAGTAGGAGTTAGTACTGATTTGGAGCCACCATGAACAGTAATGATAATTAATTGAATATGCAGAGCATCAAGATTAACCTAAAATGCAGCTATGAGAAAGCCATGTTAAAGTAATGTGTTTTCAGCAGTGCTCCGCCGTACTAGCCTGGCGACTTCCTATTGGCAGGCTATTCCAGATTTTAGGTGCATAACAGCAGAAGGCCACCTCACCACTTCTTTTAAGTTTAGCTCTTGGAATTCTAAGGAGACACTCATTTGAGGATCTAAGGTTACGATTTGGACTGTAAGGTGTAAGACATTCCAAAGTATAAGATGTAGCAAGATTATTTAAGGCTTTGTAAACCATAAGCAGTATTTTAAAGTCAATTCTAAATGACACAGGTAACCAATGTAGTGACATCAAAACTGGAGAAATGTGCTCGGATTTTCTTTTCCTAGTTAAGATTCTAGCAGCTGCATTCTGCACTAGTTGCAATCAATTGATGTCTTTTTTGGGTAGTCCTGAGAGGAGTGAGTTGCAGTAATCTAGTCGACTGAAGACAAAAGTGTGAACTAATTTCTCAACATCTTGCAGTGTTATAAGAGGTCTAATTTTTGCTATGTTTCTTAAGTGAAAAAATGCTGTCCTAGTGGTCTGATTAATATGTGATTTAAAATTCAGGTCAAAGTCAATAGTTACCCCTAAATTCTTTACCTCCGTCTTGACTTTTAATCCCAATGCATCAAGTTTATTTCTAACTAGCAGAATACCCGCGCTTCGCAGCGGAGAAGTACTGTGTTAAAGAAGTTATGAAAAAGAAAAGGAAAAATTTAAAAAATAACGTAACTTGATTGTTAATGTAATTGTTTTGTCATTGATATGAGTGTTGTTGTCATATCT
>JANRMT010062848.1:7874011-7887373 GCA_026402145.1 Polypterus bichir lapradei
CACCCTGTGTTGGCTGGGATTGGCTCCAGCAGACCGCCATGACCCTGTGTTAGGATATAGCGGGTTGGATAATGGATGGATGGATATACGAGTTATACAGCATATATTTTTTATTTTTTGTTTTCTAGACTAAATGCCTCAAAGTTTTCAGAAATTCTCTCTTTTTGTTGTAAATTTCTCTCAGTCAGTGAGCTGCGACTGGAACGTGATACAGTGTCTGGAAATGGACTGGTAAAGCAAGGGGGACACGAAGCAAACTGTAAAGTTCACTATAGAGATACCAACTATGTGGTGCCCTGATGAATCTTAAAAGAGAAAATTGCAACTGATGATAAGCACAGACACAATGTCCACAAAATAGAATTTTGCCAATTATTTTCTTAAGGAAAGATCCTGATTTAAAGGATAAGTTTGGTGTTTTTCAAGTCTAAGTCATTCCTTCACAAACATGCTATATATGCATTTGCCAAGTAAAATTATGTTGTAAAGTTAATTGCTTTCTATAAATGTTAAAAAATATCTTAGCCTGCACTGGTGCTTTACATTGTAGTCCATGGGGTACAGAGGGAAAAGCTTCAAAACTTACCAAATACATCCATTTTACAAGCCAAAGCAGTTGTGAAGTATTGAACCTTGTCTTGTGATTACAGAAAAATTGTAAAATAGCTCATACAAGTAATTTCTGAACAACACCAAAAACACCAATATTAGGAAATTTTGATATTTTAAAGGAAGACCAGCTGGGTGCAATATTTCAACACTGATTTTTCCTATTACAACCTTTCACACATCTGGGGGGTTGGTGGTTTCCTCCCGACAAACCAAATCACAAAGAACTTTTTGTGCCATGTGGTTTGTTTTGTTTTAATTTGCTTCTGTATTTCTGAGAGAACTCACATAAGCTAATAAAATGCAGCATCATGTATATGTGGTAAAATGATTATTTCCAGATCCCTTTTGTTGTCACAAACATGCACCAGAAACATAGACTCTCTCAAACTAAATAAGGACAAAACAGAAATCTTAGTGATTGGCAAACATGGATATAGTGAGGGTATTAGAAATAAACTTGATCCCATCCATGTCAACCACGTTTATAATGCATTCACTCGGCTGCCAGACTTAATTTTATGGGCTATGAATTGACTGGTATAATCTTATAATAATTGGTTGATGTGGAAAGTGGTGATGTAACATTGTTCTAGACTTTCATTGCCATTCTCATTCTGGTATTAATTGAATCATTCTGAAGCTCTAGTAAATATGCTGAAACATTTCACTCAAAGTTAGTGCAGCCTTCAGAAGGGAGGTAATAATAACACATGAGCAGCAGTGGCTGCCCTGCTAAGAGCCTTTACTTGTTCACCATTGATAGCTATAATTTGGCACTCAAAACACACAGTTGTAGCATTGCCACATAAACTTGTATCTGGTTTGTCTTTTGTCTCTCTGTGTGAATCCTGTTTTCGTCTGAGCACACTGTAGCATAAGACGGGTGGGTTGGATAGGGAGGACCTTTGTGAGGTACGGGGCTGTCGTTGCAGTTTCCAGGAGTGCCATGAAAATGGATGCACTATTTTTAAAGGAGCGTGAAAAGGCAGGAAGAGAAGGCAAAAAAAAGACAGCCCAAGTTTTACGGCAGAGGGAAAAGACATGACCCATCTAAGTCCAAAAAAAGAGTGTTTCTCGGTGAGCACCACAAGTCCAATTCAGTTTGGGGTGGCCACCTCAAAGATTCCGGATACACTGAGGGAAGTGGATTAGTCATTGAATGGGATCGGAATCAGTGTGAGCCTTAAATCTTTTATTCTGGGATTGGCGTGTCTAAGAAACTGAACTATTGGGAAATATGATAATCAGATAAAAAAATGGACGTTATGGAATATTCTTCAGGTACATGATTTTATGACATTTGTTTACTGTATATATTGGAAGAGGGTGGGCAGTTTTCAAAATCGGTTGATATACGGGGGAGTTTGTATGATTGTAGATAAGGTATTAATTACATGTTTTTTTGCTGCATCTTTTCTCTGAGTGATTTTTTTGTAAAAATTATAAAAATTACTTTAATTAGTAGAAGTCATTTTTCTGCGCTGTGGGAAGGGGTGTGAAGACAATTTGGGGTTGACATGTAATCATTAGTACAATTTTCACTATAAACTTAGTGAAGTGTAGCGGTTACAATCACTACATAGTTTTCAGTAATAGGAATTTTAAAGACTTTGCTTGAATTTGCTATGCCAGGATGGAGCATAATAGACTGTATTTGGTGGGCTAGTTTTTGTTTCATTGGTAGAGCTTATTTTTAGACTACAGTTGAGTGAAGGCTGAAGTCAGCAGACATGTACAAATTGTGAAGACCTCTTAACGTCTCTGAAATGATAAAGTGCTGTACAGAACATCTAATGTTCTTTCACGTTTTCAGAGAATCAAATATGTTAATGAAAAAAAAGAAAAAAGAAAAAAAGAAACTTGATCCATTAGGCTTAAAAGTCAAGATGAAGGTAAAGAATTTAGGCGTAATCATTCACTCTGACCTAAATTTGTAATTATATATTAACCAGATTACTAGGTCTGCATTTTATCACTTAAGGAATATAGCAAAATTTAGACCTCTTATAACTTTACAAAATGCTGGAAAATTAGCTCATGCTTTTGTTTTTAGTTGGCTAGATTACTGTAATGCACTCCTAACAGGACTACCTAAGAAATACATTAATTGTTTGCAATTACTTTAGAAAGCAGCAGGCACAATCTAAACCCAAAAAAGAACATTTGAGCACATCTCACCAGTTTTAGCATTGTTACATTGGTTACTTGTGTCATTCAGAATTGATTTTAAAATACCACTAATGGTTTACAAAGCCTTAAATAATCTTGCTTCATCCAAATTTTGGAATGCCTGCCCCCCTACACTCCATGTATTAATCTTAGATCTTGGAATGAAGGTCTGCTTATAATTCCAATAGCTAAACTTAAAAGAAGTGGTGAGATGGCGTTTTGCTGTTATGCATCCAAAATCTGGAATACTTTACCGATAGAAATTTGCCAGGCTAATAAAACTTCTAAAAATCCATCATTTTAATACAGCTTTTTTGTAGCTATATTTTAGTTGTACTACTGATAGACTATTATCACATTCTTCAGGGATGCACAATACGTATTAATCTCTACTATTCTCTGCTGTCTTTCCTGCTCCTTCTGTGGTGGCAATCTGCACCATCACCACCTGATCAAGGCTCCATGCAGCCCCCTGCATTAATGGACTCAAGGTGGGAATCCCAGCTGTCAACAACACTAACATCATCAAATACTACCATGTGAAGCCTGAAAACCAAAAGGACTGATTTATGACCATTTACGATATGTTGTATTAGGTAGAATGCCCAGAGGGGTCTGGATGATCTTTCTGGTCCTGGAACCACTGAAGGTTCTGGTTTTTTTTCCAGCCTAACTGGAGTTTTATTGTTTTTTCTGTCCTCTCTGCTATTTCACTTTATTGTTTTCTTTGTTACCTATTCTTTTATATTATTGCTTAATCTTATTTGTTTTTCGTTTCAAATAACTTTCTTTTTGTTATCTTGTAAAGCACTTGAAGCTAAATTGTTTATACGAAAACGTGCTACATAAATAAATGTTATTGTTGTTTTTGTTGAAAGGCAAAGATTAATACTTTTAATAAGCTTTTAAGCTTTTCCTCCTCCTTGCCACATGACCTCCATTGTAAAGTGCTAAAGTAAGCAAGATTTTTTATTTTTTTTTTTTAATTATAAATGTATTGTATTTAAGAACACAATTGCACATGACAAATGCATATACTATGTATCATGTTTCTGAAGAAATAACTTTGACATGAAAAATACCATCTTTATGTGGTTGGCCACATCTAAAATCCAGCAGTATAGTAATTTGTGGTGTTCAATGTAATGGTACAGTAAAATGTGCCCTCCCCAAAGTACAAACTTTAAGCTAAACCACATATTTAACAAACTTTGCCAATTCAAGTACTGCTTGAATTCCTAAGGTACAAGTCTTCAAGTTCACTCTTGCAAGGCTACAGATTTCTAACTTAGAAGACAATTCTTGCAAGTGAAGCAATACATTGCTCAAGAAACATGCTTGTTCTTCATTTTAGTTCAATCACTGTTATGATTTCCAAGCCTTAGTTGCTTCTTGTTTTTATAATCTGCTGCCAATTAATAAGTGGCAAGAAAACAGACAGCAGTTCATCATTTAGCTTGGTCTGATTTACACCTGAGTGTGCTCATCATGAAGTGTATTTTTTAATGAAATATTTGGAAAGAAATTGAGGGAAAAAAAATTAAGAACTGAAAACTGTAATTAACAGTTAGCCAGAAAATTAAATAAGTTTTCTTATTTGTAATCTTGAAAACTGAGGATCATTAGTGTAAACATTTACAAAATATTTTACCTTCAGGTTGCAGTTGAGTTTCTGTTTTATTTTATTTTATTTTTTTTTTGGTCAAAGTTCGGTTAATACTTTTTTATTGGGCAAGCGTCAGTTTATTTCTCAAAGAAAAAAGAATCAACATTTGAAAAGTAATTGAAAACAAATTGAAAAGTATGCATGTATTTACATTTTTTAAAGAAATAAATAATTTTTAAGCTGCAATACATTTCCTGACACCTTTAATTAAGACATCTCATTACATAAGAGTGGAAAACTGCATTTATTATTTCTGGACAGTGTGTGTCTAAGTGTGTTTGCATCTCCCAATATTTGCATGGATTTATGCCCTCCAATACTCCAAAGCAGAGTTAGTTATGGTGCTTGGTGACTAATATTCTTCCCATTTGAGTATGGTGCCCCTTTTATGGGTTTTCACCAGATGCTACTAGTTCCAGCTCCCCATGTTCCTACTAAAGACTTGGGTGACTAACTGTATACAGGTGCATGCCCCTGTAGTTTTACCTAATAAATTAGCTTTCTTAAATTGAAAAATCTTTGCTGACTGACTTGCATACATTGTAATTGTTTATTGATAAAGTATTTAAGTCAGTAATCTAGCAAGCCACAAATTGTATGGATACTTTAACACATATATTCTAGTGACATGTACAAAGTCTGTCTGAATGCAAGAAATTCATTTCATTGAGGTTATGGAATGAAGCTATTAGGTATTTGAAAGAAGCCATTTTTCCCAAATAAATAAACTTCCAATAAAATGACCTCTTTTTATATATTTACCTGACATCTCTATCTAAAACAACTTACAATAACAAGATCTGTTGATTGACTTGCTCAGGATTATACAGTGAGTGATAGACAAGAAATGAAGCAGCATAAATGAACCCTGGGTTTTTAAAGTCCACTGCTTTAGTCGACACTCCACATAAAGTCATGCAGTGATGCAGGGTTTAAATTGCAGCCTCACAGCTGTATTTGCATCAACTTATAGCCTGTTCATTGTTTGTGTATTCATTTTCTCCTGGGGTGAGGTTGGATTTTCCCTGTGGACCCCACTTTACCAGAATTGTTTATTTTAAGCTTATGTGCAATGTAATGGTGGCTTTTCTATTTTTTGTTATTTCCTTGCAGCTAATTTTCTGACTATAGGCCTTAGCTCCCTGATTTGGAGTTTAAGTAATTTTGGAAAATTCATAGTAAGTTTTGAGTTATCAATTTTACAGGATAAGCAACAGATAATCAAACTAATGCCACATCTCACTGATTCCAGCACAACAGGGTATAAGGTATTAAATAAGGACTGAAGGAGCTTAACCTTTTAGTTGAAGGAAATGGACAAGTGAGATGATCGAAGTATTCATAATTATGAAAGGAATCAGTATCATGGATCACAGTTGGTTACTATGAAGTGTAGCAGGGCAAGTTATAAGGCAGGGCGGGTTCAAAAATAGTTGGGGTGCCATCCGGGCAAACTCCCATTTAACATGAACAGAAACGTCAGAAAAAGAAAAACACATGCTTGATGGTGTTACAATAAACTGCTGGCTTGATGCTGGCATTCTTAGAGACTTTTCACCTGCATTTGTCCCTACTAGTTACACTGTCAGGTCCAAATGAGATACCATCATTCAGGAATTTGTTTATTACTGTTTATGTTATGTGCTCAGTGTGGGGTATTCCTATATTTTCCAAACCAAGACTTTGTATAAGCCATTAATTAACATTTCATAAGTTACACTTCAAAAATCTTTATTTAACCCATATTTCAGATGTCAATTTCTGACCAGTATAAACTATTTTACTTTTAGTTATTTGGGTGGTACCTTTATCCAAGGTGACTTACAACATTTAAGATAGCATTGGTAACATTTCTTTTGGTTTTGCAATTGTACAGGGAGGTGAAGTGACTTGCTCTTGATCACACAGTGTCAGTAATGGGATGTGAAATCAAAACCTCAGGGTCTAAAGTCCAAAGCCTTAACTAGTATGCCACACCGCCTGTGTACATACATTAGTAATACATGATGTAAAACATTACAATGTTTTTACATATTGTCACACACGTGCGATTGGGAGACAGCTAATGGGCCTGAATAATAGTAGTTCCATGCCAGACCAGGGGACAGAGAGGTGCACTAACTTTCTTTCTCAATCCCTTGCAGACCATCCACAGGAAATCCCACATGGTTCCGGAGACTGATGCAGTCATTTCCGGTTCTGGGGGCCCCTTTATGATGCCACTTTCTGGTTCTGCCCCTTGATGACATCACTTCCGGTTCCAGGCCCTGATGACATCACTTACAGTTCCGGGGCCTTTGATGGCATCTCTTCCGGTTCCGGGCCCTCTGATGCTGTCACTTCTGGTCTTGGCAAAAAAAGCCGCCATCTTTGGCAACCAGCATCAGTTTTGTTTTGGATCCTGACTTGTTAACATTTCACAACTGTTTACTCATTTCCAGCCAGGGCATATTATATGGATGGCTGCCCCAAACCTTTTTTGATGTCTTCTTGTCATTTTTGTGACAATATATAGTAGCCTCTTGCTACTTTTACAATGGTGCATTACATTTAATCACCAATCACATTTAAATTTCTTTTTAAAATTTACATAATCTGACTGATTACATGTCCTGTGATTGCACCCAATGCAATCTGCTTGCTAGTAAGCTTGTATCCTGCAAAAGATCATTTCAAGTGAATTACAGTCAACTGAAATATATTTAGAGGGGGTTTAGCTTTCTAACTAAGAAAGAACATTTTAAGATGTTGCTTTTGTAAATTACTGCACAGAGGTCAGGGACTTTATCAAAACATTACTGATTAGTTTTGAATAAAAACATTATACTATATAGTTAGTGGTAAGTGTGCTTTTCCTTTTGTAGCTGTCATTTGGTTCAAGGCATGTACAGTAACATGTTGTCTACCATGCACCAACAGCATAGCCTATATGATAGAAATTGCTGTGCAAACCGCCTTCTAGCTCTGTTTTATTGTATGTGGGAGCAGTTTTAACATGGGTGAAAAATATGGGGGTGTTACAATTCCAGCATTACAGTAAAGGATTTTAAAATATAATTTTATGTAATTACTAAATGATTACTGTTATTTAACTCATAATGTGATGCAAGTAGGAGAGACAAACATGGAGACATATGTCTGGATCAATCCATCTCTCACACTTTAAGGCATGTTTACTAAAGCAACCTTAGGTAGACAAGAAACATCCTGTGGAGCAGAAATTTGATTGTGTTGATATTTGATAATGTTGATTGTCAATAAAAGTGAAATACGAGTGCAGAAGTTTATTTATGATCCTTCTTCCTTTTTGGATTTTCAACCAGAATGTAAAGCAGAATTCACCAAGCACTTGATTTGTCCACCCAGTATTTGGAAACATGAGCTGGGATTTGATTGCTATGAAGCAGGTTAATCAAAGTTATATTGTGTATTCATTATAGAAATCATGTTTTGAGTAGTATTAGGTGCAGGGTCAAACATCAATCAAACTGAACACACCAGTGTGGCTTTCCCAAATTTTAGCCCCTACCCAAATCTAGTTTTGGGGCATGAAGAATTTGCTCCCCCTAACTTTTTTATATTACAGACAGACAGACAAATAGAAAGAAAGGTAATCTAACAGTAAAGAAAAACTGTATGTCCTGAAAAACAAAATTAAAAGATACAGTTTTAAGAACATTCTTCACTGAGAAAATAACAAAGGAAGTCTGACCTACTATCATAATATTGCCACAAAAACTCTACACCCATTTTCCCAAATCAGAATGGACAATATAAAAAAAAACACTGTTGTTACCTGCAAATGTTACAAATGTTGTAGATTTTCCTGTTCCTTCCTCAGTGTTAACTGAGCATATATATAGGCCAGCATCTTCTAAAAGGACAGGCTCAAGCCGTAATGAGGCATTTCCTTGCTGCAGCTGCTCACGATATAGGCTGGTGCGATTGAGGTAGCGGGGGCTTTGATAAGTCAACTGATCAGTTCCATAGTAGAAGCTGTGAACCACATCTTTGTCATTTCTTTGCCAGGTGACAATGAGTTTATCCAGGAATATGTGACTGCTGTGACTGAAACTGCACTCAAGCACCAGCGGCTGATCTCGAATGGCAAGAGTTTCCTTTGGTACCTGCACTTGAAAAGTTCCTGGAAGGAAGTAACTTGAATTAGCTGAGGTACCTGAACAAGCTCATTCAGATCATCCAATTAAAATGACTGCACTGCTCTTTATGCTCACATCATACTGATAAGCATGGAACAAAATGTTATCAAGTAATGAGCAAAGCATTATAATTAACTGAAGAAAAGCAAAAACTCTTAATTGGAGTATAACTTCTAAAAGAGTGCATTACTCACATTCCTACTATGCTATCACTAATTACAAATCTGAGAGAAATAAAAACCTCTACAGATAAACACATAAAACGTTGTTACTTATATGATTGTAGAGATTAAAGGAGCATCTTAAAACCTGTAAAGCTAATATAACATGAAAAAGTTAACTCTTATGACTTATGGATATCATCAAGCTTCCAAGCCAAAGCCAATGCTATACATTTGAAATTATTGCAGCTGAGCTTTGACATATTAAGTACTATATAATCAACATAGAGTTCCTAACATGATTAACACAAGACAAGAATGAAACTATAAAACATGCTATGTGTATTTTAAGTGAGGACTATTGTCGCTATTCACAAAAACATGCTTCTATACCAGGAGCTTATACTTATGCATGATAACACTTCATTCTGTCTACAATACAGAATGCATTTAATTCTATGGGCACATGACTATTGTTTAATTTTTCATGCCAAAACAAAATGAGGCCCTCTAAAATAAAACAATTGTTTTGTTTTATGTACTCTGCAGCAGACTATTATGGTAACAAGAAACTTGAAGAAGACATACAGACGGGGTTTATGCTTTATCTCAAAAATTAAAACATTACGATAAGGAAGCAGCCTTCAGGTAAATTTAAATAATGATGTAAAAGTCCTTATTTAAGCTTAAGTGATCAGTCCAAAGACATGCAGGTTAGGTACATTGGCGATCCTAAATTGTCCTTAGTGTGTGCTTGGTATGTATGTGTGTGTGTGCCCTGCGGTGGGTTGGCACCCTGTCCAAGGATTTGTTCCTGTCTTGCACCCTGTGTTGGCTGGGATTGGCTCCAGCAGACCCCCGTGACCCTGTAGTTAGGATATAGCAGGTTGGAAAATGACTGACTGACTGACTGACTGATTTTGTATCCTTTAAATGAGCAAATGTTTAATACTAAAACTGAATCAAGTTTAAAATTATTATAGATCTTCAAACTTGGAATTTTATTTCTCATTCCATAAATCATCTAACTATAAATTATAAGAAAATATTTTGATACATGAAATATGGTGTGAATGTTCAGACATGGGGCGGCACAGTGGCGCAGTGGTAGCGCTGCTGCCTCGCAGTTAGGAGACCCGGGTTCGCTGCGTGGAGTTTGCATGTTCTGCGTGGGTTTCCTCCGGGTACTCCGGTTTCCTCCCACAGTCCAAAGACATGCAGGTTAGGTGGATTGGCGATTCTAAATTGTCCCTAATGTGTGCTTGGTGTGTGAGTGTGGATGTGTGTGTCCTGCGGTGGGTCGGCACCCTGCCCAGGATTGGTTCCTGCCTTGCGCCCTGTGTTGGCTGGGATAGGCTCCAGCAGACCCCCCGTGACCCTGTGTTCGGATTCAATGGGTTGGAAAATGGATGGATGGATGTTCAGACATATTGTCATTAAAATATACTAGATCTAATCTAGATGAATCTCCAATAACTCTTCCGGCTAATTAAGAACATCACATCAGTATTTCATTTTAATATTCTCTTGATCCTTAACAATAAATGTTCAGAGAAGAGTCAGGCCACAAAAGTATTGTTTGATGCCATTTTATGTAATGTTTTTATGATGTCATATATTGTATATATTGCACTGTTGTTTGTGTTTTGCTGTTTTGTATGTGTGTCTGCAATACCAAGACAAATTCCTAGCAAGCTGGCAATAAAATGTAATGCTTGAGTTCAATGCAGCACCTGAATTGGAATTACTTTGCTAACTTTCAGAAAACCTTTCTCTTTGAGCCCAATGTAGATCTCCTAAAACTAAACAACTCAAAGAGACTAGATTAAGTAGAACAGAGATACTTAAACCTGAATGCTGTTCCCCATGATTTAAAGACATCTCTCTATGTGTAGAGATTGAGAATATTAAGTGGCAATAAACATTTCTCTACAAGACACATAGGAAATAAAATTCTAAATTAAGACAAAAACAGAAAAAGCTAAGATTTTTTGATTGTTTCTAACAACCATAAATAAGAAATGTAAGGTATAATTCCTCCTAACATTAGATACATTTCGGTTTTATTTCTTTTTCTTAATTGAAAAAAAAAATAAAATTGAAACAGCTACACAGACAATAACCTTCTAGTAGAAGCAGTATTTCTTTTGGATTTCAGCAAATGACTCCTTGTTTATACTGCCTAAGTAAATTTAACCTAAACATAGAACAGAAAACTGTAATACATGTGAAAAAATAAAACATGCTTTATGTTTTAAAAAGTTACATAGTTTTGGAAATTGTGTTGAATAGTGATATTGCTTTATATTGAACAAACAAGAAATATGCAGAGTTGTAATGTAAGATATAATTTAAAACTTCCTCCTTGTCTGTAGCAAGATGTGGAGTGGCAAGAGTTGTACGGAGTCAGTACAACTCTCATTCGGTTTCCATTTAAAGAGATTATTCAGAAATCTTACATGATGACACTCAGAGGTTGCCAGGAGCAAGGACAATGACTTGCAACGTCCTACAGACCGCCTCTAGAACAGAGAAAGTAGTAGAAGGGGATTTTTATTTTATTTTTATTTTTTACATATTTTGTGATGCTTTCCATGTTGCATTGACTATTGATATATATTTATTTTTTGCTCTGTCATCTTGTGTTTTGGTTTTGATTAATGGGCTCTGTCAATTTGTGTGTTTTATATTAGTAACAAAGGTTATTACAGAGTAACAGAACTTGTGAAGTATGACATCAATGGGTTGCTGTTGTACTACATAAACTATCTGAGTTTTTGGATATTTAAAACAAACCATTTTTGCAGTATCTTGTTAATTGTATTAGGAAGTCAGGATTTTTTGTGTGTCTTTTAACTTTGATTTTTGTTTAACATATTGAGATCCAGTATTTTGGTACTCGTAGCTTCCTTTGGTTTTGACTTCAGCTTTTTGACAGACGTTTCTCTCTCTCATCTCATTATCCTTGTGACATTTTTTCCAACTCTCATTACAATGGCAGAACACCAATACAGAGATACCCAAGGATCAGACTATATAAAAGAAGCAGAATGTGGTCAATGATCTACCATTAAATGTGGCAATATTTTGTGACCACTAGAGGGAATTGTCTTACCATAGAGCATATGGAACCATTCTGTTTCTCAAGAGAGTGTAGGCTGGACAGCTGATTGTAGAAGGCTACCAAAAGGCTCTGGGGGTGCAGAACCATAAGGAGCTGTTAATGGAAGTTGTATCCTGGTGTCAACAGAACAAAATGAAGGCTGTCTCTGACGTCAAAAATTATTCCAGGGCTTGACCAGAAGTGATTCAATGGTGGGGATTGATGTCATTTGAGTGCAGAATGTGGAGAAGAGTTGGACAAGTGCTTAATTTTGGCAATTACAAAGACCAGTGTCTGAAGTGGGAAGTAGAAAGGGAAATAATTCGTGTGGAATGATAGTGGGCATAGGAAACAAGCCATTCCACCAGACAAACTGAGGTGCTGACTTGTTAAGATACGAACAGAGAGCAGTGATTTTTTTTGCTTTGAATATGCCCTTAGTGTACCCTCCCCCCTTTATGATGCCACTTTCATAACTTATTAGCACTTGTGTATTCTTCTGGCCCTCCTCCTGTCACAACCTAATGATAATAGCTGCTTAGTTTTGATAAATTCAGTCAGAACTTAGGTGTTAACCTGATGCTGAGCTGTTCTTGACATCTCTCACCTACGTTCTCCGATTTAAAAATACATCAAAACTAAAGACTGTCTAACACTGCGTTTTTATCAGACTGAAACGGACTACTGAAATATTTAACTTACTGAAAGTTTGTTCAGTTTTTTTATTTTTCCATTGTACACTTAGCTCTGAAATACTGCTACAAAAAACACCTAAGAAACAAGTTCACCTTTAATATTTATACGTTTGTGTCCACTTAAGTTTTAGACTGTTATCAGAAATTCTTTTCTGATATAAAATCATGTACAAGTTTCAGAACCCACTTTCCAGAAATATTAAACATTCCACAGTCCTTATTGCTATCCCAACACTCATTTCAAGGCTAAATATGGCTACTGAGTCTCTGGAAAAAGGGGGCCTGAAAAAGGGGCCCGAGTTGCCTTGGTAAAAATATTTTTGAACTTTGTAACTTACAGATGGAGCCACGTCAAATAGCCGCGGCCGTGTGAATGGCGTGCGAATGGCGTACGGCTGCCCTATGCACGCCGTGATCCCCCCCTCCCTCTGCTGACAGAAGGCGTGTCAAGATTTCACAGTAAACACGCCCATTCATGCCCTATTTATTCATTTACCTGGTTCCACCACTAGATGGTGCTTTGTTCTCAAGAACACATTAACACACACCAGCAATTTAGCTGCGCCGAGTTGTAATCACGTGATTTTAACAACCCACCCCCGCCGAACTGATGCTACCAAACTGCACTACAGAGATTAAGATGGCGGCTTAACACTAGAATTACCAGAGCCTACGAAAAAAACTCTTAGATCCGTCCCACCTTAAATTGCTTCTTAAAACCGTTCTCACCTCTCCGCCAGCGTCTTTTGTTAATCTAAATGTGTTGATAAAGAAAAGTTGCAAGTAGCCGGCTATT
>JANRMT010062848.1:7907373-7920988 GCA_026402145.1 Polypterus bichir lapradei
ATAGGCTGAGAGAGGCTGGACTGAGGGCTTGCAGGCCTGTTGTAAGGCAGGTCCTTACCAGACATCACCAGCAACAACGCCGCCTATGGGCACAAACCCACCTTCGCTGGCCCAGACAGGAGTGGCAAAAAGTGCGTGAGTTTCTGCATGACAGCAATGTCAGTGTTCTGCCATGGCCAGCGAAGAGCCCAGATCTCAATCCCATTGAGCACGTCTGGGACCTGTTGGATCGCAGGGTGAGGGCTAGGGCCATTCCCCCCAGAAATGCCCAGGAACTTGCAGGTGCCTTGGTGGAAGAGTGGGGTAACATCTCACAGCAAGAACTGACAAATCTGGTCCAGTCCATGAGGAGGAGATGCACTGCAGTACTTCAAGCAGCTGGTGGCCACACCACATACTGACTGGTACTTTTGATTTTGAGCCTCCCTTCATTCAGGGACACATTGTGAAACATTTTTAGTTTATGTCTTATGGTGTCTTTTAGTGTTCATACAAATATTTACACATTAAGTCTACTGAAAGTAAAAACAGTTGAAAGTCAGGGGACATTTCTTTTTTTCTGAGTATATATATAACCGCATATCGCAGCGGAGAAGTAGTGTGCTAAAAAAGCTATGAAAAAGAAAAGGGAACATTTTAAAAATAACGTAACATGACTGTCAATATACAGTATTTGTTTTGTGAGTGTTACTGAGTGTTGCTGTCATCAAGGATTTGATTATCATTATTTCTTTCAATCAGGTTCGTATTTGTAGGATGTGTTGTGTTCAAGTTACATTCCGTGTTTGTCAATTGTTGTAAAGATGACAGGTTTCATTCATCGATTCGTTTCTTACTGCATCAATAAACAGCTCGTCTTCTTCTTTATCTGAGACCTGACACACTGCATGCACGGGTTTTTTTTTTACACTGTCTTCCTTTAGCGGGACATTGACTTTTTCCACCGTGTGCTTTGTTTCCGCAGTAGCTGGATTTATGAATATGCTTGTATGTATCAGACGCTTCATATTTTTTGCTGCCTTTTCAAATGTGTAATTCGGTTTTTGTTCAGCGCTCTTTTGAACTGTTGCTTTTTGGCTGTGCACTGCGTCAGTTCACGTGAGCCACTCGGTGTACATGCATCGAAGGTTCCCAGCTGTGTTGGTGCCATCTCGTGCTATGTCCATGGCTGTATTTAATGTTACCTTAGTCCTGGCACTTAAAACTTTCTCTCGCAGTTTCGCTGAGTTTGTGCCAAACACCCCCCTGACCATCTCATCTTCCTCTGCATAAGCACAGTCCTTCACCCGTGAATATTTAGTGGGAGTTTGCTATTGGATTGCCGCTGACGGACGGCCTTATATGGGCAGGCACTAAATTACAAATGCCAGCGGCAGCCTGTCTATGAACTTAATTTAAAGTGTAGGTTTACATCGTGCTTTGTTTCCGAAGTAGCAGAACTCATGAATATGGTTGTATATGTCACTCGCTCGCTTCTTATTGTTTTGCTGCCTTCTCAATTATATAATGCATGTTTTCTTCAGTGCTTTTTGGAGGTCTTCCTGGTTTTCTTCGTACTGCGTGATTACGTGGGAGGCGTGATGATGTCACACGAAACTCCGCCCCCACGGCGTTCAAGCTCATCTCCATTGCAGTAAATGGAGAAAAACAGCTTCCAGTTATGACCATTACGCGTAGAATTTCGAAATGAAACCTGCCCAACTTTTGTAAGGAAGCTGTAAGGAATGAACCTGCCAAATTTCAGCCTTCCACCCACACGGGAAGTTGGAGAATTAGTGATGAGTCAGTCAGTGAGTGAGTGAGTGAGGGCTTTGCCTTTTATTAGTATAGATTTAAGAATCAACTTTGTCTCAGATAGTTCTCCTAAAATTCCTTAGGAGAAATAGCTTAACCAAAAAAGAGATATGAGACACAACTGAGGTAAAAGGAGATACATTTGAGAATTTGTTTTGAAAAGCATTTTATATTTTGTTAGTTCGCATTCTAGTCTTGTTTTAATCACTTTTAAGACTTGATCATTTTTACTTATTATTGGACTGATGCCTTTACCCAGGTGAAAAAAGTATACTGAAGTGTACTTAATACTAGTGACCTAAAGTATGAAAAATAAACTTGGGCCAGGACTAATGAGAAGTATATTTCAAATGTATTACATTGGAGCAACTAATTTTGTGCTAAACGCATTTAAATTGTACCAAAATTGTACAAAATATCAATTTTATTTGTGTTAAAAATACTTTTTTTTAATCTACTCATACTTACAATAGATTTAAAATATACTTTTTATCTAATACAAGTGCAACCACCCCCCCAAATTCCCTATTTGAATACCAAAACATTGGTACCCTATCTCTTGTCAATCCACTATATGCCATGGTTTCAGCAATGTTTTAAGCCTTTTAATATCCCCAGTCTTACCTGGACTGGCACATGGCACAGGCAGAACCTCAGAGAAGACCACATTTGTTCTGCTCCTTAACTTGTCACCTAACTCTTGAAAGTTAGATTGCAGATCTGACAACCTGCCAACATGGACACTGACAACTGGATTTACCCTCTGCTGTGGCCAAGAGCCAATCCACTCTTCCAGCGAGGTATGCTATATACACCTGGTAACGCAACACATCATACAAGACTCTCTGTCTCTGGAGCAAATGTGCATCTCAATCCCCAAAATAAGTAAGTTTCTCACTATCACTGCTTGTCTGTTTCTGGGTAGGGTTTGGAGGTGATGCGTTCATGCTCCCCATCAGTACCTATTACCTCAAAGATATCAGAACCACCACCCAGGTCCTCTAGGTCCTGAAAATAGTTGGAAACCTCAAACTCTGAGGTTGATACCCCCAAAGAGTGTGCATTCTTGCCTTGCAATTACTTCTGACCATGACCAACGATATCTGCTTCCCTGATCTGGAGTCTCCTCCTGTGCTACTTTAGAGGGTAATACTGCCTCCCTAAAGGGCATCTGGCCAGGAGCCTTCAATTCTTTACTATATTACAGGCTAGTCACCTACTCCTCAAGTTTAGTAACCCTAAGCTCAACTTTATTTTGTATACAAAGAAAGCCAAGAAGTACAATTGCACTGCAGCAAGTAAGACAATTACTGAGTTGATCTCCAATTGACCAACCCACCAGTGAACGGTGATTTACTATATATATAATATATATGTTATATATACAAGAAAAGGTGGAACTTTTACCATACGGTAAAATGAATTAACAAAAGGACCCCTCAATTGAAAACAGACTTAAATAGCCCAAAACTATATCACCAAGGTGTGTAAAAGACTTACATAACTTATTATTAATCACTGTATTACATTATCTTCATTGGCTTGTCCATATCTTTACAACAGAAACAGAGAAGACTAACAGAAGTGACCTCTATAGTAATAAGGAGACAGGTTTAGAAGACAGGCTGGTCTCTATCTACAATTTTTTAATTTTTAGAATTAGTATGTCTATTCCAGTTTGTTCTTCATGATAAATTCCTCCAAGATTTCTCCTATAAGGGATACAATTTGTTTGAGTGTTCTGGATTTTCTTAGCAGAAATGCTTGCCTAGTTACTTTGAACAGAAGAACATAAAAAAAAAATCTTGAACTATGCCAGCCACATCTACATAACTCAGTATAATGGACAGCTCTGCACAACATGAAAGGCCTTTTGTCTCATCTATTTGGCATGCAGCAATAGTAGACAGGCCTGTTCAGAGCCTTTGTCTGCAAATGCAGGAGTGGGTGCTTCTGAGCTTCAGCCTACAACCCCTGGAGGGTTTGTTTTTGAGTTGATAACCTGTACCAAGCCAGCCAGTCCCCCACAGAGAATATATGAGACCCTTAATATTTGTGTGTGTGTATGTGCATGTGGGTGTGTATTTGAAGAGGGTATTTCTTCAGAATTCATGATATCTTTCTGTTGACAACCAGGAAGAAGGACTTTAATGTTTAACTTATTTACATTATTTACATTCAGAATGTATTACCATATGATCTGTTGTAGGTTTTTTTTACTTCCCTGTATATGAGGTATAGGGAAAGAATTAGAACCCTCCAAAAATTCCATTTTGAGATTTTGATGAATCTCAATGTTTTAGACCTCCCTGAGTCCAAAAATCAATTTTTGGAATTATGGTTGTGTGTCTGTCTGTGTGTGTGTACATAAACATGATAACTTGAGTGTCTTAATTGTACATTGTACACTGGGGGGCTGTCAAGAGGTAGGGCCTGTTAAAGCTCATTGCGGCACTTCCTGTGTGATTTAGGGCTATACAAAAATAAATTGTATTGTATTGTATTATGATCTGGGTTTTGATATTTTTAACGTTTTGCAGATATTTCCTGGTCTATAAAACATTTGAAACATCATTTTGAGGGATAGGGGGATTGGTGCAAAGAAATCCAATATAAGTTTAAGTTTTTGTTTCAGTGTGTCTTTAACAATATTAACTATGAAATGCAGCAGCATCTTGTTTTCCTTATAGGTTCCATAATTTCTGGATCTTTCTGTCGATATTTTTATGCATTTCCTTTCTTTATTATTTATATTAAATTCCTTCAGTTTGTCTGACTGTGAATATGCATTTTCTTCTGTTTGTGGCCTGTGGTTTTCCCCAGTGTTTTTTCTTGCATTACTGTGAAGTTTTGTGATCTGTTGGAACTTCTAATTTTTTTTAAACTTTTGTTTGTTTTAGAATTGTGATTACTACCCTATTACAATATACATAGGTTTGTGTGTATGCAAAAGTAAAGAACATACTGTAAAAGTAGAAGGCGCTGTCGCACCTCTAACCCAACAGACAAAAGTCCAGGGGCCTCATGTATAAACGGTGCATACGCACAGAAATGTTGCGTAAGAACTTTTCCACATTCAAATCACGATGTATAAAACCTACACTTGGCGTAAAACCACGCACTTTTCCATGGTACCTCATACCTTGTCATACACAAGTTCTCTGCTCGGTTTTGCAGACTGGCGGCACCCAGCGTCAAAGCACTTTACTGTTCCTGTGTGGTTACACTTTTATTTTCCTGACGTGGCTTTATAAATACACTGAAACTAACTGCATATTGTTTATTAGTGTAATTCATCTGATTGTAATTAACTTGTAACAATATAATGGTCCAGCGAATAGCAATAGTATTCCAAATACCATAACTGCTTTAGCGTTGTTACACTCACTGCACCTTCTTCTTCTTCTTCTTTCAGCTGCTCCCGTTAGGAGTTGCCACAGCAGATCATTTTTTTCCATATTACTCTCACTGCACCACTCGGAGTATTTATGTCACTGTATCTGAGTGGGGAATCACAGCAGCAGCTGATTGGAAAGAGAATTATCGGTATACTGCATCAAGCACACGCTGTCTCAGCCACGGCAAAACGTTTCAAAGCCTTTCCTGTACGGACCTCGCGGTTTAGAAACAGTTTCATCCCAAGAACTTTAAATGCACTTAATCAATTGCTCCTTGTAGAGCTGTTTGTACTTATAAGTACAATCATCCCACTCTAAACTTGCACTACAGTTATAATATTACACAACCTGCGCCACTTTATAAAGCGCATATTTACATACTGTATGATGACAGTATCATTTGTAAGATGAAATGCAGCAAAATATGTTGATTATATTATACAGATAAAACTTTAACTTCATTTAAATAATCTGTATTGTTAATAATTAAACATGTAAGGACATGGTACCACAGTGCTTGCATGTTCATGTATTGTTCCTGCCTCACGCTGTATATTTACTGAGGCTGGCGCGACACTGGAAGGATAGATGGATAGAATAATTAAACACATACTATGAAGATATTTCAATGTACCTTAAAAGTTTTGAAGAATTGTCATTGTAAGCTTACAGAATGCTTAACGTCTATTACAGAGCTGATTGTGTGGCGATTGAGTATTTGGGGAAAGAAAAGTAAGGACAAGAATTGAAGGTTAGTACGTTTGAAAGAGACAGTACTGCTACAATAAATTATTTCATCGAAGGTCGCGCATGGCGCAGCAGCATCTTGTATGAGACATGAACAATCACTGTGCCATCGTGTTCTTAATAACATGCTTTCATTCCAATCATCATGAAAATGATATCACGTATACATCTCAGTATTTTAATTATTCAGAGAGCTGTAATATCACGAATGTAATGGATTCTGTGTCCTGTCGGAGAAAGAGAAAGAACGGAAGCACATAGTGATTCACACACATACAGCACATTGAAGATCAAATACAAAACAAAGCATTTAACGTGCTACTTTAGTTATGATGGGATTTGAGAAACTAGTAAATTAAATGATTTTAAGATGAATTTTATGTTCTACTTTAATGACAAAATAAACTACGTGATTAAAGTGGATATTTTGAGATTGAAATTAACATTTCATGTTTTTTTCCTACTCTGTGCCTTTTTTTCTCACTGTACCCTAATAAGCTTCCATATGACACTCAGACGGTGGGCTACGTCTCTCATTTTCACAGCGACTTTGATATGTGACAACTTCTTTTTTATGTCGGGCACTGTGCAACTTTGTGAACTTGAGCTTGTTTCTCCAACACGCTATGTCACTCGATCAACTTCCTTTTGTTGATTATACCACTGTATAAACCAACAAGTAGTACTTTTTTTTTTTGCCTCCACTTGCTTTTGCCATTGCCTTTTCAGAGAACACTGAGCTTAAGGTCTATTGATATTGGGCCTATTAATTTATGGAAAACTCATCATAAGCTGTTCTAATGCCGCGTTTGCAGCCAGCAGTTGAACAGGGACAAGTGGCTACTCAGTGGGCTTTGAGTGACATACCGCCATCATAGACTGATGTCTCCCAGGAGACCAAAGCCTCAACATCACGAAATGGGGCTCTGCCCCTTGAGGTCACTACTGACCATTTCTCCAATCTACACCTTCAGTTCAAACAAACTCCATTCTCCTTTAAAAGGGAGCAATGGAATGACGATTCCTTAAAATTTGTTTTAAATGCAATTACTGTAATTGGCGGACAACATGCAAATTACCCTATGCCCCAGGCACCTTTCTATGAATTAAAGAATGATTTACTGTACTGGGTAGCAAAACATTAGGGTGAGGTGTGGTTGCTGTTGTTAATTCCACGGATTTTCCCGTGACAAGTCTATGAATTAGCACATGCTAATCTCTTAGGCACCCACTTGGGCACCGAGAAGACGTTGAAGAGGATTAATCTCAGATTTTACTGGCCGGGAATTAAGAAGGAGGTCCATCGCATTTGCACCTCCAGAATGCAGGTTCAACTATGACAGATTCCTTGGAGTGACCGTGCTCCACTTGTTATCCTACCACACTCATTGACATTCCATTCAAGCAATTAGGGGTGACATAGTGGGGCCCCTCATACCCTCAGCTACAGGCCATAAATATATTTTGGTTATAGGTGATTTTGCTACCCAATATCCTGTAGCCATCCCATTGCAAGTGGATAACTCCAAGACAATTGCACAGGAACTTATTGGGGTCTTTGCCCAAGTGACTGTCCCTAAGGAAGTCATAACAAATGAAGAGGTGCCCTTTACCTTGAAAACATTGAGGGAAGTGGCCAAATTATTCAAAATCAAGAATTTAAAAACCTCTGTATACCATTTTTATGTAGAGCAGTAGAGCGGTTTAATCAGATGCTAATATAAATGCCGCATAAGATGGTCCAATTTTATAACATTGTGAATACACAAAATTAAACCCATTCTAAAGGAAAACATTGACCTTACTTAGATAGTTCAGGCTCAATATTATGATGGGGCACCTCACTCTCTGAGTTCCGTCCTGGTGACCAGGTAATGGTTGTCGTTCCCACTTCCCACTCTAAATTACTGGCCCATTGGCAAGGCCCATTCAAAGTTAAAGAGAGGAAGGGCTTGGTTGACTATCTGATTAAACAGCCGAATAGACGACCTGCCAAGTGAGTCTACCACATTCATTTGTTGAAGTCATAGAAGATAAGGGATCCAGACCATTACTCTGCTCAAACTCGTTCTTTTCTCTTTTGCAGCACCCTTAAATTTAGTTCCAGTTTGAGTCCCCAACAACAACAGGTGCTCGAAAGAGCCATCTTGTCTATCAGGGAAGTGGTTAATGAATGACCCAGAAGAACCTTCCTGATTGAGCACAGCACTGTTACAGAACCAGGAGTGGTTGTCAAAGAACACCCCGTCACCTCCCACAAGCTAAATAAAAAGAAGCCGAGCTTGAGATCAGACACATGCAGGAACTAGGTGTGACAGAGGAGAGTTTTAGCCCCTGGTCCAATCCTATCATACTGGTCCATAAACCTGACAGAAGTTGGCACTTTTGCAATAAGTTATGCCAGTTGAATCAAATCTCACAATTTGATGCCTTTCTGATGCCCCAAGTGGACGAGCTCCTCAAGTGACTCGGAAGGGCACAGTATTTGACCACTCTCAAAATGACGAAAGAGTATTGACAAATTCCTTTAATGGAAGCCACAATGGAGAAAACCTTGTTCAGTACCCTGAGTGGTATTTTGAAGTATACAGTCCTCCCATTCAGTTTGCACTGGGTACCTGCAACTTTCCAGTGTCTCATGAACAGAGTGCTTCGTCCACACTAGACCTATACAGCTGCCTACCTCAATAACATTGTCATATATTCCGATTCCTGGGAAGATCAAATACAGCAGGTATGGACAGTACTTCTGACATTAAGAGAGGCTAGATTTTTGTTTAATGGAAGCTAAATTTTTAGGTTACTTGGTGTTCAAAGATACTGTACCTCTTCAGTGTACCAAAGTTGAAACCATTATGAATTCACTCCGTTTGAGAACAAAGAAGCATATTTAAGCCTTCTTAGGTTTGGCTAGGTATTATTGCTGGTTTATTCCTCATTTTTCCAAGAGGGTCGCACCTCTGACAGACATAAATAAATGGGCCCCCAACACAGTGACATAAGAGGAGAAAACAGAGATCATGTTTTGTGACTTAAACATGCCCTCACTTTAGCACCTGTATTAATAACCTCTGACTTCTCTTTGCCTTTTGTTTTGCAGACCGACACAGGTATCTGTGCTGTTTTCAGCCAAACATCGACATTGTTGAACAAGCCTGTGATGTATCTAATCAGGTATGCGGTGATGGAACATGAAGCCCTTATAATTAAGTGGGCTATTAATTAGCTGCGCACTTAACTTCTAGGTTGTGAGTTCACTCTAGTGATGGACCATGCACCGTTACATTGGATGGCCATGTGCAAGGTGTCAAGGACTTGCCTGTATGAGGTCAAGTGGTCTCTTTCATTTTGGAAGATCAACCAATGGAAGTGCTTCCAGATCAATCGGATATCCCAAAAAGTAGGTATTGTGAGTTCCATCAGCTCTCCCTGGTGAACCCCATAAAAGCCAACAGAGCTGCCCAATGGGACTACAGACTCCAGAATGCCCTGTGGGTATCTGTGTGGGAATCCCAACTAAGGGAGGTTGCCATCTGGCATATTGGAGGAGAAAATATTTAGCAGTGCACATCTCCACCTGTTCTTCTGTGACACCGGCCTCCTGGTCAGATAAGGGTCTTTGTTCAATCTCAGCCATTATGCCAGTCCCTGCATGCTGTTCATTACACTGCCCCACATCCAGCTGAGCCTTATAGAGGGAGGTGGCCAGTCCCATGAGGAGTATAGTCCCATAAGTGAAACAACATGAGCCACTGTGTCCAAAGCACCTGTTTACAACAGAAGAAGCACAGTCAGTGGTTATATGGCTTTGTTCACAATTAACATGGTCTCAGTTTCCTTCTTGCATCTTGTAAGGACGGGACTTCAACCATTTCCAGTTTTATAACATTCAAAGCACTGAATGTTTTGCAGTGAATGTTTTTTTTTTCTGCAATTCTGAAAGCAGGGGGGAAATCCTGGTTCTGTCCTCTGTTCAACAAATTCCAGTTCCTTGTTTTTATAATCACAGCCCATCTGGGTAGGGTAAACAAAAATACCTGACCCCGAGGGTTCTTGTCTTTGGCTATTAGGAGAGCCTGACTATCTAGCAGGATTCTCCTTTCTATTCTGTAGTACAGACAATCTTTGGCACTCTGAATTAAAGAAGAATCCCGTAAGGTCTGTACTGCCTTAACAGCTTTTTTGATAGGCTTTGTAAGAGATTGAACAACTTGGACACTAGTAATGATCTCCATTATTTTTACCCGATAGGAGCACCTTGGTCTGAACAGCAATTTCAACGACTGGATGCTTCCATACTGGGACATCAACTATTACATTCTGATCAACTGTAGGAACAGTGGCTATTCAGTTCCCATCGCATATGTCCAGGACCACTTCACTCAGTGTTCCCTTATCCAGTACTGTACAAAGATCACTTACTTGTACGGCCAGATCTATTACAGTTAGTAGTCATGTTGTCATAAGTTGGAAATACCTTGCGGCTGGTACTTTTGCTGTGTTCTTAATGTCCATATTGGCCCTCTCAAGGTAATTTAGTAGGATAGTAGTTTCTGTACTGGTTGCACCAGTTCCTCTGTCACCCATCAGTTGATAGGGTATTCAATCATCTTCAATGGCTGTCAATCAGGACCTTGGATTTCCTCATTCATTGCCTTGGAGTTGGAAGGCACATGCTCAGTTGAGTCTCACAGAGCTTCCTAGGACTTGTAGCTTGGGTGATTGCTAGGACAATCAGTCTGTTCCGGTGGCAACAATTTCAAGCTGGAATTCAAACACAACTACCAACTACATTGACAAAGGGAGAGAATAGGAGTTGAATCACAGTTTGGGAATCATGGTTCCATTTCTGGGTCGCCATTTTGCTTTTTTCATGGGGCTTTATATTCCTCCCCATGATTTGCCTTAAGTCAAGTCTCCCACAAATTCTTTCAAGTTTGGCAAAACTCTGTCTTCGTAAAGGCTGTCTGTCCTGCAGGACGGGATGTCCTCTAAATCTCTTACCAGCGATCAAATTCTTGCCACTTCCCTCGGGCATTCTAGAGAACACATCCCAATGGCAAATTTCTGGACCAAAAGTATTGCTACTTGGCTTGGGTGTTCTCTTCCCCATGGTCATTTTATTATGACCGTCACTTTTCGTTTGCTCCATGTAAAGCTGGTCTGGGTTGTTCCAGTTACAAGAAATTTTTCATGCAGGTTCCTGCACAGCAGACGGTCAGGAATCCTGCTGACTACACCACTTGTGACCACCAGGGGGAAGTGCAGCACCCAAATCCCCATATACACCATAACAGACCAAAATCCTGATATAAATAAAAGGTTAATTAACAAGAATACCTTGTATAAAGGTTCCAAAAGCAACATAAACCAAATATGATTCTTCTCTGTGTTTTCTTCTCTTCTTCCACTCCTCCACACAAGCTTCATCTTCTTACACTTGACTCCGACTTGCCTGGATGAGGTTGAGTGGTTTCTGTTATCTTGGGCCTAGGAGTACTTCCAGTGCTAAAGAATAGCCCAATGGAAGTACTTCAGGGGCAATCGGAATTCCTGAAAAGTAGGGATTGTGAATCCCATCAGCTCCCAGTGGCTGGCCCCATGGAACCCAACAGGGCTATTCCACAGGACTACAGGTCCCAGTATGTCCTGTGGGCACCTGTGTAGGAATCCTAACCCAGGGAGGCCGCAATCTAGTTTATTCAGGGAGAAAATATTTATCAGTGCTCCCAAGTCCTTCCATTGTACTAGCCTCCCGTCCAGGGTCCTTGTTCAGATCAAACCAGGATGCCAGTTACTGCATGCCATCCATTTCACTGATATTCTTTGGTTGTTTGTTTCCTGTGATGGGATGATACCCCGATCAGCACTTGTTTCTGGCTTAATTTGCACTTAATGCTGCTAGAATGAGCTCCTACTCTGTACAACCATAAAACTCAGTTATGCAGGTTAAGGAAATGCCAAGTGCTCAGGACCATGAAATTTCTGAAAAAGATGTTTCTTTCAACTAGCAGATGAGCTTTCTGCGGCACTTCCTGGTGTGGCGGAAGTGCCACAAGAGCACCCGGAGGCACTCCGGGTGTCCCTGGTAATACTTCCGCCAGCACTTCCAGGTGTGGCCGAAGTGCTGACATCCAGGACTCCTCAGTCGTCTGGGCACCCCCTGGCGGTGGCCACAGGGCCCCATAGGGTTGAGCTTCCATGCTCCATTCCCGTGGCACAGCCCACAACTACCCGCCACAACATAAAATATTTGAATGTAATTTTTTATATTGAACAAGTGATATAAAAAGTTGAACAATCATGAACGTTAACATAATATTTAGAATTTTTCAGTTTGACTAAACTTCTCCAAATGAAAAGATCTAACTAGACAAAATGAGAAAATTGAGTGCATAGTGATTACTTTTTAAATGTCATTGCAAATCTAAAAATGAACCGAACCACTTTTCCATTATGTATCTTTGCATAATTCAATGTATTTATTTTTTGTCATTATAATAGCGAAAAGTGTTTGTTTTCCTATTGGTACAAATATATCAAAAATTCAATAATACATAACATGTTACAATGAAACAGTACAGCAGGCACAGGTAACAAAACAAAGGAAGAGCAATTAAAATAGCAATAAACTTCAATTAACATATAAAAAAGTCAAAATAAAAATAAATATCAGAAATTATCAAATAACATGAACCAGATATGACAAGTAACAATCAAGCAATACAAGTAACCAAGCAGCAGAATGGTTAGTACATAAAATCAACAGTACCAATTTAACCCATTAACAGCTGTAGGATAGACTGGCATTACTCACTTTGCTTTGCTTTGGCATACACAACTTTTGCTTAAGAGGCAGATGCCAGACCCTCTTTCTCAGAAGCTTAAGTTCAAATAAAACGTCAGGGTCTCATCTGATAAGACTGATTAAGTAAGGTCAACTGACATTCTAAAATGTCTCCTTGATGCAACATTTAAACACTTGGTCAGTGAACAAAGAGCTATAATTCAACCATTGGCATCTCTCATGCACAAAACCTTGCACCATTTGTCAACCAAAAGTTTAGACTTACATAATGAAAATCCCATATGACGCTGGACTGTTTGGAAGCTGCCTTCAAAGGTGTTTGCCTCAAGGAATTTTACATCTATGGGAGATGCTAGCTAATCCAGAACCTCAAGCTCAGGGTCGCTGAACTGCAGATGGAGGTGACTAGCCTTTGTTGTAGTGAAGAATTGTACCAGTACCTAGTACCAGTGTGACTTGCGGGAATCCGTGTTACCACAGCTGCCCAGGAGGGCTGCCCTCTAGCATCCCAGGGGAGGTAGTGCCTCGCAGATGGAGTGCAGTTTCTGTGCTGTGATTTGTTCTAAAACCCGACTGAAATTTATCAAGAATAGCATGTTTATTTAGGTGGTCATTTAACTGCATAATGACTGCCTTCTCCAGAATTTTACTTAAGAAAGGCAGGTTAGAGATGGGTCTAAAATTTTCAAGAGCCAAGGGGTCGAGATTATGTTTCTTAAGTAGGGTTTTAACTACAGCAATCTTAAGACAGTCAGGGAA
This sequence comes from Polypterus bichir lapradei, assembly GCA_026402145.1. Classification (NCBI taxonomy): domain Eukaryota; kingdom Metazoa; phylum Chordata; class Cladistia; order Polypteriformes; family Polypteridae; genus Polypterus; species Polypterus bichir. The sequence goes on from JANRMT010062848.1 coordinate 7,920,880, forward strand.
AACCTCCGTATCTAATGACGAATTTACTATGTCAAGAACATTATCAATTAGCACGCCCGATACCTTACAACAGGCCTGCAAGCCCTCAGTCCAGCCTCTCTCAGCCTAT
>JANRMT010062848.1:7925988-7946167 GCA_026402145.1 Polypterus bichir lapradei
CAATGTAAACCTAAACTTTAAATTAAGTTCATAGACAGGCTGCCGCTGGCGTTTGTAATTTAGTGCCTGCCCATATAAGGCCGTCCGTCAGTGGCAATCCAATAGAAACACTGCCACGGGTAAATATTCACGGGTGAAGGACTGTGCTTATGCAGAGGAAGATGAGATGGTCAGGGTGGTGTTTGGCACAAACTCAGCGAAACTGCGAGAGAAAGTTTTAAGTGCCAGGACTAAGGTAACATTAAATACAGCCATGGACATAGCACGACATGGCAACAGCACAGCTGGGAAACTTCGATGCATGTACACTGAGCGGCTCACGTGAACTGACGCAGTGCACAGACAAAAAGCAACAGTTCCAAAGAGCGCTGAACAAAAAGCGAATTACAAAATTGAAAAGGCAGCAAAAAAATATGAAGCGTCTGATACATACAAGCATATTCATAACTGCAGCTACTGCAGAAACAAAGCACACGGTGGAAAAAGTGAATGTCCCGCTAAAGGAAGACAGTGTTAAAAAAAAAACCAGTGCATGCAGTGTGTCAGGTCTCAGATAAAGAAGAAGACGAGCTGTTTATTGATGCAGTAAGAAATGAATAGATGAATGAAACCTGTCATCTTTACGATTGACAAACACGGAATGTAACTTGAACACAACACATCCTACAAATACGAACCTGATTGAAAGAAATAATGATAATCAAATCCTTGATGACAGCAACACTCTGTAAAACTCACAAAACAATTACTGTATATTGACAGTCATGTTACGTTATTTTTAAAATGTTCCCTTTTCTTTTTCATAGCTTCTTTAACACACTACGTCTCCGCTGCGATACGCGGGTATATATATATGTATATATATACCCCGATCTACATACTCGAATAATGGATACTTTATTCGCCATCAATGATTGTTTTGGTAAAGCCATACTCAGTGTATTCATTAGATGAACGGTAAAAAAGTAAGAGCGAGGGGAGGATGACTTATTGAGGCATGCAGGCAAAACCACAATAGCACGCGGGCTCGATGTACTGAATTGCGTGATCACATTTGAAAAAATATATCTTTTCAAGTTCTATTTAGTCCATATGTGTCAAACTCAAGGCCCGCAGGCCACATCCGGCCCGGCGTGTAATTATATCCGTCCCGCGAGATCATTTTATATACTGTATTATTGTTATTAATGGCCCGGGGATATGAAGCGCTGGTAACACAATAAACTACAGATCCCATAATGCAGCGCTTCAGCTGCCTTGCCGAACACTTACCGCGTTAATCAAGTCTAGCTTATGATGCTGCAAGTTATTGTGAAGCTAGCCCACACAATGCCGAAGAGAAAAGGTGATTCTGAACATAGAGCCTTTAAAAACCGATGGGAGGCTTTGTATATGTTTACTGACATTGCCGGTAAACCCGTGTGTCTCATTTCTGGAGCAAATGTGGTTGTAATTACAGAATTTAATCTAAGACGGCACAATGAGACAGAACATCAGGATAACCTGAAAGACCTGCTTTCTGTATCTTGTGCATTGCATTCAGAAGAGTTAAAGAAGAATCTGACACTTCAGCAGACGTTTTTACCCGTGCAAAATCACAAAGTGATTTCAAGTGAAGCTACTTTTATGGGAGACACAAATGCACCAGTGCAACTTGCCCCACTTTCCCTGTTGCCAAGTAATGTTGAACCAAGTCGACACTACGGTGTTCCCAAATACGCACTTTGTTCATAAACTGAATGATTTGATTTGTTATTGCTGAAAAGAACAAATTTTATTTATGTTTCCAGGTTTTGTTATGCACCATGTTCATATTTGAATTTGTATAATTTTGACAGGATATATTTTTATGGAGAGCAAAATCTTTTGGGATATTTAAAATTTTAAGTTTATTTTTTATATAAAATTACATAAGAGTAAACAAATTTGAATTTTTGTTCTTTTAACATTTACTTTATTTCTAACTTGTATAATTTAGACAGGATATATTTTTTATGGAGAGCAAAATATTATAAGTTATTTAAGGTTTGAGTTGATTTATTCCGGAATAATATTCTGCCGACTAAATAAAAGTTCCTTCTATTTAAAATTTAAATAGAACTTCAACATATACGATAGTTGTGTGTGTGTGTATGTATATATGTAGATATGTACAGTATGTATATATATGTTTATATATATGTGTGTGTATGTATATATATGTATTTGTGTGTATATATGTGTGTGTATGTATATGTATGTGTGTATATGTAGATATATATATGTGGATGTATGTGTATATATGTATGTATATGTGTGTGTGTGTATATATATGTGTATATGTGTATATATATATATATATATATATATATATGACAGCAACACTCATCACTCATAACAGTGACAAAACAATTGCATTGTCAATCATGTTACGTTATTATTAAAATGTTTCCTTTTCTTTTTACTTCTCCGTTGCCAAGCGCGGGTATTTTGCTATATACTGTATATATATATATATATATATATATATATATATATATTGTAAGATATGGCCGGCTATGTACCCCGGCCAATACCCCCAAGCCGCCAGGTGGAGCCCACCTTGCAGCATGGAGGTTCCCAGAAGACCAGCAGGGCATCATGGACAATGGAGTTTTTATGCACCGCCCTGCTGGATGCCATGGGGGCCACGAGAGGGAGCTGCAGGGAGGACCGAAGAGTTCTTCGTGCCCTATGACCCGGAAGTTCGTCATAGGAAGAGCGACGGACTTCCGGGGTGAGAAAAAGCAGTGTTTACCCTGACCCGGAAGGAATATGGATTTGTGGACTGTTGGATTGGGAACACTTCCGGGTCGGGGGATATAAAAGGACTGTGGGAGCTCCCAGATGGCGAGCTGAGCTGGGTGGAAGGGTGGCAACACGTCTGGGAGCTGGAGGATTGTATTATTGTTGGTTTATTTGTGATTATTATTGGAGTATTTGGGAGTGGAGCGTGCTTTGTGCACGTTATTATTATAATAAATAATATTTGGACTTTTATCTGGTGTCTGACGTGTAGTCTGAGGGTACAAGGGTGCGAGAAAACCCTAATTCTGTCACAATATATATATATATATATATATATAGATAGATATGACAACAACACTCATATCAATGACAAAACAATTACATTAACAATCAAGTTACATTATTTTTAAAATTTTTCCTTTTCTTTTTCATAACTTCTTTAACACAGTACTTCTCCGCTGCCAAGCGCGGGTATTCTGCTAGTATATATATATATCACAGCGACACTCATAACAGTGACAAAACAATTACATTGACAATCATGTTACGTTATTTTTAAAATGTTTCCTTTTGTTTGTCTTTCCTTCTTTAACACATTACTTCTCCGCTGCCAAGCGCGGTTATTTTGAGATATATAGATATATATATATATATATATATATATATATATATATATATAGATATATATATAGATATATATATATAGATATATATAGATATATATATATATATATATATAGATATAGATATGGGAACAACACTCATATCAATGACAAAACAATTACATTAACAATCATGTTACGTTATTTTTAAAATTTTTCCTTTTCTTTTTCATACCTTCTTTAACACACTACTTCTCTGCTGCGAAGCGCGGGTATTCTGCTAGTTGTTGATAAACCTGATCTCTTGCTTCTTGCAGAAACCCTGAAGCCAGTCGTTTAATCCTAGCAAACGACTGTAGTACTCATTGGATCGTCTGACGAGAGGTAGTGGACCCGAATGAAGATCTTTGCCGATGGGGTCCTCTCCTTCGTGTCTTTAATCAAAGCTGCAAAGTCAGCCTTGAGGATTTCTGATTGTCGGTGCCTTATATCGTTTACGCCGGCATGCAAAACGATTGCCCCAACTTCCCTCTCCTTGTGCTTCTCTTAGATTGCCAGTGCACGTCTCATCACATCGCGGACACGAGCACTGGGAAAACAAGAAACAAACGATTTTCCATTAGGGCATGCGATATTAAGATTTCTAACAATAGATTCACCTACCACTATTACATCACCAGGGGCTGAGGGCGAACTGGAGACGCGGAGAGGGTCAAACCGGTTCTGAGTTAGGATGCTCCGCCTGTGCCGATGGAGGTGCTCTTGCCTTGAACCCCCGCCTGCATAGCTGAAATCCGCCGAGGTCATCAGCGGTGTCACTCCTACGAGATGCGGGGGTGAGGTCGGCACAACGTGGGGTTATGTTACGTCGATTACAGATGGCGAGGACGGTTTATCCAGTAGCCGGGCCTTCAGGTCTCTAAGGTATCTTCGTCAGGCCAAGAGTTTCTGAATCCGTTCGTCGAGTGCCTGGAGTTCTTCAACTACGACTGCAATGCGATTCACCTTACTGTCAGCCATTGACTGCTTCTGCTTCCGCTTCGTGCCCTAGGAAGAATGAGAGAGAGAGAGAGAATCAATGAGAGAATCAATCAGAGAATCCTGTAATGCAAATGTAATGCATGAGACTTTTGGCACTAGTTTCTTTAGTCTTTCTTTAGCTAATGGCCAATGGATTTAAAAGACTATTAACTCCAGCATGAGCTGTGAGCATGAGAGCAATGCTAAAAAGGGATATTAAAAGGGCTCAATAACAGCATGTGATAAATATACCAGAAAACAGGAAAGATGACCTGAAGAGATTATTTCAATAATTTAGCAGTTAAAGAATAGTCATGAGGCGGTGAAGAGTATTAGGTGAGCTAGAATATACAGACAGTGAAATAGGAAACATTTTAAACTTGTACTTTATTGAAGTTACATTTGTGAAGAAGTTGATAACCTCCAAAAAGTAATGGGGACTACTGAGGAGGTGTTTCACTAACATGATGGAATTCTATTAGGAAGCAACTCAACAATACGATTGGAAAGGTGCATATGATATTATTTATCCTGATTTTCAGAAGGATTTTGATAAGGTACTGCATGAAAATGGTTACAAAATTGGCTCCGACACAGGAAGAAAAGGGTTATGGTGAGGGGAACCTCTTCAGAATTAGATGGTGTTAAAAGTGCTGTTCCTCAGGGGTTAGTGCTGAGACCACTATTGTTTAATATATTAAACATAAATGATCTGGACAAGGATGTACTCAATAGGCTGGTTAAGTTTGAAGATAATACCAAACTAGTTGGAATAGTATAATGTAGAATCAGGAAAACCGTTACAGAGGAAATTGGATAACATACTGTACATGTTTGAGCAGATTTGTGGCAGAAAAAAAATAATGTAAGTAAATGTAAAGTATTACATGTAGGGAAAAGAAATGTTACATTTGAATATGCAATAGGAGGTTTGAAACGTGAAAGTACTCCTTATGAGATGGATTTAGGAGTTATAGTGGACTCATTTCTATCTACATTCAGTAAGTATAGAGAGGAGTTAATGAAGGCAAAAAGGATGCTATGTTACTTATCACGGGTCATGGAGTTCAAGTCAAGGAAGGTTATGTTTAAGTTATATACCATGGTAGTGAGGCATTGCTTGGAGTTTTGGTCTACATATTACAAAAACGACATAGCAATAGTAAACAACATCCAGAGAAGAGCAACTAGGCTGACTCTAGGACTAACAAGATATGAGCCATGATGAGAGACTGAAGGAAATGAAGCATTTTGGTTTAAGCAAATGGAGATTAAAAGAATACAAAAATTATGAAGGTTATTAATACAGCAGATCCCAGTTGTTACTTTTAAAACTAATTCTGCAACAAGAACATGGGGACACAGTGCAACAAAGGGTATTACTTTTATATAGCACTTTTCTCACTACTCAAAGCACTTTATATAGACAGTAGGGAAACACTTCAACCAACACCAGTGTGTATCATCCACTTTGATGATACAGCAGTAGAAATCTTGTGCCAGTACGAACACCACACATTAGGTAATGAAGGGTTGAGAGAGATTTTTGGCCAGTTAGGGACAGGGGGTGATTTGGGGAACATAATGACTAGGCCATGGTGGGCATTTTATAATTGGCATACACACTACTGTTCATGAAGAATGCCCTGGCATCTTTCATGACTACAGAGTAATATAACCACTGTGTATGAGGTGGTTTAACTGAGACACATTTTTCTTGACATTACACATTTAGTATAAGAACTGTGAATCCTTCATGAATAACAAGCAAATTTACCATCATGTTACTATGTCACACTGCACAGAGATTAATTATCTATCTACAAATGTTTTGTAAGTGTAATAAAGACCAAAAGATGACTTTGTTAAGGTCTTGTTACATAATAGTAAATTAGTAATAGATATTGTCAAACACGCGTGTTTAGGGGACAACCAAAGGGCCTGAATAAATGTAGTTCCACGCAGGACCAGGGGGTGGCAAAGTACGCTAATTCTCTCTTTCAACTCCTTGCAGACCATTCCCAGGAAATCCCACCCTGTTCTGGCACAGCCAACATCATCACTTCCAGTTCCGGTCCTGATGACATCACCTCCCCTGCAGGGGTTTAAAAAGCCACCATCTTCAGAGGATACTCAGTTCTGTTTTGGACTCCATCATGTGAACATGTCTTTGCTTTTGAACAGATTTTGCAGCCAGGAAATATTATATGGGTGGCTGCCTTAAACCTTTCTAATGTCTCTTAGTCATTCTTGTTACAATATATTTAAACTAAATATGTATCTATTATCATACTAAAATGTTACCATCCATCCACCCATCCATTTTCCAATCCGCTATATCCAAACACAGGGTCACGGGGGTTTGCTGGAGCCAATCCCAGCCAACACAGGGCGCAAGGCAGGAAACAAACACCGGGCAGGGCGACAGCCCACCACAGATGTTACCAAATTTTTAATTCACAAATTATATACATTTTTCTATAAGAGAGAAAAAGATTAAGTTGTCATAAATTAATGGTTTGTGTTACATGTTATTGTTCTTCATCGGGATATGCTTGCATTTATCAATCTTCTGTTATATTTATGTTATGAAAAAACTGTATTACTTGATATTTTCTTGAAAAATAGTCTATTGCCATGTCTGAACAACATACAGATAAAGCAAAGTTGATTTGTGTGGACTTTAGATTTTTGGCATCCCAGCTAGAATGTGAAGTGGATATATATCATATACCACACACTGTAGGTGCTTACATAATGTACTCTTAATCACAGGTGAAGCAGATGACCAAGTTAATGGTTTAATATGCCAGGTATCAAAACTGTTTGAGAGTTTGCTGGTTTCACTTTCTTTCAAAGTTTATATAATACCGTGTTCATGTTATCTGTATCTATTGTCACACACGTGCGCATGGAGAAATAATTTAAGGGCTTGAGTAATGGTGTTTCTCCATCAGACCAGGGGTTGGCATGAACTATAAATTATTCTCTTGTTCCTTTGCAGACCAACAGAAGATCTTGCCTCTTAGATACATCACTTCCAATTCTGGTCCCTTTAAACCCATCTCTTCCTGCCACCCAACTATATAACAGCCATCTTTTTCATTTGTACCTCGGTTCTGCTTTGGACTCATGTCTGTAAAGACATATTGCCTTACCAACCTGATTGCCAAATATATGGGGTGGCTACCCGAAACTTTTTTGTGTTTGTGCTTCTTGTTTTATACCATGTATCCATTTTCAGCATGGCGAGTAGCTATGGGTTTCTGTGGTTGTTAATACACAAAGCTGATACCTTTTCTAATTGAATATTTATATGTATAACTGAAATAAAAGTTTAGTAGCCATGAATTTCCAAGGTATACAGTAGATTTACTGTCTATAAGGAAGCTGTGCTAGTGTATAAACAGGTACAATACAATACAATACAATACAATTTATTTTTGTATAGCCCAAAATAACACAAGGAGTGCTGCAATGGGCTTTAACAGGCCCTGCCTCTTGACAGCCCCCCAGCCTTGACTAACTAAGAAGACAAGGAAAAACTCCCAAAAAAAAACCCAGTAGGGAAAAAATGGAAGAAACCTCGGGAAAGGCAGTTCAAAGAGAGACCCCTTTCCAGGTAGGTTGGGCGTGCAGTGGGTGTCAAAAAGGAGGGGGTCAATACAATACAATACACGGAACAGAACAAAACCTAAATACAGTATAAAAATAAAAATTTTAGAAGTATGTAGCAGAATTTAACAATGGATGACATCACATAATATGATTTGGATTTGTTTATAATCCTGGAGACCTCATCCATCAAGCTTACCCACCCCCACCCCCCATTTGGCCATTCCACAGCTGAAACAGTGCTGGGCCAGCCTATCTGATGAAGGGACCTCTCTTTTCCATGATTCCAGCGATCCTCCATCAGGGACGACTTTACCATAAGCACGCACAACAACTTGGCAGGTGGGCCATGGCACCAAGTGCCACATTTGAGTACTGAGAAGAGAAACAGAATAGGTGAGGGTTAGTATCAAATTATAACTATCATGTTACTTATGTTTTAGTGCTAATGACTAACAAAATAGATGCAGTATGTACAGTAAATCAGCAGCTCTAGTCAGGATATGCTAAACTGAAGTAGTGAGTCTTCAGCCGGGATTTAAAAGCTGAGACCGAAGGGGCATCTCTTATTGTAGCAGGCAGACCATTTCACAGTTTAGGGGCCCTGTAACTAAAAGCTCGACCTCCCACTGTTATTTTATTAATCCTTGGAATCATAAGCAGACCGGCATCTTGAGATCTTAATGTGCGCTCTGGTTTGTAAGTCATGATAAGTTCAGACAAGTAAGCCGGACCTTGGCCATTTAATGCTTTATATGTTAAAAGAAGGATTTTGAAATCTGCCCTAAACTTAACCGGGAGCCAGTGTAAGGATTTAAGAACTGGAGTTATGTGTTCGTACTTTCTTGTTCTTGTGATAATTCTTGCAGCAGCATTTTGGATTAACTGGAGGCTGTATAAAGAACAGTTTGAACATCCAGTGAACACCGCATTGCAGTAGTCAATCCTACTAGAAATAAATGCATGACTTAATTTCTCAGAATCCTGTTTATTTAGAAAGCGCCTTAATTTTCTAACATTGTTAAGATGGAAGAAACATGATTTGGACAACTTTGTAATATGTGCTTTAAATGACATGCTAGAATCAAAGATAACTCCTAGATTGCGGGCTGATTCAGTAAAATGAATTGGGATTCCAACTGAGTTAAATGATGACAAAATATTGCTGTGATCAGCGTCATTCCCTCCAACAAATAACATCTCTGTTTTATCTGTGTTTAAAGACAAGTAGTTCTCATCCATCCACTCCTTTAATTCACTAACGCAACTAATTAAAGACATCGGAGAAACTTCATTTGATTTAAATGAAAGGTATAACTGGGTGTCATTTGCATACGAGTGAAAATTAACAATATGTTTCCTAATGATAGATCCCAGTGGAAGCATGTAAAGTGAAAACAGTAAAGGTCCCAGTACTGAGCCCCGCGGGACACCATATTGAACTTCTGTGTATAATGATGGAGTACTGTCAGCACATTTCTGTACATATTGGAATCGATTTGATAAATAAGAACTAAACCACGCGAGCACAGTGCCTGTAAGCCCAACATCATTTTCTAGCCTGTGCAGTAAAATAGATTGGTCAATGGTGTCAAATGCTGCACTTAAGTCTAACAACATAATTACAGTGGAGTTTTCTTTATCAGAGTATATCAGAATGTCATTTACAACCTGCGTTAGTGCCGTTTCTGTACTATGACCAGTGTGGAAACCAGACTGGAATTTCTCAAATAAATTGTAATGCATAAGGTGTGACTGAAGCTGATTGGTGACTACTTTTTCTAGTATTTTAGAGAGAAAGGGTAAATTTGAAATAGGCCTATAATTATTAAGTATGTGTGGGTCTAGGTCTGACTTTTTAAGTAAAGGTTTAATGATTGACACTTTTAGTGCTTTAGGTAAAGTAGGTCTATTCTGGTTTACATTTCAAAGAGTTTATTTACTGATAACAACATATTTCTTTATACCTAATCTGTAAAGATTGATGTGCTCTTAAACAAAATAATAGTCCTGTGTAGGAAACTACTATTTAAATGTTCCTGCAGTGTTTTTACCTTAATACAACAACAGAACTTAGAGTTTTTCTGTACTTTGATGTAACACAATGTGTTTCAATGATGAACAAAACCACATTTGAAATGCAGTTTTGCAGCTTGTGTATCACTTAGAACATGATATAAACAGTCAGTTTATTTTAGGAAACTGCTGCTTATATGTTGCAGTAGTGTTTTTAACTTAATGCAAAGGTGAAATATTTTAACTTATTTATTACTATAATGCAACACAAAGCTTTTTGGTGCTGAACAAAACTACATTTGAAATGTAGTGCTGCAGCATGTGTATCATGTAGAAAATGATCTAAACAATAAAGCTCTTTTAGAAAACTATTTTTATATGTTGCAGAATTATTTTCACCTTAATTCATCCTTAATTCACCGAGAGGCATTCAGCTAAACTCAAATGTATCACAAAGCATTTCAAGGCTACAAAATACAGTGTAGGAGGAGAACAGGCATTCTAGCTAGATCAGAGGATGTTCCATTTACCTAGACGAGAGGCCAGTACAATGATATATGTGGACTGGCTGGTGGGATGGAAAAATAACTTTGTGCTTGACCGGTATCATTTAGCAGATGGGCTTAGAAAAGTAGATGATCGGGAGTCATTCCATTTCCCCAAATTATAGGTTGCAGTGGTACTCATATGCTAACAGGGTTGGGACGCCTACAGGGATGCTTGGGAATTGGAATCAGGAAGTTCAGCCCTGTTTGGTTCCCTGGAGATCATTAGAGGGCACTGTCAGGGGAGGACATCTCTTCTTTCTCTATGATCCGGATGTGCTTCCTCAAGGATACAGCACAGCACTGGAAGCACTCTCGGGTCCAACTTAAAAGAAGTCTGCTGCCTCACTTCCTAGAGTCAGAGTCAGGAGGCAACGGGCAACACTTAGCAGAGGGCATAAGCTAGAAGAATTGTTAGGCTATTGTTGATTTATTGTACTTATTGTGTCTGATTGTACAAAAGGTGATTGAAGAAGTGCTGTATATGAATAAAAATCCTTTATTTTAATTTAATAATGTGTGGTGTATTGCTATGTCTTGGGTTTGGTGTTCACTTCCCCCCCTTATGGTCACAAAAGAATTTTGAAATGTAGTGCTACAGCGTGTGTATAACATGGAACTATATCTCAACAGTTAGGAAACTGGTATTTATATGTTGCATCTGCAATAAGATGGACCATTTAGTGCATAGTGATACTACAGTACATAGGCTATATATATAAGGCTGCTGCATGTATATGCAGAGTCAGTCAGCACGGCAATAGTATAAGGAGTAGTCAGTTTTGTTGAAGCCCCTGCATTGTATCATTTTGCTTGTTAATAAAAATCACCAAATATAGTCTTGCCTCCTTGTTTTTTTTGAACATGGCATGTTGTCAGAAACACTGCAATAACGAAGTTCCCTCCTCCAGACAACATCGATTTCAGCCACCCAGAGCATTGCCCTGAATGGTGACAGTGATTCCACAGGTACTGCATTGCAACTAAGTTAGTCAAAGAGCCTGGCCAGGTGCAAGTATGCAAGCTGCTGCATCCCTTGCGACGAGAGACAGAACAAATAGTGAAAATGTTCACATTTGCTGTTAATGGTGATATGAATAAATATGGTTTTGTGCTTGATAAATTGAATGGTTATTTCATTCCAAAAGTTAATGTAATACATGAGTGGATATGCTTCCACAAGCGAGTTCAAAAAGCAGGAAGAGAGAATGGAAGAATACACACAGTGTCTGCACAATCTTGCGGACACTTGCACTTTTGATAGCATAAAGAATGAAATTATTAGAGGCATTTTGGTGGTAGAGGTGGGATCGATCAAGTGTTGAGAGGGAGTAGACAGTATTTTTGTGTTTGAGGCACAGTCAAAGACAGTTTTTGGCAGTATGGCTCCTAAGAAGTTGCAGGGAGTTGGCACTCCACACTGTACCAAGCAAGTGGACTCAGGAGCAGCCCTGGCAGTTGCAGATACTAACAACACTGGGAATGTCCATATGGTAGAGACACTCTTACAACAGTTCATTACCATACAAGAAGACAAGGATCATAAGATGAAGCAGAAGAACCTTCAGCACCAGTTCACCCAATTACAGAGACAGGTGAACCTGGTACAACAGCCCCAGATGTAGAGGCTTACCAGTAAGAACATGGGATTATCCTCACTTGATACCATTCCAGGAGCCAGAGAACATCAAACGTTACCTGTCCATTGTTGAGAGGATGGCTATGATGTGTGACTGGCCAAGTTCACATTGGGCAATCCGCCTAGCTCCTTTACTTACAGGTATGTCTGTCTTATAGCAGAGTTAGAACAGAATGTGTTACTACACACTCTAAAGTACTACTTGGACAATATTACACTGTAGAAAGTTGTAAATTCCAGAGGTATTGGAAAGAAAACAGCAATTAACAAATTAAATGAGACAGAGCATTAGAAGTGTAGGCCTTTCATTTAAAGAATTTGCAAAATAAAAATAAAAAATAAAAGTGTCAGTGAGTACAGTGTCTTACACAATCCAAAGGCAATTGGAAACTGAAAAAAACTCTAATAGGAAGAGATCTGGCAGACCCAAAGCCACAACCCAATCAGAAGACAAGTTTCTGAGGGTCACCAGCTTGCATGATAGGTACCTCACAGCACAAAAGCTTTAGTTACAGTCGGTACCAGTGCTAGGTTGTTTTGCAATAGGCAAATGCACTAGCAGTATAAAACTGTCCAGATAGCTAGGGGGTGACTTTTAAACCAGTCTTCAGGTTTGTAATCACTTCTTTTTGTAAGGCAGATAGAGCACAAAGAAGAACGCTTATAAGTTTGTTTATATTAATGAGGACATTGAATTCTGAATTTTATATATTTTTTGGGTGGAAGTAATCTGTGTTTGTGGATGTTCATTTTCTCATCAGTGTCTTTGCGCCTTATTGCATGACTATTTGTTTTGATTAACTTTATGTCTGTCCTTTGTGAACTGCCTCTTGAAAAAGAAGGAGGAAGAAACAGATTTTTGTTTATTTTTGTTGGATTTTTTCTCATTACATTTTGCTTTAGAGACACTGTAATTTTGCATATAAGACATGCACTTATTTTTCTTGTGTTTTTTTAATGGTATTGCATTGAATTGTATATATTTTAAAAAGTAATTGGCATATCTGGAATAAACCAGAACTCTGTTTATTTGGTACAGTAATCACTGTCTGTGAATCTGTTCTCCTATCCCCTTGTCATTCAGTTACAGATCCAATTGCCTGGAGTCTGAAACTGTGCAGCTGTCTACAGGCACCATGATTATATGTTGCAGAAGTGTTTTCTCCTTAATGCAACAACAGAATTTTGAGTTATACAGCACTTTAGTGTAGCACAAAGCTTTTCAGTACTGAACAAACTACATTTGAAATGTACTGCTGCACAATATGTATCATGAAGAAAATGGTCTAAAGAGTAAAGTTCTGTTTTGTAGCTAATATTTATATGTTGCAGAAGTGTTTTCACCTTAATGATTCCACAGGGCTTAAAGTGACTCTTGAATATATCACACAGTGTTTCAAGGCTAAAAACACAGAAGTTAAATTTAGTTTCACAGCTTGTGTATCATTTAGAAAATGATCTAAACAGTTAAGCTACATTAGGAAACTGCTATTTGTATATTACAATATTTGTATATTGTAACATAATGCATTGACAAGACATTCAGTTAGACTTTAATGCATCACAAAACGTTTCAAAGATAAAAATTACTGAATGTGTAATGTGCTGCATTTTTATGTTAGTTAGAAATTGATTTCAACAGTAAAGTTCTGTTAGGAAACTACTATGTATGTGATGCAGCAGTGTCCATCTATCCATTATCCAACCTGCTATATCCTAACTACAGGGTCACGGGGGTCTGCTGGAGCCAATCCCAGCCAACACAGGACACAAGGCAGGAAACAAAACCTGGGCAGGGTGCCAGCCCACCTGATGCAGCAGTGTTTTCAACTTAATGCAAGTATAGAACTTTGCATTATACACTACTTCATCATAACACAATGTGTTTTAGTGCTGAAGAAAACTGCATTTGAAATGTAGGGCTGTAACTTGTGTATCAGTTAGAAAATGATCTAAACAGATATTTTCCATAAGGGACTACTGTTTATATGTGGTGGCAGTGTTTTCATCTTATTGCATCAACAGGGCATTCAATTATAACTGAATATATCACATAGTATTTCATGAGTAAAAAATAATGAAAGTGAAATGTAGTGATGCTTTCTGTTCAGAAACTACTGTTTACATGCTGCTGCAGTGTTTTTGCCTTATTGCATCAACAGGGTATTCAGTTATACTTGTGTGACAACGCATTTTAAGCATAAAAAATACTGAATGTGAAATGTACTGCTGGTCAGTCAGGCTTTCTTACAAACTGCTATTTATATATTCAACAGCAAGTTTAACTGAAAAATGCAACTATATATTCCAAATGAACTATAGAAGTTTGAGTTTTACACTCCTTCAATGTAACAAAATGTGTTTCAGGGCTAAAAAACACTGAATGTGAAAGGTCAAGCTGCAAAGGATTAGAACATTAGAACACTCTAGACGAGAACAGGCCATTCAGCCCAACAAAGCTCACCAGTCCTATCCACATATTTCTTCTAAAAAAACATCAAGTCTAGTTTTGAAAGTCCCTAAAGTCTTACTGTCTACCACACTACTTGGTAGCTTATTCCAAGTGTCTGTCGTTCTTTGTGTAAAGAAAAACTTACTAATGTTTGTGCGCAATTTACCTTTAACAAATTTCCAACTGTGTCCCTGTGTTCTTGATGAACTCATTTTAAAATAACAGTCTCGATTCACTGTACTAATTCCCTTCATAATTTTAAACAGTACAATCATGTCAGCTCTTAATGTAGCATTCCAGCCGGACTTTATTCAGACGAAGCACTCAATAATCATGACAAATGGACCATGGTGGGGTATTCCAACACATTTATTCACAAATTACCATAGACACATCGTAAGAGCTGTTCGCCTTCCAGCTAGATGCTAATTTAAAGATGAATGGAAAACGATAACTTTCTCATTAACATTTTCTGGTGAGCAAACAGTAGCAGTTCGAACTTCCTTCCCGGAAGTTGCCCGTTCCCCATTTCAAAATAAGAGTCTAATGAACATTATAAGGTATAATTCGTTCAGGGATTTAAGTATCTAAAATATATCAAATAGAACAAATAATCTGGGTCATTTACACTTAATCTTCTTTTGCTTAAACTATAAAGGCTCAACTCTTTTAATCTTTCCTCATAATTCAATCCTTATAGCCCTAGAATCAGCCTAGTTGCTCTTCTCTTGACCTTTTCTAGTGCTGCTGTAGCCTGGAGACCAAAACTGCACACAGTACTCAATATGAGGCCTCACCAATGCATTGTAAAGCTTGAGCAGAACCTCTTTGGACTTGTACTCCACACATCGTGCTATATAACCTAACATTCTGTTTGCCTACTTAATGGCATCTGAACACTGTCAGGAAGTCGATAGCTTGGAGTCCACTATGAGTCCTAAATCCTTCTCAAAAGGTGTACTCTCGATTTTCCGACCGCCCATTGTGTATTCAAACCTAACATTTTTACTTCCTGTGGAATATGGCCGGCAACTTCTCCCGACCAATACCCCAAAGCTGCCAGATGGAGCCCTCCCTGCAATATGGAGGTGCCCTGAATTCCAGCAAGGCATCATGGACATTGGAGCCTTTCTTCAAAGCCCTGCTAGATAACATGGGGACCACCAGAGGACGCTGCAGGGAGGCCCAGGGACTTCTATTTGCCTTATAGCCTGGAAGTACTTCCCAGTCGAGGGGACAGAGGAAATGACATACTTCCGGGCTGAAGAAAAGGAGTTTTACCCGAACCAGAAGTGTAATAAAGTCACATGGACAGAGAGAGAGAAACACTTCTGGGTCAAGGACTTTAAAAAAACAGTGGGAGATCCCAGCAGAGAGCCGAGTTGGGAGGAAGGGTGACTGAGCTGCTGGGAGGTGTGGAGGATTTATTATTGTGATTATTGTAATTATTATTGAAGTATAGTGGAGGTGGAGGTGTTTTGTGCACATTATTATTATAATAAAGTCATTATTGGGACTTTTATCTGGTGTCTGACATCTGGTCTGAGGGGTCAAGGGGACGACAGCGCCCCCTATCTGTTACACTCCTTATGTGTAATACTTTACATTTACTGACATTAAATTCCATCTGCCACAAGTCTGCCCAAGCCTGTATGCTATCCAAGTCCTTCTGTATTGATATAACAGATTCCAAATTATCTGCTAATCCACCTACTGTATCTTGGTATCATCTGCAAACTTAACAAGCTTGTTACTTATATTCCTATCTAAATCATTTATATTTATTAAAAATAGCAACGGCCCTAGCACTGACGCCACTCTTAATGTTGGCCAATTCTGACGAGGTTCCTTGCACCATCACCCTCTGCTTCCTGTGTCTGAGCCAGTTCTGCACCCATCTGAAAACATCACCCTGAACTCCCACTTCTTTTAATTTGATGGCCAACCTCTCATGTGGCACCTTATCTAAAGCTTTCTGAATATCAAAAAAAAATATTATCATATGCTCCACTTTGATTGTATCCTTTTGTTGCCTCCTCATAGAATTCCTGCATGTTAGTAAAACACGACCTCCCTCTTCTGAACTCATGCTGACTGCTCAGAATAACTCCTGTCCTTGCCATGTGTTACTCAATCTTATCCTTAATAATTCCTTCCATTAATTTTCCTGATACATGTTAAGTTTCCTGGCCTATAGTTGCTTGGATCTGCCCTGCCACCCTTTTTATATAATGGGATGATATTTTCCATTTTCCAGTCCTTTGGAATCTCACCAGTGTGCAGTGACTTCCTAAAAATATGTGTCAAGGGTTTATATACACTCACCTAAAGGATTATTAGGAACACCATACTAATACGGTGTTTGACCCCCTTTCGCCTTCAGAACTGCCTTAATTCTACGTGGCATTGATTCAACAAGGTGCTGAAAGCATTCTTTAGAAATGTTGGCCCATATTGATAGGATAGCATCTTGCAGTTGATGGAGATTTGTGGGATGCACATCCAGGGCACGAAGCTCCCGTTCCACCACATCCCAAAGATGCTCTATTGGGTTGAGATCTGGTGACTGTGGGGGCCATTTTAGTACAGTGAACTCATTGTCATGTTCAAGAAACCAATTTGAAATGATTCGAGCTTTGTGACATGGTGCATTATCCTGCTGGAAGTAGCCATCAGAGGATGGGTACATGGTGGTCATGAAGGGATGGACATGGTCAGAAACAATGCTCAGGTAGCCCGTGCATTTAAACGATGCCCAGTTGGCACTAAGGGGCCTAAAGTGTGCCAAGAAAACATCCCCCACACCATTACACCACCACCACCAGCCTGCACAGTGGTAACAAGGCATGATGGATCCATGTTCTCATTCTGTTTACGCCAAATTCTGACTCTACCATTTGAATGTCTCAACAGAAATCGAGACTCATCAGACCAGGCAACATTTTTCCAGTCTTCAACTGTCCAATTTTGGTGGGCTTGTGCAAATTGTAGCCTCTTTTTCCTATTTGTAGTGGAGATGAGTGGTACCCGGTGGGGTCTTCTGCTGTTGTAGCCCATCCGCCTCAAGGTTGTGCGTGTTGTGGCTTCACAAATGCTTTGCTGCATACCTCGGTTGTAACGAGTGGTTATTTCAGTCAAAGTTGCTCTTCTATCAGCTTGAATCAGTCGGCCCATTCTCCTCTGACCTCTAGTATCAACAAGGCATTTTCGCCCACAGGACTGCCGCATACTGGATGTTTTTCCCTTTTCACACCATTCTTTGTAAACCCTAGAAATGGTTGTGTGTGAAAATCCCAGTAACTGAGCAGATTGTGAAATACTCAGACCGGCCCGTCTAGCACCAACAACCATGCCACGTTCAAAATTGCTTAAATCACCTTTCTTTCCCATTCTGACATTCAGTTTGGAGTTCAGGAGATTGTCTTGACCAGGACCACACCCCTAAATGCATTGAAGCAACTGCCATGTGATTGGTTGATTAGATAATTGCATTAATGAGAAATTGAACAGGTGTTCCTAATAATCCTTTAGGTGAGTGTATGTACCCACTAGCCTCCTTAAGATCTCGTGTATATATTATCTGGTCCTGGTGATCTGTTTGATTTCAGCCTATTTAATCTTTTTTTTCAATTTTATTGATTTTATTAAAATCAAATAACATTCCATACAAATAACTCAAATTTTACAAAAAAAGGTGCAAAACAAATCAACCCCCACCCCTGAGAAGAGAATATGGCCAGCTAGTAAAAATAAGTAAATAGATAAATGAATAAATATAAATGGAGTAAAGGATGGGAGAGAACCTGTTTCCTTAATTTAAATGCTTATTCTAAAATGTTATTGATTAGATCCTGCCAGGTTTCGAAAACGTTCTGCATAGATCCTCTAAGTGAGAATTAGATTTTTTCCAATTTCAAATAGTATATAACACAAGTTACCCACTGACTTAAAAGAGGAGAGTTGGGATTCTTCCAGTTGAGCAAGATAAGTCTACGTGCCAATAGTGTAGCAAAGGCAATCACAGTTTGTTTGTCCTTCTCCACTTTAAGCCCCTCTGTGAGCCCACCAAACACAGCTCTTAGTGGATTAGGAGGGATTGTGACACAAAGGCTGTCTGAAAGGCATTTAAACATTTTGCTCCAGAATGATGTTAATTTGGTGCAGGCCCAAAACATGTGACCCAGTGAGGCTGGAACTTGATTGCAGCGTTCACTGGTTGGATCTTGCCTTGGAAACATTTTGGACAATTTTAAACAAGAGAGATGTGCTCGATACATAATTTTGAGTTGAGTAATTCTATGCTTTGCGCATATGGAACTCGATTAATTTCTGTGCACTGCTACTTTCCACTCCTTTTCTGAGATGTTGAGTGACGTATCCTTTTCCCACTGTTCTCTTGGATCTTTGAAAGGGAGGGACTTTAAAAAGGTTTTATATATTGCAGAAATGCTAAGTCCCTGAAACTGAGCAATATTTTTTCTTGCATAGAGGGAGGTGGGAGGTGAGGAAACTTGGGCAGGTTCTGTTTAACAAAGTTTCTGATTTGAAGGTAGTGAAATAAATGCATTGCTGGAAAGTTACATTTGGAATGTAATTGTTCGTAGGATGCAAAGACATTGTCTATGTTGTACAGATCTCTAAGTGATTTAATCCCAAATGTTTTCCAGACATTAAAAACTGTATATGTTTGCAAGGGTTGAAAAAGGTGGTTCTCGTGCAGAGGTACCACATTGGTTCCATATTCTGAGTGAGTGAAGCACAATTGGGTTCTTAGCCTATTGGCGATAATTTGTATTTATTGGGGCACAAAGCAAGGAATATAAAGAAGTATTGCAGGATTTTATTTCTATTGCGGACCAAGTCTGTGTATGTTCATCTATTTGTGTCCATGTCCAGGTTTTTATAGTTTGTATATTTGCTGCCCAGTAACAAAAATTGAAAGTTAGGTAGAGCCATGCCACCTTCTGCATTAGGTCACTTAGGGTCACTCTTTGGATAAGTGGATGTTTCAAATTCCAAATAACTTAGGTTATGGTTGAATCTAATTTCTTATAAAATAATTTATTGATGTGTATTGGAATGTTTTGAAATAAAAAGAGAAGTTTAGGAAGGATATTCATCTTAACAATGTTAATTCTTCCAGCTAAAGTGAGATGAAGGATTGACCATCAGTAGTTATAGGCAGGTACATACTGTCAAAATCGCAATTAGAGCTGTCAATCAAAATGATTAATGGCCTTTAAGCCCCGCCCCTATGGCGTCATACCGGAAGTCCCGCCCATAAGCCCCGCCCCCGATGACGCAAGATCGGAAGTCCCGCCCGTCGCTCCCTGATGACGTCACTCCGGAAAGTCCCGGCCCCTCACGTGTCCTATCTCCGCCCCTTTGGCACCGCCCCCTGGTGGCTGTTGGGTGAAGGGCCCCTAGTCCCCGCCCAGACTCCGCCTTGAACCCTCCCCCGGCCCCTGATTGGTTCCGGAAACTGTCAAGGGCAGTTTGATGGATGTCTGCCCCCTGTTTGAAC
>JANRMT010062848.1:7961167-7974533 GCA_026402145.1 Polypterus bichir lapradei
GTTCAAACAGGGGGCAGACATCCATCAAACTGCCCTTGACAGTTTCCTGAACCAATCAGGGGCCGGGGGAGGGTTCAAGGCGGAGTCTGGGTGGGGACTGGGGGCCCTTCACCCAACAGCCACCAGGGGGCGGTGCCAAAGGGGCGGAGATAGGTCACGTGAGGGGCCGGGACTTTCCGGAGTGACGTCATCAGGGAGCGACGGGCGGGACTTCCGGTCTTGCGTCATCGGGGCGGGGCTTATGGGCGGGACTTCCAGTATGACGTCATAGGGGCGGGGCTTAAAGGTCATTAATCATTTTGATTGACAGCTCTAATTGCGATTTTGACAGTATGTACCTGCCTATAACTACTACCATCTATGCAAGTCTTGCTTAATTTTTTCCATACAGACGGCGAACTTTTATTGATAAAGAGCTTTATGTTTACTTTTGATGTTTACCCCTAGATATTTAAACTGATCTGCAATGATAAAAGGGAAGGTGTCCAATCTAATATTGTGTGCTTGAGGATTCACTGGAAAGAGCACACTTAGCTTTTAAATTCATTCTGAGATCATTTTGATCCATGCACAAATGTTCGGGACAAATCCAAATTTCTCCAATGTAGTGAAAAGGTAGTTCCATTCAATCATATCAAATGCTTTTTCTGCATCCAAGGGTAATAATATTTCTGGGGTGTTTGACTTTTCAGGTGAATATATTACATTAAACAGGCGTCGTAGATTGGAAGCTGAGTGTCGGCCCTTAATAAATCCAGTTTGATCTTGTGATATTACTGAAGGCAGCACTTTCTGCATCCTTCTAGCTAGGACTTTGGAGAGTATCTTAACATTATTCAGAAGTGAAATTGGTCTGTATGATGCACATTGTAATAAGTCCTTATTTTTTTAGGAAAGACGGTGATTAATACTTGGTGAAAAGTTTGATGTAGAATTTTATTGTCTCT
This sequence comes from Polypterus bichir lapradei, assembly GCA_026402145.1. Taxonomy (NCBI): domain Eukaryota; kingdom Metazoa; phylum Chordata; class Cladistia; order Polypteriformes; family Polypteridae; genus Polypterus; species Polypterus bichir. The sequence continues at coordinate 7,962,115 of JANRMT010062848.1, forward strand.
AGCTTCTGTGAATGTTGCTAATAAAAGTGGAGCTAGCTGAGTGGAGAATTTCTTATAAAATTCGACAGAGTAGCCATCTGGGCCTGGTGCTTTCCCACTCTGATGTGCCTTTATAGCATCTAGTAATTCTGATAGTACCAGAGGTTTATCCAGTTCCTCTGCACCTGCACTAAGAGTATCTATTCGTGGTATCTGTAATACATCCAGAAATGCATTAGACTGTGTCTTGTCTTCTTTAAACTCAGTGAAATATAAGGATTTATAGTAGTCTCTAAATGTGTGCATTATATTTTTATGGCCAATGATTTTTTCTCCGTTTGTGTTGGTGATTGCTGGGATTGCATTGCAAACTTCTTGCTTGTGGATTTGTTGAGCTAAGAGCATATTAGCTTTCTCTCCATGTTCATGGTAATGGTGTCTTGGTTTAAAAATGAGTTGTTCAGTTTCTTTAGTTGTTAAGAGGTTGAGTTCTGAATGCAGAACCAGCCTTTTCCTATGAAGAGCCTCACTTGGACACCTGGCATGTTCGTCATCTATTCTAGTAAATTCGCTTGTTAGCTCTGATACCTTCTTGGTTTCCAATTTATTTCTGTGGGAAAGATAGGAGATAAACTGTCCTCTTAAGAAGGCCTTTTGGGTTTCCCAGAGTATTCCTGCATAGACCTCTGAGGATGCATTTGTCTCTAGAAAAAAAATGATTTGTTTTGATATAAGTTCTGTACAGTTCTCGTCTGTTAATAAAAGTGAGTTAAGACACCATCTGTGAGATGAGTATGTGAGGCATAATGATTTTAGCTCCAAGATCAGAGGGGCGTGGTTGGAAATAACAATAACGTCGTACTTGCAAAATTTAATCGTAGGCAAGAAATTGTTATCTACAAAGCAATAAGTAATTCTTGAGTAGCAATGATGCACTGGTGAGTAGAAGGAATTTGCTCTTGAGTTTGGGTTTAGAAATTTCCAGGGGTCTGATAAGTTGTGGTCCATTAAAAACTGTGTAATTGTCTTTGCAGTGTTAGATGTCATCACCCCTGTGACAGGAGACCTATTTAGGTCTGAATTTAAAACACAATTAAATTCCCCAGCCATTATAATTTTATGAGTATTCACATTGGGAATGGATGAAAATACATTTTGCATAAATTCCCTATCATCCACATTGGGTATATAAACATTTATTAAAATCACTTTACAGTTAAATAAATTACCCATGACAATCACGTATCTCCCTTCAGGATCAGATACTACATCTGATACTACAAATGAGACTGTTCTATGTATAAGAATTCCCACACCTCTTGTTTTCTTTGTAAAGCTGGAATGGAACATTTGGTAAGTCCAATCTTTTTGCAGCCGGAACTGATTCTTGCTTAATAAGTGAGTCTCCTGTAAAAATACTATTTTAGCATTTAGACCTGTCAGAGGGGGACATTTTTTTTTATTTCCTGGGTAATCCCGTTACTAATTGTTGTCATGGCTGTCTGCAGGATGTAGGTATTTACTGTCTTGCAAAGAAGTCACCACTTTGAAGTTTTGACTGGTTGAGTATACAAACAATACAAAGTTGTGATAACAGACCTGCTTCTTCCTTGGAGGATGTTTTTATTTACCCGACTTGGAGATTATATGTCTGACAATATTGGTCTTTAATCATCATATCTGTACTCATTAATGGTTGGTAACAATACCTTTTGTTAACTTGTGTTTTCATTAATTGTTAAACCCAGGAAATTTAGATGTGCCATTGTTTAAACCGATTGTCCAGGACTGACAACGGCAAGGACTGAAGGAGATTTAAACTTCTGGGCAGGAGAAGGCAGAAGAGAGACGGTCCACTGAGAACACTGCCAAGATACTCGCAGAGAGCACAGGGGCTCGCTGGCACACTAGGGTACGTGGCTGGTGCAACATGAGGGACACGGATGGCAACACTTACCCCAAGAGAGGAAGAGACAGCTCCACAAAAAGACGGTTGTGGGTCCAGTGAGAGAGGGAAGCTGCATGAAAGGACCGAGCAAAGCTGGCGGACGAGAAGTGAGGCGTGCCTAGGTCTCAGCAACACAAGGAGTCCAGAGTGGAGAAAAAGAACGGCGAGGAGACGCTGAAAGGGATTCCACGATTTGACAAAGCTTCTGTTGGAAGACGAGTGTCCGGTGAACAGAGTGCATTGGTGGACAGTTGGACAATTAATTGTTGGGTTAACAGTGCGCAAACTGGACTCTGCACCACTAAAGGTTGTATCCTCCAATTCTTGATTTTGACAGACTTTTAGAGTGTGGACTGTGTGTTTTCCTTTTAAAAAAAAGGAAATTCATTCCTGATATTTTTAGATTTTGTTATGTTCGTTTATCTTTTTAAATGTACTTTATATTGTCTTGTATTATAGAAGTTAATGTTGCTTTTCCTGAAATTACTGTTATGTCTTTCATTGTGTGTTTACTCACCGCCCAATTTAAACAAACCTGTGTGCTATTATTAGTAAATTTCAAGAGTTCCCAGTGTCTTAATAAAACTGTGTGGAGTAGTCAGATATTTTAATGTTGTCTAGGTTAGATTACTTGTAAGTGTGACCAGACACCTGTCACAGACGTTGTGAAGGACAGCTGGGTCCCATGCCCGGCAGGGACACCCCTGCTGCTTATGTTCCGGGGGAGCCTCCATGGACAGTCCAGTACCTCCCCCGGGACGCTTGGTGGCAGCCTCCCTGGCCGACGGTGTTTTCCCAACCACCCGCAGGGCTCCATGGGAGATGGAGTCCTCCACAGCTTGGTTGGGGCCCGGTGTGGCCGCTAGGGGGAGCTGCCTGCTTCCCACAGCCCGGCTGGACGAGCCTGCAGCCCCACCCGGAAGTGCAATTAGGACCAGGTGGTTAATCACCTGGAACGCTTCCAGGTGGGCTATAAAAGGGCCCAGCCACCACCACTCGGTGAGCCAGAGTTGGGAGGAAGAAGGAGACGAAGCTTGTCTGGGAGGAGTGGTGGAGAATTGTGGTTTTGTGTGAGTTTTGTGCTTTGGGACTGTGTTTGGGCTGTGTGGCACGGGGAACACGTGTCACACAGCTGAAGAAAAAATAAAGCCTGTGTGTTTTAGTACACGTGCCTCTGCGTGGTCTGTGCCAGGTCGGGCGCTATATAGCGCCTTTTACAACGTGTTAGGTGAGAGAATACTTTCTTTCTCTTTAATTCATGATTCAGGCTTTTAACATTCCAGCTCACATAGTTAACTGTCCCGTCTTGGAGACATTGATTCTGTTTTTTTGAAGTCGTTTTGTAGTCTTAACTGAAAGTGAGACCACTTTGAACTTAATTTCCAATTTTCCCAGGAGTTATTGCCATGCAGCCTATTGTTATGTTGGCAATTATAAAGATTAACAGGATAGATTAGAGATAGCTTGCTCTCTTTCTCTCTCCCCCAGTCCCCCTACCCCCCCATTTTGCCTCCCCAGGTGAGGTTGGAACCCACTTCACAAAGTCCCAGTCCTCTAACATACCTATAGACAGAGCATGTCCAAAACAAAACAAGCCCCCAGCAGTGGCGTATGAGGATTAAAATTGAGATATCTATTGCCGATACAGTCCAAATAGTAAAGCATAAAATATCTTCAACATCTAATATGTTGAAATAGTAAGATAATGTTGGTGTTAAAAAGTGGCCCTATATAAGCATAGCAAACCCTATTACAATAATAACAATAACAATAAACCAAGGGTATGATGTTTAACAGTCTCCTTTAGAATAGTAAAAAGAAAAAAAAAGTTATTAATTTAATTTCTTCCACACATACATACATATACGCGTATAATTGTAATTAAAACATAAACAGAAAGTAGCCGAGAAGAAAAAAGGATGTATAATTACGATACCAGTATTATCGCAAGTGAATCAGACAGTCGGCAATATCTTTGCCATGCCATGACAGGGTGCAACTCACTATCGTATTTCAGAAAGGTGTCAGGATCAGCTTTCTTAACTCTTTATCTGCTTCCTCCGTAGAGGTATAGATACAGTATAATGCTTGCCTTGAATATCCACTTTTAGTTTGGCAGGATACAAGAGGCTGTATCTGATATTGGCTTTCTCTAAGCGCTGCTTAATGTTGTAAAAAGCGGCACGTTTAGCAGCTGTTGAGGGTGAGAAATCAGGGAAAATACGAATGAGGTTATTTTCAAATATAATCTCTTATATTCTCTGTCTGAAAAGAGACATTACATTAAATTTAGATTGTGATTTTTCAAAACGCACGACAAAAGTCCTAGGTTTAGAGGTATTTGATCCCCATATGCAGCAAGCTGTTGCTATCTCAGTGTCTGATTTAAAGTCCTCTCCAAATATTTTTGAGAATAGTTCAGCTACAAATGTCACTGGGTTTGGACTTTCACGATTCTCAGGTAGACCTTCCATTCTAATATTATTCCTTCTGTATCCATCTTCCAGAGCAGCAAGTCTGTCTCCGAGTCTCTCCACTTTAAGCCAATTTGGAAGTACCCCAAACACAGCTGTTAGTGGATTAGGAGGGATTGTGACACTGTGGACGAAGACTTCAGACCAGACAGCAGGTGCGGTTATAAAGCAGCTTTATTTTGCAGAGTCACAGTGACAAGAGTTTCAGAAAAGCAGACAATCAATAATACATGACAGCGTCAGGGCTCTTCTGAACCTTGTCTGTTGGGTGGGGCAAGTTTTTATACCCCTAGAATGCGTGATTTAATATCATTATGAAATGTAACAGTTGACACTTTTATTATACACAATCCTTGAGCGCCTTCAACGCCTCTTGTAAAACTTGATTTCTTGGCCCCGTTTGTTATGGCGTTCAGATGTAAACTAAGGGAAAACGTGATAAGGCAGACTCATGTGTGGAATGCTCAGACCTTGAGTCCTTTGGACAAATATTTTTCTGTTTTACTCAGCAAAGCATGCTTTTACATCAGACATGAATTAGTACAAAGGAACGAAGAAAAAATTCGTCTTCCACATTCCCCCCTTTTGAGCAAACAAAAAATATTTGATCAGAGGAGAGTTGAGTGGGAAAGGGTAGGAGAGGGGGATGGAGTGGAGTGGAGTGGGCGGAGGAGTGTGGGGTGGCTGTGCTGATCTGAAGCATTTTTTCTTCGTGTAAAAAGTAAGCCTTTGCCATAGGGGCAGTAAAATACTTGGATACAATGTATCTTATCAAGGGAACAATACAGCAAGCTACAAGCAGGAGAACAATAAAAGCAACTGTAAGAGAGATGAAAACTGACTTAAGCCATTTAATCAGGTTGAGTGGAGGTGTGTTCTGATTCAGGACCCACAACAGTGGCTAAAGCTAAGCTAAATGAGCCACCAGAAACCTGCAAACAGGAACAAAGCACAAGAAGTCCCCGGCGACTTGAAAATAAATCACCCTAAAATGTCCAAATATTGCTGTTCTTATAGCTGAAAGTGCATACAATTTTTACTATTATGTTCTAGAAAATAATCTATAGGAAGAACAAAATCCGGCTTTCTTTCAAGCCGTGCTTTATATAGCATCTTTCATACATTTATCAGTCCATCCATTTTCTAACCCGCTTCAGTTTAGGGTCATGGTCATCTGGCACCTATTAAAGTTGTGGGCACTGGAACCCTTGAACTGAATGCCATCCTATCACAGGGCACACTCGTTCACATGTCCATAAAGAAACACCAGGCAAAAGTAAATTCTCCAGTTAACCCAGTTTTTACATCTTCAGGATATGGCAGCAAACAAGGATACCACAATCAAGGGTGCCATCTTTTGCAATGTGAGACGTGAATCCATGCAGGCAGTCCCTCAACTTTAACAGCGTGTGGTGTCAACAGCAGATTTTGGAACGGTCCTCTCCACCGAGGGTGATGCCAATGTTTCCTTCAAGTATCTCTAACCAGAATCCAGGTTCCCAATGGAATCGGGGAGTCCTTTGATGGAGGACTAGTTCTCCAGGCCTGATTCACCTGCTCGTGGACTTCCTTCAGAGAAGCTTGGAGACCTGTAAGACTGGAAAGAAGATCATTGTCCACAGTATGCAGTGTAACATTACCTGTGACCATGCTGACTGGCATGGGCCATCCGGTCAGAATTTCGAATGGCGACAGCCCTAACTGCAGATGTGTTCTTCTACTTAATCCCATCAAGGCCAGGGGTAGAGCATCAGGCCAAGTTAAATTTGTTTGCTCACAGATTTTAGCCAATTTAGATTTCAAGGTACCATTGCATCGTTCCACAGTACCTTCACTCTGGGGGTGGTATTTGCAATAATGATGCACATTTATCTGGAGCCAGGTGGTTAATTCATTTATAACGGAATTTACAAAGTGTGTGCCATTATCTGTTTGTAATTTCTGTGGTATGCCCCATCTAGGAATAATTTTTTTAATCAAAGCTTTGGCTACAGTTTTAGCATCATTGTGTTTAGAAGGGAAAGCTTTCACCCATCGGGAGAACACATCGACAATTACAAGACAATAACGTTAACCTTTAGACGGAGTTAGTTCAATGAAATCCATTTGGAGGTGTTCAAACGGACCCATTGGATTAGATGTAACGGCGAGACTTACCTGGGTGCCCTTTCCTACATTAAACTTTTGACATAATGCACAGCACCTGCAGAACTGCTCTGCATATGTAGAGAAACCTACAGCTTCCCAATGTTTTTCAATATCTTGAACCATGGCATCCTTTCCAGCATGATCCAGGCCATGTGCAATGTTTGCCATACCTGGAAAAGAAGCCTTTGGGAGGAAAGGTTTGTTAGTTTGCTTTTGGGTCCAGACTCCATCAGAGAGGGACCCTTCTTTTGACCATTTTCTCTTCTCTGTGTCCATGGCTGCACTCTGTAAAGAAATAATTTGATTATCAGTGTCCTGATCATTTCTCTGTTGGAATAAAGAGATTGTTGTATTATTATACGTAGCCCATTTAGCAAAATGATCAGCTAATTCGTTTCCTTTGCGGACAGGATCCTGTTTTCCTGTGTGAGCTTAACATTTAACGATCGCTAGCTTTGATGGTTTAGTTATGGCCTCTAAGAGGGATTCTATTAGTTTTTGATGCTGAATGGGCTTGCCAGTACTGGTCTTGAATCCCCTGAGTTTCCATAATGCCCCATGATCATGGCAGACTCCAAAAGCATATCTACTGTAGAATCAGTATAGATAGTTACAATTTTTCCCTCTGACAACTGACAAGCTCGGGTGAGAGCTATCAACTCAGCTGCCTGCGCGCTTAAACTTGAAGAAATTTGGTTTGCTTCCAGCAGGTGGTCACCTTTGACCACTGCATAGCTGGTTGAAGGTGTTACATTTTCCAATCGTAAAGAACATCCATCCACAAAAATTATCTCCCCTGTTCCTAAGGGTGTTTCCTGTAGGTCTGGTCTGGGTTTTATAACCTTAGTTATTTCATCATGACAGTTGTGGGGCTCCCCTTCCTTTTCAGTTGGAAGAAGTGTAGCTGGATTTAAGGTGGAGCACCTTTCTATGGTAACGTTTGACAATGTACAGAGTACATTTTGATAGTGTATTGCCCTAGCAGTAGTGAGATGTAAGGTTTTTTGCCTGTACTAAAATGGAGTGTACGGTGTGAGGCACTTTTACCACTAGGGGGCTCATGAGCACTATATCTGTACTGGCTAGCACGGCCTCTGTTGTGGCTGCTACAGCTCTGAGACAGGTTGGAAGTCCCGCAGCCACTGGATCCAATTTTTTCAAAAAATAGGGTATTGGCCTTTGTTTTTCTCCATGGAGTTGTGTAAGAACTGTATTCATATATCCCCCCTTTACGTCCAATAGTCAACAAGTTCCAAGCGCAGGCGCAAACAGGAGTGCTTTTTTTTTTTTTGTAAGTCACATAGAGCCTTCTCAGCCTGATCATTCCATGCCACCTGACCAGAAAGGGGGAGATCAGGGGTGTTCGCTAAAGTTTGCAAAGGCTGTGCTTTTTCAGTGAAGTTTAAAATCCATTGCCGGCAGTAACCTAAAATGCCCAATACAGACATAACCTGTTGTTTTGTAACAGGTCTAGGAAGATTTTGAATGGTGTTGATACGGTCGCTAGAGAAAGCTCTTGTTTCGCAAGAAATGTCATGACCTAAATATTTAACAGTTGTTTGAACTAACTGCAGTTTTGTTTTAGAAACTTTATGGCCATTTTCTGCTAAAAATAATAACAATTTCTGAGTGTCATGTGCACAATCTTCTTCCGTAGTACTACACAACATTATATCATCTACATACTGTATCAATACACTGTCTTTATCTGGCCAAAAGCCTTCTAAATTTTGAGCAAGAGCTTGTCCAAATACACAAGGGGCTTCAGTATATCCCTGAGGCATAACGGTCCATGTCCAACGGCGGTTTTGGAAAGTAAAGGCAAACCAGAACTGAGAGTCGGGGTGCACAGCAATAGAAAAGTAAGCGTTAGCAAGGTCAATAACAGAGAAATAATGGGCGGACGGGGGTATCGTAGAAAGAATAGTGGAAGGATTAGGAACAATGGGTGCCCTAGGAAAAACTGCAGAATTAACTTGTCGAAGATCTTGAAGATCAGCTGCCTTGGCACGGTTGTCTGGGCTGTCTAAACCAGAATGGTTTGTCATCAAGTCCTGAATTCAGTGTGCCCATTCATCTACCGTCTCATCTTTCTTTTGTTTGGCAGCTGAAATAAGGGACCAGTCAGTGCCCCTTTTATATTTTGTGGCTATTGCAGTTTTCACGTGTTCCCATTGGGCAAGGAAAGGACCCTCATTATTTTGTCCACGAGGCAATGCCTCATTCCACTGCCACTTTACTCCATTATGCTGCCCATGGTTGACAGTAGCCCAAGTGGTGCCCAACCTTCTGCGTAGCACCTGGGTCCACTCGGCCGCACTGGGTTTGTACATGTCGTCTAGTTGCTTCACTTGTTCCACTAACTTCAACCCACCGATTACCTTAGGATCAGGCAATTCGGACACTACGTCTTTCAGCTCTTGAATATCCCAGTTACGATGTATCATTACAGTAGTGGGGTTATCATTTCCTGGAGGAGGGGTTGCACTGATATTGTTCATCAAAGGAAGCATCAGTAGCTGTGGCATCAGTAACCACAGGAGCCGTTGGGGCAATGAGTGAATGTGGCGGTGGAAGGGGTTGTGGGTAAAGTTTTGGGGAAGAGAGCACGGGATATAAAGGGTTTTTTTTATCACTCCTCTTCCTCCTTCCTTCAGACTGGGGTCCCAAATCAGCCTGCACTTTCTGTAAAGCTATAAGCATCTCTTCCTTTTCCTTTCAAGTCTTATCTTTGGCAGCTAAAAACTCATTCCGTTTCTGTGCTGTTTGCAACGTACGGTCTTTAATAACCAATTCCCATCTGTCATACATATCCACCCGATAAGGACCTCCATTACAACAACCCTGTGTATTCCTGTACAGTATTTTTCTAATTTCCTGTATCTCATTCATATCTCTGGGTCCTTCCAATGGCCATCTACCTCCACTGTCCTTATTCCATTTCCTACATGCCTTTTTTAAAATCTAATCCTGTCTTCTTTTTAATGAGCTTTCTAGGGGACCCGCCTTTCGATCCCGACAGCGCACTAGGAGCCTGGTGATCCCCCGAAAATAATCCTTCTAACATTAGGTTTCTAGGACCCGGGGGGGACTGTTTGACTGGCTTGCTGATTGTTTTTTCCATAGTGAGCGGCAGGATATCAGAGAAAGTGACTCAGCCCTCGATAAACCCCATTCCACCCGCCGTCCGCTCCTATCCCCGGATTACAGCTTCAGGTGACTTCGTGTCCGTTTACTCACATCAGCAGAATCCTACATCAATGCGCGCCATGGAGTCTGGGATATGGAGGTTTGTACCCCGATCCCTTAATCAGACGCCTTGTATGCGTCAATCTGCCAGGGTATTGTCTCCGTCACCTGAGCAACCCGTTGAGACAAGAGTATGACTAGACAGTGGATAAAAAACTCGACCTCCCGTTTATTTAGACACACATTCTCTAAATACGCCCTTTCACCCCCATTCCTCTAATTATTATAGGAGCATGCCACTCGCCCCTTTCTATACCACATCACAAGGGGTGACTAGCTAACATTCACACTGTGCCGTATTCCGTAGGGTCCCAAAAGCCACTTTCCGTGAGTTCCTAGAACCCTCCTATGGGTTTGATACAGTATGCTCTCTTATTCTTTATTTTGCATATGATTTCTATTCTTTTTTCTTTCTATATTCGTATTACTTCCGGCACACCAGTCAAACTAACGGGAATCCCCCAATCTACTCACCGTGACTCCGTCCACTTGCCTGGAAATGCCCGTCAAGTCGTGCCTCGTATCGGCTAGGAGGAGGTCAGGGACTCCCCACGCAGGAAACGCCCAAGGCAGGCAAGTCCTAACTTTTCACCGGAGCTGGACCCAATCCGGCCGGAATCGGCTCCACCACAGTCCTCTGGACGATCCTGCTCGAGGAGTCATCTGCCCGTCTCCTGCCCCACGTTGGGCGCCAAAAAACTGTGGACGAAGACTTCAGACCAGACAGCAGGTGTGGTTATAAAGCAGCGTTATTTTGCAGAGTCACAGTGAGAAGAGTTTCAGAAAAGCAGACAATCAATAATACATGACAGCGTCAGGGCTCTTCTGAACTCCGTCTGTTGGGTGGGGCAAGTTTTTATACCCCTAGAATGAGTGATTTAATATCATTATGAAACGTAACAGTTGACACTTTTATTATACACAATCCTTGAGCCCCTTCAACGCCCCTTGTAAAACTTGATTTCTTGGCCCTGTTTGTTATGGCGTTCAGATGTAAACTAAGGGAAAACGTGATAAGGCAGACTCATGTGTGGAATGCTCAGACCTTGAGTCCTTTGGACAAATATTTTTCTGTTTTGCTCAGCAAAGCATGCTTTTACATCAGACATAAATTAGTACAAGGGAACGAAGAGAACATTCATCTTCCACAACACCAAGGCTGTCTGAAAGGCATTTAAACATTTTGGTCAAAAATGATGTTAATTTGGTGCACGGCCAGAACATTTGGCCCACTGAGGTGGGAACTTGATTGCAGCATTTGCAGGTTGGATCTTGCCCTGGAAACATTTTTGGATAATTCTAAACGAGAGAGATGCACTTGATACATAATTTTGAGTTGAATAATTTTATGCTTTGAGCATATGGAGCGCGATTAAATTATCTGTATTGCTACTTTCTACTCCTTTTCTGAGAATCTGAGTGAGAGATCCTTTTCTCATTGTACTCTTGGATCTTTGAAAGGGAGGAACTTTAAAAAGGTTTTATATATTACGAAGATGCTGCCTGAGTCCTCAAGACTGATCAATATTTTTCCAGCATAGATGTAGGTGGGAAGTGAGGAAAATTGGGCAGGTTCTGTTTAACAAAGTTTCTGATTTGAAGATAGTGAAACAAATGTGTTGCTGGAAAGTTAACTTTAGAGTGTAAATGTTCCTAAAATGCAAAGACATATTCTATGTACAGATCTCCAAGTGATTTAATCTGGAATGTTTTTCAGACATTAAAACATCTTATTTAATCTTAGCAATACTTCTCCCTCTTCAATTTCCAAATCTCTCAGTACCTCCTTAGTAGTCCCTGTTAACTCTGGGAGGTTATCCACTTGCTCACTTGTGAAAACCTCAGAAAAATGTAAGTTTAGGGTATCCGCAATTTCATTGTCTGTATGTTTTAATTCCCCTTTACTATTTCTGATGTACTTGACCTCCTCCTTGACTGTTCTTTTACTTACTTTACGGGTCTTCTTTCATCTTATCTGCTATATTCCTCTCCAGCTGTCTTTTAGCCTCCCTGATATCCTTCTTAATGGTTGCTCTGATGTTCTCATACGCTCTATGATTCACTTTGCAGTCATTAGCTTTATATGCCTTAAAAAGCAGATTTTTCCTTTGCAGTTTCTTTTTAAATCTTTATTAATTCACTGTGGAATTTTTTTAAATTTCCTATTAATTCCAAATATAGGTATGTATCTTTCCTGCATAACATGTACAACATTTTTAAACCTGTTCCACTGCTCATCAACTATCTCCACACTTAAAAGCTTATCCCAGTCTATCCACCTAAGACTTTGCCGCATCTGTTCAAAATTTGCCCTACCAAAGTTAAACTTAACAATTTTAGTCTTTGCATCTGCACTCTTACAAAATATTGAGAACTGTATTATATTATGGTCACTTGACCCTAGATATCCCAGTTAATATTTGGATAGTTAAAGTCCCCCATGACTATAATAGCTCCCTGTAAACTTGCCTTTTTGATATTACTAAAAAGATGCGTGCTGAAATTACTGTCTGCATTGGATGGTCTATAACACACTCCTAATATAAGACCTCTTTTCCTAATATTTTCCAGGTGAAGCCGCATCTCCTCACTAAAATGGGGCTCATCGTCCAACTGAAGAG
>JANRMT010062848.1:7984533-8001058 GCA_026402145.1 Polypterus bichir lapradei
GTCCACAAGCAGGTTAACCAGGTTTGGTGGACCGGTCCTCCACCGACGGAGTTCCAGATTCCCCTTGGAACCTGGATACTGGTCAGAGACACCAGAAGGAAACATTGGCATCAACCTCGCTGGAGGGAACCATTCCAGGTGCTGCTATCTGCACCCCACATGCCAAGAAGGTTGAAGGATTTTTTTCTTGAATTCACATCTCTCACTGTAAAAAGTGGACTGAATCATTAAGCTATTGCTATATTTGGACTTTCTGTGTTGGGACTCTGTCAATGGATTATTCCCTTTTCCTTAGGGGATAATCTGCAATTTTAGTGGTTGAAGGTTACTGTTACACAATTAAGAACAGATTCTTGTTATGCAAGTGCCACTGCTAAACCCCATCTCCTAGTTGTATCCCTTCCCAATAATTTTTTTTAATTGTGATATTTTTAAGGATGCACATAACTTTCCCGGTTGCCCTTTCAAGTGTATCTTAATGTCAGGAAGTACACACTAGAAATGCTCCTAACTGAAAAGTGAGGATTGTGTGTGTTGTGTTCAGCAACAGTTGCTGTACCTTTATTCCTAATAACGCTGCCCTTGACGGTTCTATTACCGGTATTTTAGCAGACCTCACCTCCCTATAAATCGACTTAGCAGAAAACTCAGGAACACCTGACTTTTTTTTTAACTCTTCCAATGATTGGTTCGGTTCTTGGGCTGGTTGGATTAAAACTATTTTTATAACTGTCCTTATTTCTCTGGCAGTTTTCATGCTTTTGGGTTGCTGTCTTATCCCATGCATCCAAGCCCTTCTACAAAGGTTTAATAATGCCTCCATTACTAAGGCTTATCTCCTCAGCACTGGCCCTGACTCCCAGAAGACACCTTTTCTTCCATCCCCCGACCCTTTCCCGAACTCTTTCCCAACTATGATGATGCAGAAGTCTGATTATTTAATGTGCACATTTTATGTACAAAGGGGGGAATTGAGGAAGAGAAAACATTATTATTATTTTCTTTGTCGTTCCCGACTTTCAGCAACTACACTATAAATTATGATCACGTGGTACTGATGAGGGATTTTAATGTACACATCGATGTGGAAACTGACACTTTTAGCAAATGTTTTACTTATTTGTTAAATTCAGTAGGATTTTGTCAGATTGTCAAAGGTCCAACTCATAATCATAACCACACATTAGATTTAATTATAACTTTTAAAGTTGAAATTCAAAATTTAAATATTACTCCATTAAGTGAAGTTATTTCCGATCACTACTTAATTACATTTGATTTAGTCCTGCCCTTGCCAACACACTCCCAGATTAAAACAAAGACAGTGCGACATCTAGATTGTAATTCTGCTTCAAAATTTATAGATAATTTGAGTAAGTCGAGTGTAATTGTGGAAAACCATTTAGATCAGCTAACATCAAATGTAAACATGGAAAACAATTTAGATCAGCTAACATCACATTATAAAACGACCGTGAGAGATGCTCTGGACACAGTGGCTCCCCTTAAAACAAAAGTGATCAAAGCGCATAGAAACTCTCCCTGGTTTAATGAAAACACTCAAGCTCTTAAATTAGAGTGTCGAAAACTGGAGCGCAGATGGAGAACAACAAAACTACATGTCTTTCAAATTGCATGGACAGAGAGTGTTAATAAATATAAAAAGCCCTCTTTAAAACTTGCTCAGAATACTATTCTACATTAATAGATAGCAATAATAAAAATCTTCGGGTACTGTTTAGAACAGTGGCTAAATTAACAAATGGAAATTCAGATCAACAGTGCAAAATACCAACAGATATTAGCAGTACAGACTTTATGAACTTCTTCAATGAGAAAATTAAAAATATAAGATCCCAATTCTCTGCATCACAGTACAAACCAAATACTAGCTTAGCAGATCCTGTCTCACATTGCATTCAGCACTTTAATAATTTTAATCCTGTAACTGAGCAGGAAGTCTTAATTTTAATTTCTAAAATGAAGCCAACTACTTGTTCCCTGGATCCAGTGCCAACAAAACTGGTAAAAAGTGCAATGGATGTTCTTGCAGCGCCTATTCTAAACATTATCAATAGTTCATTATTGCATGGCACAGTACCTGATACGCTAAAAGTGTCAGTCATTAAACCATTACTTAAAAAGTCAGACCTAGACCCACACGTACTAAATAATTATAGGTCTATTTCAAATTTACCGTTTCTCTCTAAAATACTAGAAAAAGTAGTCGCCAGTCAGCTTCAGTCACACCTTACGCATTACAATTTATTTGAGAAATTCCAGTCTGGTTTTCGCACTGGTCATAGTACAGAAACGGCACTAACACGGGTTGTAAATGACATTGTGATATCCTCTGATGAAGGAAACTCCACTGTAATTATGTTGTTGGACTTAAGTGCAGCATTTGACACCATTGACCATTCTATTTTACTGCACAGGCTAGAAAATGATGCCACATGCTCGCTTGGTTTAGTTCTTATTTATCAAATTGATTCCAATATGTAAAGCACATATTACAAAGTTGTCCAAAACATGTTTCTTCCATGTTAAAAATGTTAGGAAATTAAGGCGCTTTCTAAATAAACAGGATTCTGAGAAATTAATTCATGCATTTATCTCTAGTAGGATTGACTACTGCAATATGGTGTTCAATGGCTGTTCAAACTGTTCTCTATACAGCCTCCAGTTAATCCAAAAAGCGACTGCAAGAATTATTACAAGAACAAGAAAATACAAACACATAACTCCAGTTCTTAAATGCTTACACTGGCTCCTGGTTAAATTTAGGGCAGATTTCAAAATCCTCCTTTTAACATATAAAGCATTAAATGGCCAAGGTCCTGCTTACTTGTCTGAACTTATCATGACTTACAAACCTGAGCGCACATTAAGATCTCAAGATGCTTGTCTGCTTATGATTCCAAGGATTAATAAAATAACAGTGGGAGGTCGAGCTTTTAGTTACAGGGCCCCTAAACTGTGAAATGGTCTGCCTGCTACAATAAGAGATGCCCCTTCGGTCTCAGCTTTTAAATCCCAGATGAAGACTCACTATTTCAGTTTAGCATATCCTGACTAGAGTTGCTGATTAACTGTACATACTGCATCTCTGTTGTTAGTCATTAGCACTAAAACATAAGTAACATGATAGTTATAATTGGATACTAACCCTCACCTATTCTGTTTCTCATCTCGGTACTCAAAGTTGGCACTTGGTGCCATGGCCCACCTGCCAAGTTGTTTTGCCAGCCTATGGTAAAGTCATCCCTGATGGAGGATGGATGGAATCATGGGAAAGAGGGGTCCTTTCATCGGATTGGCTGGCCCAGCACTGTTTCAGCCGTGGAATGGCCAAATGGGGGAGGCAGCTTGATGGATGAGGTCTCCAGGACTCTAAAAATATCCAAATCTTTTTATATGATATCATCTACTGTTAAATTCTGCTCCGTGTTTCTAAAATTTTTATTTTTATACTATATTGAGGATTTGTTCTGTTTTGTGTATTGTATTGTGTTGTACTGAGCCCCTTCTTTTGACACCCACTGCACGCCCAGCCTACCTGGAAAGGGGTCTCTCTTTCCCGAGGTTTCTTCCATTTTTCCCTACAAGGTTTTTTTTGGGAGTTTTTCCTTGTCTTCTTAGAGAGTCAAGGCTGGGGGGGCTGTCAAGAGGCAGGGCCTGTTAAAGTCCATTGCTGCACTTCCTGTGTGATTTTCGGCTATACAAAAATAAAATGTATTGTATTGTATTGTATACTCCTTCTACATTTAAATGTTGACTTTGAATTTACATTACTACTCATTTTTTTATTTCTGTACTGTTGTTTGTTCCTTCATGCATAGATTTAAACTTGGCCTGTTCTAAACTCCCTCCCCCCATTCCCTAGTTTGAACAATCCTCGACTAGGCTACTCATACGCCTCCCCAATACATTGGTGCCCCTCCAGTTCAGATGTTACCCATTACAGTGGAGCAGGTCCCATCTGATCCCGAAGGAGTTCCAATGCCCCATAAACCTATACCCTTCTACCCTGCACCAAGATTTGAGCCACATGTTAAGCCTTCTAATCTCCTCAATCTTACCTGGACTGGCACATGGCACAGGCAGAACTTCAGAGAAGACTACCTTCCAAATGGTTCAGTTTTCTTAGCAACCTATGATTTACATGTTGCAGTAGTGTTTTCACCTTATTGCATTCAATTATACACAATGTGTTTCAAGGCTAAAAAAACACTGAATGCAAATGCTGTGCTCCAGCTTGTGTGTCACTTATAAATTGATCTAAGCAGAAAAGTTCTGTTAAGATGCTACTATTTATATGCAAAAGTAAGCAAAGAGGAACATTTCAGAAGTTTATGTCAAAAGAAGGATTTTTTAAATGTCTCTCAGCTTAAGTGTAAGCAACAGTACAGGTGCAAGAGCTAGAGTTACACTCATTGACTTTCCATGACTTTCTTTTATGATATCTTCATCATTGTTTTGTATAATTGCATAGCTGCAAAAATAAAGCATTACAATATTCATGTTGCTTAGACTCAAATGAAGTATCTTTAATCTAGTCATAAGAAGCAAATTTCAATTTGCAATATTTTTTGCTTGAGAAAGCCCATCTTAGATAATTTGTAAATGTGAAAGGCAAAATTTGATTATGTACTTTCTGTGAAATCAGAGAAAATTAAACTTAATCTGTTTAGGTTAAGTATCAGAAGTATTTTCCTGCTATTTGTAGAATTTTTGCAAAAAGCATTGGCTTATTCAGAAGGACCATTCTTTCCCTGTTTCTTTTTGGTGAAACAACATATTAGAAACATTGGAATTTTGACAAAAACAAAAATGTCTGTTAAATTCCATTGGTAAGTTGTTCCAGTATCACATGCAGATTCTTTTAAAAATTTGTGAAGGTTTCTCCTACAACTACCTTACCGTGCAGTTTGTTCCACATTACCATGGCTTTTTCTGGTTTTGGTCTTAAATACACTTATTGTCATGTTTTAACTAGCATTTGCCCCTGGGGTTCAAAGTCATGTTTCTGGTCTGATGTGTCTAATTTTATGCTATTTGTTTGTATTTTTGTTTATTTTATTTATTAAGTATATTTTTCTTTGTGCTCAATTTTAAGTGCTAATGACCTAGGTTATGCCCCAGGTGTTTTTGTGGGTGGTTCCCTGAGGGGAGGGGCCACCTGCCAATCACTGCCAGGAATGGCTCTCCACAATATTTATGAGAGGGCCTTACAAAGTTCCTGATGGTTCTTTACGAATGCACCAGGGAGCAGAGTGTTTCTTTTGTTTTCAGTGTCTTGCTATTATTTTTCATGTTTCCTGGATTTTTTTAAACTGTGCCCTCTTTTTTCAACTACAATTTTGGATTCTTTATTTTAACTTTGTTTCTTGTGAATTACCTTGTCTGTTAAGACAAATCCTTTATGCTCTTTGGAGCTTTGTGCTTGCACAGCCTTTTGTTAAAATAAATCTTTTAGTGCCGTTTTGGCATCTAGTTGGGATTTTGACTGTGTTTTTCCCCTTCTAGGGTGCAATTTTTTAAGTATTTTGGGACTTGTATTTATGGATCTCCCACAGTCACAACACTTAAACTTGATCTTCACAGGTTTTCTCAAATATATTATTTTCTCTTTATCTGGAAACATTCTGCTAAATCAAATTTATTGCCACCTTTGAGAATTTGAAAGAACTGGATTAGGTCCCCACACAACATGCTCTGGTCATGGCTAAAGAGGTTTAATTCCATTAGCTAATCAGAGTAGAAAATGTCATTGAGTGTTGTGACGTATTTGGATTCTTTCCTATACACAGTTTCAGGTGTTTCTATGTTTTTTCTTCTGTGGTACCAAAACTGTACACCATTCTGCATATTTGGTCTTGATAGTTCATGATGTAATATGAGCATAATATTCTCTGATTTACACTGAGCAGCTTTTTCTATTATTATATTAGTTAATATTAATTCTAATGTTTTATTTGCCTTTTTATTGCTTGTGCATATTTTCTAGATGATGAAAATGCTGTGTCAACTTAAACAAAGTTCTAAGATGTGTCTCCCATCTTTTATTTGTAATAAATTTTCCTGTTGCCTAAAGGTATCACTTTGCATCTTTCCATATTAAACTGCATTTTCCAAGTGTTCACCCAGTTATAAAGACTGGGAAGGTTTTAAACTGCTTTTATTGCCTTCTCAGTACTTGCTATGCTTCTTTCAACTCAGATCACCTAGCCCAAGGTGATTGTATGTCCCCCTTCTGTACTTAATTCTGAAGTCAGGGAGGCTTTTATATGGGTAGAGCTCTGTTTAGTAGCTCCTAAAGTCCACAGACCCCTTAGATTAACTTTAAATGGAAAGTGTTTTCAAGGCAGTTTCTGTTCTCCACTTTTTGAGTCACATTTTTGAACTGTCTACTGTTTTTGTTGTCCTGGAGGTGTTCTGGTTTCCTGTCAGTCCTTCATTATTTGACACTCTAAGAAGAGCGTCAGGCACCCATGGTCTCATAAACTTACAAATAATTTTCAGTTACTGTATTTAACAAGGTTTAGATTAAGTAATTCCTCCGCAAACAAAATAATTAAAGCTAATTAAGATTTATCATATTTATTGATATTACATTAAACCAAATATGATTACCAAAAATAAGAGCTGGCATGTTATAGGCAGTGAAATAGATGTACTACAGTTTATGTACTGAAGTGTTATGCAATATAATATTGTTTTTTTCAAGGCTTGCAATAAATTTTAAGGGAGTTTTAAAATGTTATGTTGTCCTACTTAAAATCATTATCTGAAAACATTAAGAACTCATACATACTTAGAATAATTGGTAATCTAATAAATTGCCATAATCACATCAAGTATTTTAGCAATACATTAAAGAAGACCTTTAATAGAAAGGTAAATAGTTTATTTCAAGTATTAAATTGCAGACTGAACCGATCAACTCAAACTGGATCCCCCCTTGAGTTATTAGAATATAACCACTGTTGTAGAAATCTGCATATGAATAAAGACTAATGCCAGATGGGTACTATTTTGTGTGCTCTCTATTCTCTCCCCAAAAGAGTATGTTCTTACAGCATCATGAGTTGTCATGCTACTATCACGATAATGTGGACTTCTTTTATTGATGCACTGGTGGGTGGAACAGGTGTGTTGGTCTTCCTGTGTTTCTAGGATATTGTTGCTCTGGAGAAAGCAGGGAGACTATTACTCTTCTGGTATGAGCCTCTGCACCCTCCTGTGTGTGCTATGAATTTTTCCTCTGTAAAGGCAGTCCAGAAATGACACTCAAGTAAGGATAACATAAAGTGGCACATTGAAGCAGTGCGAAATATATCCAAAGAACAAACTTATGATCGTGGTTTCTTTTTGAATTTATAATTCAAAACAAAAATACTGCATGAGAGTGCTTACTGGTCTTACCAAGAGGTAGACATTTCAGAACAGTTATGTTATATGTATGTTTCTGAACATTTGTGGTGATAAAAAAACACATAATTTAGAAAGTATTTTATATTTCATTTTCAGTTTTAAAATTCTGTTGTAGATTATCATTGGTTATCATTTGTAGTCAATGGTATCAATTCCTTCATCCTCCAGGAACTGCCTGCATACTCCCGCCACATGAGGCTGGGCATTGTCGTGCACCAGGAGGAACCCAGGACCCACTGCACCAGCATAGGGTTTGACAATGGGTCCAAGGACTTCATCCCGATAAAAATGGCAGTCAAGGTGCCATTGTTTAGCCTGTAGAGGTCTGTGTGTGCGTCCTTCCATGGATATGCCTCCCCTGACTATCACTGACCCACCACCAAACAGGTCATGCTGAACAATGTTACAGGCAGCATAACATTCTCTATGGCTTCTCCAGACATTTTCATGTCTGTTACATGTGCTCAGGGTGAACCTGCTCTCATCTATGAAAAGCACAGGGCGCCAATGATGGACCTGCCACTTCTGATATTCTATGGCAAATGCCAGTCGAGCTCCACAGTGCCAGGCAGTGAGCACAGGGCCCACTAGAGGATGTCAGGCCCTCAGGCCACTATGAAGTCTGTTTCTGATTGTTTTCTCAGAGACATTCACACCAGTGGCCTACTGGATGTCATTTTGTAGGACTCTGGCAGTGCTCATCCTGTTCCTCCTTGCCCAAAGGAGCAGATACCGGTCCTACCGATAGATTATGGACCTTCTATGGCTTTGTCCAACTCTCCTACAGTAACTGTCTGTCTCCTGGAATCTCCTCCATGCTCTTGAGACTGTGCTGGGAGACACAACAAATCTTCTGGAAATGGCACGTATTGATGTGCCATCCTGGAGAAGTTGGACTATCTGTGCAACCTCTGCAGGGTCTAGGTATTGCCTCATGCTACCAGTAGTGACACTGACAGTAGCCAAATGCAAATCTAGTGAAAAAACAGTCAGAAAAAATGAGGAGGGAAAAATGCCAGTGGCCTCTAACTGTTTTGGAGTTTGTCTCATTGTTGCCCCTATAGTGCACCTGTTGTTAATTTCATTAACACCAAAGCAGCTGAAACTGATTAACAACCCCCTCTGCTACGTAACTGACCAGATCAATATCCCAGAAGTTTCATTGACTTAATGCTATACTCTGATTAAAAAGTGTTACTTTAATTTATTTGAGTTGTATGGAGAATAACAAAACATAGCTTTTTAAATGGCATGTTGTCTATTTATACGGAACATCTTACTGTATTATTATATTCAAGAGTTAAAACCTAAAATTAATCATATAACCTTCTTTTTTGAAATAATAGGTCTGAAATATCTTTACAAACAATAAATTAACTTTTTTCTTGTAATGACTGGAGGAAAAGATCAAGTGTTGCAATCAAATCGATCTTTCAGTAACCTGAGATTTTGGGGAAATTCATGATGATTCAGGAGTGGCAACTCCTATTCTCTGCTTTACGCCACAAAACCATCAATGAACAGTGAGTACTGACTTGTCCTCTACATCCTTATTACCAGTGATGACCTGTGTCACAGTTTCTGATCTGCAGCTTTTTTGATTAAGTAGGTATCTGTTAACTTGAAACTGGTATATATCAAATGAACTGTTTTTTATTCAGGATGCACTATAGTTTCTCAGTGCACTTTTTATTCTTTTCATAAGGCAAAGCCATTTTAGATTTCCCACAGAGGATGTCTGTTAAAATAATAACAAAGTTCTGTGATGACTACCTGAGAAAAGAATGCAGAAACCAGTTGAGTTCCTACTCCCCATCTTGCCTTTGGTAATGGAGAGCAAAAACTGAGACAAAGTGAATGCTTATTAAACTCTTTGGAAGGAGGTGTTATAAATCTAGTATATTCCCTCAGTCTGCATTGTTAATTGATCACCAAACTTTCCTGATTCTTGTTCAAGGAGTGCTGTCATGTTGATGAATGCTGTGGAGTTTTCAAAATATTTATTCCTTAGTTAATGGGGGTTGGTGGCACAATTGGCACTCCAGCCACCGTAAAAAAAAAAACTCACACTATTCCAGTGCTGCTGAAGTGTCACCTGCTGTACTTCAGTCCCAATCTAGGTGGTTCGTCGTGTGGCAGGTGCAGCAACGTGCTATCAGCGCATGTCCCCAACCTAAGTTTCCCTGTGCATGCTTACTAGAGCAAATTGTTCATCAAATCTTGGTAAATGTGGCCGTTGACCAAATAGAAGCAGCGTCACAAAAAAAAAGCATCCATGAGAAAAGATAAATAACTTTGTGTGCCTTGAGACGGGCAGCCGGGTCCAATGCCCGGCCGGGACGCCCCTTCTACATATGTTCTGGGGGAGCATCCATGGGCTCCTCAGTACCTCCCCTGGGACACTTGGTGGCAGCCTCCCTGGGAGACGATGGTGCCTCAGTTTCCCGCAGGGCTCCATGGGAGATGGAGTTCTCCACAGCCCTGTAAATATGCATAAGTGAATGCACCTTGACCTCTGCTCATTTGCCACACTGAAACAACCATACTGTGCAGTATATGGACTATGCTAATCAACCTTGTACATATGCAGTCACGGTGCTGCAGACCTTCATGGCTGGTACAGCAGCCTCCCAGCTGACGCATCAAGAGACCACCATCACCTGTATTTGAGGAGTCCTATGGTGCACTCCACAACTAAACATGGAAGAGCATGAGCAGCATTATAGTGCTTTTCCACTGTGTTCTGGGAGTCAGGGAAAGACAAAAGGAGCCAGCATCTGATCAGGTAGCCACTATCACCTGGCATATGTAATGACATGATTGCTGTTACAATGAATGGTAATGGTCAAATAAAAAGCTGAGGATTCAGAAAGTTACAGTATCTTACCAAATAGCCAGCAATCACGTAAAGCACCATCAGAAAGTTGTCTTCCAACACTACTTTTGCTTCAAAATAAATGAATCATGGGTTAACCCGGCACACTGAGCCATGATGTCAGTCTCATTTTGGCATCACAGATCACTTGTGCATTAATGGAATGTAGCTGCTTATGGTTAACAAAAGCACGTTCCTTTTCACCAGTGAGCCCTTATTGCGATATGGGTGCAGTCAATTGCCCCAATTATGTTAAAAACATAGACACTGCTGCACATTATCTTTTTATTGTAGCAATTTTTTGTTGGCAGAAAAATTTTGTGTTTTACCCATGTACACCTACACAATATGGAAACTTAATGCAGTACCTCATCAGTCGATTACCGGCTTACAGCTCAGCAAGAATATTCCTGACCTGTCAACCAGTTTCCTGAAAAGTGACAACTGGTAGCCTATATAAAGAAAAGTTTTCCAGTGTAAATACGTAGCATTGGCTCTCTGAGGAAGCAAATAACATAGAGTCTACACATCATATTTATCAGGTTTAAGAATTAATATGTTTGTCACATCAACACACATTCTAATAACAACCTTGTGATATGAATTATTATACACGTGAGTTGTTATTTAGCTGTTTTGTTACATTTCCCTACTTAATCAGGGGTGCCGTCATTTCCCTGTTTCTCTGAAATGTTCAGTAGGCATTTGTTAGAGTTGCTGTAAACATACTCCCATTAAGTTTTCTTTTGTAAATCCCATATTTTGTGTGGAAAGTTGTGTATGCACAATTCGTAACTCTTTTTGTATATACACAAATTGTTATAAATCTAACCCCTGGTCACCTCAGGAGAAGCAGAAAGATGCAGCCATGCTCCAGCCAAATATGTATGCAGGCTTGGCCCATTAAGAAGATGGCTGCATCCCTCCCAGGTAGTCACTGGTAACCTGAAACCAATGGCTGGCCAATTGGTCATGACTCCAAAAGTAGTCTTGTGGTACTCTTTAAAAGGAACCTCCTACCTTCAGGCAGGTGGGCTTGAAGTCAGGAGTGAAGGAGAGACAAAGGTTAATTTTCCAAAACAGTATTCTTTTTTTGTGCTCTGTGTTTTCTCTGGTTCCCCACCATTGTGACTGATATATAAAACAGATGCATCATGTTTTTTTGTATCTCCTGTGTTCTGGATATGCAGATACGCCTGGAGAACACTTTACTTTCACAGCATGTTGTGGTAAGTGGTCTGTGGAACTTTGCCTATTTTAAATAAATAATCGTGTCCCACAAGAGTGCAGGCTGTAATTGGGCATGAGTATGCTTTGCTCAGAGGACTGCCGGAGGTGCCTGCATGATCCCTAAGACATATGTGAATGACTGCATCAGGCAGGTGCCCCATTCATTCGTTGGAGAGTGTGGCATGTTCGAACCTGTGCACAACAAGGCACATCAATATAAGAGGCGTCTGCACAGAACAGAAAAGGAAAGAAAAAAATACAACAAAAAACACACCAGACAGACAGACAGGCAGGCAGAGAGAGCGAGCAAGCGAGCTGTGTGAAGAGCATTGTGGAGAGAGGCAGGATGAGCTAGGCAGTGTGGGAGTGAGGCACTGCAGTCATAGGCCTGCAAGGGAGCAAAGGATCTGCACTCTAGGGTCGGATTGTCCCCACTGATTAATTGTTGAAGAGTGGGAATGATTAAGGTGGTATTCTACCTCAGGGATCCAAGGTACATCAGGGGTGCGAGAAGAAAGATAGGAGGACAACAGACCCTGAGTTGTGTGGCCTGTGCTGCTTAGAGGCAGCTAAGATGGGTGTCAGGTAGTGAGAACCTGGCTGCTTGTGTCTCCAGTGGATGAGAGAGCAATGGGTGAGCCAGGGAGATGGAATTGGAGAGGTGCTGGGCTTGTCCAACAGAATATGAAGGACCCAATGGCTGTTGGTTTTAATCTTGTTTTAATCTGGATTTTTAACTCATAGACAGTCACAGTTTTAACATCATTCCCTGGGTAAACTCTCTCAAGACTGTTTAGATTATATTTTATGCTTATAGTATTTGGACTGTACTGTCAATAGATATCTCTCTTTTAATCCTTATACACTGCTGCTGGGGTTTTTTTTTTTTGGATATGCTGACTAGGACTTTGTCAAGTGTGGTGTAGCCTCACATGGGGAGGAAAAATGGAAGGGTGGGGGGACTAGGGGAGGAGAGAAAGAGATCAAGCTATTTCTAATCTATCCTTATAATTGTAAGAACCAACATAACAATAGACTTCATGGTACTAACTCCTGTGAAAACTGGAAATTAAGGTCAAAGCTGTCTTATGTAATAATGTACTATCTTAAATTAAGACTACAGAATATCAGCAAAAGTTCAGAAGCAATGTCTCCATGACCAAACAGTTAACTTTGTTAGCTGCAATGTTAAAGGTCTCAAACGTGAATTAAAAAGAAAGATTCTCTCACCTAATAGGTTTAAATGCTAAAATAGTATTTTTACAGGAGACCCACTTTTTAAGCAAGGCGTTTCAGCTGCATAGAGACTGGACTGGCCAAATATTCCATTCCATCTTTACAAACAACACAAGAGGTGTGGGAATTCTTATACATAGAAAATCTAATTTGTAGCATCAGATCCTGAAGGGTGATATGCGATTGTCATGGGTAATTTATTTAACAGTAAAGTGATTTTGATAAATATCTATGCACCCAATGTGGATGATAGGGACTTCATCCACAACAAATTTGCATCCATTCCTAACATGAACACTTATGAAATTATAATGGCCGGTGACTTTGAATGTGTTTTAAATCCAGACCTAGATAGGTCTCCTCCCACAGGGGCGATGACATCTAACACTGCAAAGACAATTAAACAGTTTGTAACCGATCACAACTTATCAGACCCCTGGAGATTTCTAAAGCCAAACTGAAGGGCATATTCCTTCCACTCACCAGTGCATCAATGTTACTGAAGAATTGATTATTTGTTTATAGATAGCAATTTCTGGCCTACAATTAAATCTTGTAATTACAACGCTATTGTTATCTCTGACTACACCCCTTTGATCATAGTACTTAAATCACTATGCCCCACATGCTCATCTCGCAACTGGCATTTTAACCCACTTTTATTAGCAAACAAGAACTGTACAGAATTTATATCCAAGCAAATTGATTTTTTTTTAGAGACAAACTTATCCTCAGAGTAAATACAAATTATTGCCAATATACTAACAGCCCAATTGTGCTTCATTCACTCAGAATATGGAACCAATGTAGGAAGTACTTGAAGACAGAAAAGCTTTTACCTGTGGCACCTCTGCACAATAACCACCTTTTTCCACCATCTCAAACGTATACAGTTTCTAATGTTTGGAAAATATTCAAGATTAAATCACTTAGAGATTTGTATATAGACAACTTCTTTACATCACACAAACAATTACACTCCAAATTTAACTTTCCAACACTACCTCCAAATTAGAAACTTTGCTAAACAAAACCTGCCCAATTTTTCTCATCTCCCACCTCTATGCCAGAAAAAATATTGATCAGTCTTGAGGACTCAGACAGCATTTCTGTAATATACAAAAACATTCCCTCCCTCTCAAAGATCCCATAGTATAGTGGGAAAAGGATCTCTCACTCAACATTTCATAAAAGGAGTGGAAGGCAGTGATGTACAGAATTCACCCTAGCTCCATATGCACAAATCATACAATTATTTAACTTAAAATCATCTATCAAGCACATCTGTCTCATTTAAAATTGTCCAAAATGATTGAAGAGCAAGATCCAACCTGCAAACGTTGCAATCAAGTTCCAGCCTCACTAGGCCACATGTTTTGGGCCTGCACCAAATTAACATTGTTTTGGACCAAAATCTTTAAATGCCTTTCAGACAGCCTTGGTGTCACAATCCCTCCTAATCCACTAACAGCTGTGCTTGGTGTACTTCCAGATGGGTTTAAGATGGAGAAGGACAAACAAACTATAATTTCCTTTACTTCACTATTGGCACATAGATAA
Source organism: Polypterus bichir lapradei (assembly GCA_026402145.1). NCBI lineage: Eukaryota > Metazoa > Chordata > Cladistia > Polypteriformes > Polypteridae > Polypterus > Polypterus bichir. The sequence goes on from JANRMT010062848.1 coordinate 7,998,872, forward strand.
GTCAGTGGGTAACTGATGTTATTTATTATTTGAAATTGGAAAAAAACAAATTCCCATTTAAATGATCTGTGCAAAACCTTTTTAAAAACCTGGCAGGATCTAATTAATAAAATTTTAGAACAGGCATTTAAATTGAAGAAATGTATGCTCTTTCCTTATTTATTTTAATTATTTGTATTTATTTACTTATTTTCCCTACTGTTAAAGTTTTACTCTGTTGGACTGGCTCTTTTTCATATGGGTGGGGGTTGATTTGATGTGAATTTATTTTTGTAAAATTTGACTTGCTTGTATGGAATGTTATTTGCTTTTAATAAATTCAATAAAATGCTTAAAAATTATTTATTTATTTATCGATCATTTTCAGGCACTGTACTTTGTTTTGAACACTGTTTTGATATTTCATTACTTTAATATAAGCACTGGAGGCACTTTTGCACCTACCCCATGCTATGTTTGTGTGTTGTGTCCTCATCCGCTGGCTCTTTCTTATCGGCAGTAGTCTGTTGAAGTGGCTCCCTAGAAGGACCTCGTAGCAAATGTTTTAAAGGTTACCTGTATTATATTCAAGGATAAATTGTATTATACATTTAATGATTACATGGGTTAGTACACTTCAAACTGGAAATGCTATTAAGACAAAATCCATGCTCAAGCATATTTTCAAGCTTGTTTTTGGTTTTGTTTGCAGTTTTGGAGCATTGCCATTGGTCATTTTTTTAACTGAGAAACACTATCCATGAAACACATGATCTTCTGATCTTGTTATGCTGTTTCCAGCTATTGAACAACTATGGAAACAAAGTTGTAATAGATGATAGATGGCCCACTGAAGAAGGAGCAGTGGTGACAGTTATGCTTCTGGGGCCCCATGTAAAATGCCATGTGTAGAATTCACACTGAATCCTGGCGTATGGACAAAACTAGAAATATGCGTACACGCAAAAAAATCCAGATGCATAAAACTGTGTACATAAAGTTCCATGCACTTCCCCTTTATAAATCCCAGTGATCATGAAATTGAATGAACATGCACACACCTACAGCCCCATCCTGACTCCCAGAATTTCACATATTTGAATATGTAAGTCAATATAAATAGCCCCTTCAATTGAGTGTTTTGTTAAAAGACAAAGGCGAAACATGTGGGAAAAAGAAGAGTTTCTTTTCTATGCTTAACAGGACTGCTTGCCTTTTGCTGCACTAGTTGGAAAAAGCACCTGCAGTTGCCATTTTTATAGACTCTCTTGCTATAGATGATGTAATGCCAGCTCATTACTTGTTTATTCATCGCTGGCTGATGTAACTTGTCCAGCGTCATTGAAATAGCAATGTGCGTGCAGTTGACTACTCCAATTACATTTGAAAAACTGGACATTGCTGCAAATTGTGCTTTCATGTTTCCCAATTCAACCATAGTGTAAGGAAATCTTATCTATCTGGATGACAAGCGGATAATACCATAGTTGGCCATTCCGTGCATCATTATATGGTTACAGAATGATTACAATCAAGTGATTTAATTTGTAAATGATATGCAATTAATTTCGGTGTATTTTATAAATCCCATGTCATTAATGCAAATCTGAAAAGGAAAGAGAGACCACACAGAAATAGTAGCACTGCTTTGACATTGGGTGCAAAACCAAGCAGAAACATGCATACAACAACAACAACAACAACATTTATTTATATAGCATATTTTCATACAAAAAAAAATGTAGCTCAAAGTGCTTTACAAAATGAAGAAATAGAAAAATAGAAGACACAATAAAAAATAAAAATAAGTCAGCATTCATTAACATAGAATAAGTAAGGTCCGATGGCCAGGGTGGACAGAAAAAACAAAAAAAAACTCCAGACGGCTGGAGAAAAAAAATAAAATCTGCAGGGATTCCAGACCAAGAGACCGCCCAGTCCCCTCTGGGCAATCTACCTAACATAAATGAAACAGTCCTCTTTGTATTTAGGGTTCTCATGGAAGGACTTGATGATGATGGTCACGTAGACTTCTGGCTTTCAGTCCATCAATGTTGGAGCATCATGATGCTTTGAGTAGGTGGTGGTGGCGCAGGCCGCCACCACAAAGAAACCGGAAAAAGAAACAGAAGAGAGTGTTGGGGTCAGTACGGATTTTAGAGCCACTATGAATAGTTATTATGATGAATTGAACATACAGAGTATCAG
>JANRMT010062848.1:8001068-8063487 GCA_026402145.1 Polypterus bichir lapradei
TAGGTGCATAACAGCAGAAGGCCGCCTCACCACTTCTTTTAAGTTTAGCATTTGGAATTCTAAGGAGACACTCATTTGAGGATCTAAGGTTACGATTTGGAATATAGGGTGTCAGACATTCCGATATATAAGATGGAGCGAGATTATTTAAGGCTTTATAAACCATAAGCAGAATTTTAAAGTCAATCCAGAATGACACAGGTAACCAGATGTATCCATCCATCCATCCATCCATCCTCTTCCGCTTATCCGAGGTCGGGTCGCGGGGGCAGCAGCTTAAGCAGAGAGGCCCAGACTTCCCTCTCCCCGGCTACTTCTTCCAGCTCTTCCGGGAGAATCCCAAGGTGTTCCCAGGCCAGCCGGGAGACATAGTCCCTCCAGCGTGTCCTGGGTCTTCCCCAGGGCCTCCTCCCGGTTGGACGTGCCCGGAACACCTCACCAGGGAGGCGTCCAGGAGGCATCCTGATCAGATGTCCAAGCCACCTCATCTGACTCCTCTCGATGCGGAGAAGCAGCGGCTCTACTCTGAGCCCCTCCCGGATGACTGAGCTTCTCACCCTATCTTTAAGGGAAAGCCCAGACACCCTGCGGAGGAAACTCATTTCAGCCGCTTGTATTCGCGATCTCATTCTTTCGGTCACTACCCATAGCTCATGACCATAGGTGAGGGTAGGAGCGTAGATCGACTGGTAAATTGAGAGCTTTGCCTTACGGCTCAGCTCCTTTTTCACCACTACAGACCAATGCCGAGCCCGCATCACTGTGGATGCCGCACCGATCCGCCTGTCGATCTCATGCTCCATTCTTCCCTCACTCGTGAACAAGACCCCGAGATACTTGAACTCCTCCACTTGGGGCAGGATCTCTCCCCCAACCCTGAGAGGGCTCTCTACCCTTTTCCGGCTGAGGACCATGGTCTCGGATTTGGAGGTGCTGATTCTCATCCCAGCCGCTTCACACTCAGCTGCGAACCGATCCAGAGGGAGCTGAAGATCACGGCCTGATGAAGCAAACAGGACAACATCATCTGCAAAAAGCAGTGACCCAATCCTGAGTCCACCAAACCGGACCCCTTCAACACCCTGGCTGCGCCTAGAAATTCTGTCCATAAAAGTTATGAACAGAATCGGTGACAAAGGGCAGCCCTGGCGGAGTCCAACTCTCACTGGAAACGGTTCTCGACTTACTGCCGGCAATGCGGACCAGGCTCTGACACCGGTTGTACAGGGACCGAACAGCCCTTATCAGGGGGTCCGGTACCCCATACTCCCGGAGCACCCCCCACAGGATTCCCCGAGGGACACGGTCGAATGCCTTTTCCAAGTCCACAAAACACATGTATACTGGTTGGGCAAACTCCCATGCACCCTCCAGGACTCTGCTAAGGGTGAAGAGCTGGTCCACTGTTCCGCGACCAGGACGAAAACCACACTGTTCCTCCTGAATCCGAGGTTCGACTATCCGACGGACCCTCCTCTCCAGAACCCCCGAATAGACTTTTCCAGGGAGGCTGAGGAGTGTGATCCCTCAGTAGTTGGAACACACCCTCCGGTCCCCCTTTTTAAAGAGGGGGACCACCACCCCAGTCTGCCAATCCAGAGGCACTGTCCCCGATGTCCATGCGATGTTGCAGAGACGTGTCAACCAAGACAGTCCTACGACATCCAGAGCCTTAAGGAACTCCGGGCGTATCTCATCCACCCCCGGGGCCCTGCCACCAAGGAGTTTTTGACCACCTCGGTGACTTCAGTCCCAGAGATGGGAAAGCCCACCTCAGAGTCCCCAGGCTCTGCTTCCTCATTGGAAGGCATGTTAGTGGGATTGAGGAGGTCTTCGAAGTACTCCCCCCACCAACCCACAACGTCCCGAGTCGAGGTCAGCAGCGCACCATTCCCACCATATACGGTGTTGACACTGCACTGCTTCCCCCTCCTGAGACGCCGGACGGTGGACCAGAATCTCCTCGAAGCCGTCCGAAAGTCGTTCTCCATGGCCTCTCCAAACTCCTCCCACGCCCGAGTTTTTGCCTCAGCAACAACCGAAGCCGCATTCCGCTTGGCCTGCCGGTACGTATCAGCTGCCTCCAGAGACCCACAGGACAAAAAAGTCCTATAGGACTCCTTCTTCAGCTTGACGGCATCCCTCACCGTCGGTGTCCACCAACGGGTTCGGGGATTGCCAGCACGACAGGCACCGACCACCTTGCAGCCACAGCTCCGGTCAGCCGCCTCAACAATAGAGGCACGGAACATGGCCCATTCGGTCTCAATGTCCCCCACCTCCCTCGGGACGTGGTTGAAGTTCTGCCGGAGGTGGGAGTTGAAGCTACTTCTGACAGGGGACTCTGCCAGCCATTCCCAGCAGACCTTCACAACATGTTTGGGCCTACCAGGTCTGACCGGCATCTTCCCCCACCATCGAAGCCAACTCACCACCAGGTGGTGATCAGTTGACAGCTCCGCCCCTCTCTTCACCCGAGTGTCCAAGACATATGGCCGCAAGTCCGACGATACAACCACAAAGTCGATCATCGACCTGAGGCCTAGGGTGTCCTGGTGCCAAGTGCACATATGAACACCCTTATGCTTGAACATGGTGTTCGTTATGGACAATCCGTGACGAGCACAGAAGTCCAATAACAAAACACCGCTCGGGTTCAGATCAGGGGGGCCATTTCTCCCAATCACGCCCTTCCAGGTCTCACTGTCATTGCCCACGTGAGCATTGAAGTCTCCCAGCAAAACGAGGGAATCCCCAGAAGGTATGCCCTCTAGCACCCCCTCCAGAGACTCCAAAAAGGGTGGATACTCCAAACTGCTGGTCGGCCCATACGCACAAACAACAGTCAGGACCCTTCCCCCCACCCGAAGGCGGAGGGAGGCCACCCTCTCGTCCACCGGGGTAAACCCCAATGCACAGGCTCCGAGTCGGGGGGCAATAAGTATGCCCACACCTGCTCGGCGAGTCTCACCGGGGGCAACTCCAGAGTGGTAGAGAGTCCAGCCCCTCTCAAGGAGATTGGTTCCAGAGTCCAAGCTGTGCGTCGAGGTGAGTCCGACTATATCTAGCAGGAACCTCTCGACCTCGCGCACTAGCTCAGGCTCCTTCCCCTTCAGAGAGGTGACATTCCATGTCCCAAGAGCCAGTTTCTGTAGCCGAGGATCAGACCGCCAAGGTCCCCGCCTTCGGCCACCACCCAACTCACACTGCACCCAATCTCCTTGGCCTCTCCCATAGGTGGAGAGCCCATGGGGAGGAGGACCCACGTTGTCTCTTCGGGCTGTGCATGTAGTGACATCAAAACTGGAGAGATGTGCTTGGATTTTCTTTTTCTAGTTAGGATTCTAGCAGCTGCATTCTGCACTCGTTGCAAGTGATTTATGTCTTTTTTGGGTAGCCCTGAGAGGAGTGCGTTACAGTAATCTAGTCTACTTAAAACAAAAGCGTGAATTAATTTCTCAGCATCTTTCAATGATATAAGAGGTCTAACTTTTGCTATGTTTCTTAAGTTACGCACAATGTGAGGCTGCCATGAAAATGTGCATGGCTTCACACCAAGTTTCTTTTTTATAAATCTCAAAGTGTGCATGGAAATTGATATACACAACACTTTGTGTGTATGCACCTTTTATTCATTAGGCTCCAGGTATTGTTATTGCACTGTATGAAAAGTAGACTGTGATGAATCTGTTGTACTTGATGACAGGAAAGCCATTCTTTGTTTTAAGGCAGGGGTCGCCAATTCCAGTCCTGGAGGACCACCGTGGCTGCAGGTTTTCATTCTAACCCTTTTCTTAATTAGTGACCTAGTTTTGCTGGTAATTAACTTCTTTTGAATTTACTTTAATTGACTTGCTCTTAAAGACTTAGACCCCTTTAATTGTTTCTTTTTCTTTAATTAGCCGCCAAACAATGAGATACAAAATGAACCAAAACATGACCAGCAAACTGTGTCCATCATACAATATCTGAGAATAAGGAAAGATGAAGGTCTCAGGAATGCTGATCTGCTCAGGTCCACAAAACCTTTGAACAGTGCTCTTAGAAAAGAGAAAAACAACAATTTCAGATATGTCTGCTGTTACACCATGAGAGCAGCAACAAGCCATGGAATTAAAGAACACGTTTAATTAACAAGAATCAGAGCCTAATTAAGCAACTGGTTGGAGTAAAATTGGTTGGAGTTTGAGGCCCTGACTTAGTTGGTCTTCTGTTGGCTCACTCATTTCACGTTTCATTTCTGTTTGGGTCCCATTTAAGGAAAGAAATGAAGCAATTCAGAGAAATGAGGAAGAAATTCAGGGGAACAAATCTTTAAAAAGTCAACTAAAATTAATTCAAAAAAGTTAAGTAGCAGCAAATCAGATCACTAATTAAGAAAAGGGTTAGAATGAAAACCAGCAGCCATGGTGATCCTCCAGGACTGGAGTTGGCGACCCCTGTTTTAAGTAGTTATATTTCCTTTCTTCTTTTACCCTTTCTTTCAGCTTTTAAAATTATTTACTATTTATTATCTATGTAGATGTAGCATAAGGAGCACTTACTATGGGATGACAAAATACCAATGATGTGGATGATCTGATTTGCATGAAATGGATGCCATAACTCAGAAAGAGGGAGTATCCTTTTATATTATAACTCTGTACAATGGTAGTCTACTTAGTTTTGGTTCCACAGGGATGTCTCTTCCTTGGTACCTGTGCAAAAATGGGATTTCAAGCTAATATGTCAACTTAGGTAAATTTTTAGGGAGGCAGCACCAATTGGGATACACGTCTCACATTTCAGGGTGAACATCCCAGCATGCACAAGAACATGTAGTATTATGCACATGTTAGTTGAAAGAAAGAGATGCGTGTGTACTAGTCATTTCCACATAGAGAAATAGTAATTTGCAATAACTAAGAGTCTGTATTGTACCATATCAATGAGAAAGTGTGTTTAATGACCAGGAGTAAGTTAATTTGTATATATCTTGCATTACCTGTTTGTTATACTCTTAAGATGGAATATTGTTTAAAGTGTACTTTTAGCATTTATGCATTATGAATGTTTTCCTCAGTGTTACTTACATACAATTATTTCTGAATATTTCTGTATGTTACTACTTTAATATGATTCTTTAAGTTTGTTGATACTGTTTATCAATAAACTTTATTGCTTTAAATTTCATATTGCCAACAAGTTAGGAACTAGACTCATTTGAGAATAATACTGACATCTAGTGGACATTTTGTGTAAGTCACTAATGGTTTTGTCTGCATCCTTTCTTTATTGTAGACCTCACACATATACCACAATACATGTACATGCCTCTATATATCATTCAATAAATTAGCCATAATATTTCTTCTGAGTTGCTGTGTGGAATACTCTCAATCTTTTATCAGCGTTCTGACTGACACTCCAGATTTAATAGTAATGTACATGTCTTGAACTCGTCACAGATATACAGTCCTCTATTGCTACAAAATTTGGTCCTTCAAGTCTGATGAGAGTTTACAATTAAAGGATGTCAGAGTGTCAGTTCTACAGTGGCTGTCCTTAAAGCCTGAACTGTCTGCCAGCCTATCTTAAAGAATGTGAGGTTCAGTATTCTGGTCAAGTTTATTTCACGCCTGTGGTCCAAACAGCACACCCATCTTCGAACAGGAAAGGTATCAATGGCATGCCAGGACATGCTACATCCTAATGCATTCAACAAGTAACCCTTCAACCTCATTTCTTACCAGCTAGTATAATTCCTATGGATGAAAGAATAGATTGTGAACCACTGTACACATCAGTGAGGTGTACAAGATGTGAAAACACCCTTACTTCAATCAGAAGAAATTGACCTCTTGCCACTGAGATACAAGTTATTTATTCATAACCTTGAAACAGAGAATCCACAGTTAAGACAGTCTACTCAGTCCATGAGAGATGAGATTAGGTGGTTATAGGGGATGCAAGCAAGCATTCATGTAAAACTGAAAGCAAGTCAGCAACTACCTTCAACATACAAGCAACTATCACAAGAACTCTTTCCCCCAGTGCCTGTAGGCACTAATAGTAGATCATTGAATACTGTTCCAGTGCCCACTCCATGGCACATACATTACAGGTAGCAGAGAGACAGGAAATTGCCTTGCTTAGTGGCAGTGAACCTAATACAGGCCTAAACTTCATTCACCATAAAGCTTAAGGTGAGCAGCAAGCTCGTATGGTTCCAGAAGCCACAGCCATTCAGCATCTGTATGAAGAATAGTCTCCCGTGTATGGATCTCTAGACAATAGCCTTCTACAACCTCTGAACTCAGTTAGTCCCTACACATATACCATGGCAGCACTTACAGAGAGATTTGGTCATCCTCATCAACTAGCCTTGAGTAAAATAGCTGTAGTTTGCCCTTCATATACAAGCATTAGTAGACCTACTCCAAATCTTAGGGCCAGAGGGTGATATCAAACTACGTTGTTGTTCCCATGTTGCTCACCTGCTAACCAAACTACCTTTGGAGCTGCAATCATCATTTGGAAGTCAAATGTGCTACCAACCAGGTGCAATTTACGTGCTACCAACCAGGTGCAATTTACACTCTCCTAGGCCTGCCAAAATGGCTTAAGTTTGAATCATGGCACCATACTATGAATGTCAGAACAGAGACAAAGGGCAAAAGGATCGAATGACACACAGATCAGACATCAGAAGGGATCCAGAAGCAAAATTCCAACAAACCACCATATTTCATGGCAAAGAACAACGTTCAGTTACATTTACTCCAGCATCATCAGTATTGGTGCCACAGTCTCCTAGTAAGAAGCCTGAGAAGATCAGAGTTTTCTGTCCATATTGTGATACCACTGAGCATTACCTGAGTCAATCTTCTGAATTTCAACACCTTAATATGGAGCCGATAATCAATTGGATTAAAACTAAGAACTGGTGCTGGTGGTGTGGACAAACCCATCAAGCTGCTCCGTGCACATTGAAGAAACCATGTCATCTCTGCAAGAAAGGGATATGTTTAGTAAGTTCTGCTAATGAACACTGTACCTAGAGAAACCTGAAGGCTCCAACCATGTCCTTTCTAAATTATCAAAGTTCACCTGCAATACCAAAATAAAGTTTTAGTTAAAGTATCATATTCTTGATGAAGGGTCTAAAAGGACAATCCTTTTATCTGCTGCCACCCAGCAGCTAGAGTTTAAAGGACAGCCTGAGGACCTAATGCTAAAACTATTAGGCAAGAGGTGAAGACACACCATGGTACTTCAGTGTCCTTCAGAATATCCTCAGCTGCACACCCTCACAAGAGGTATGCTATCATAAGAGCCTTTACATTTGAACAGTTGAGACTTGCAGAACACCTGTAACCAATAGCAGATCTGCAGCAATGGTACAACCACTTGAAAGGCCTTCCACTTCAGCCTGTTTATAAAGAATATCCCCTCTTGTTGATTGGAGTGGATCATCCACACTTGATAACCCTATTGAACCTGTGTGCCTTGGACCACCAGAAGGCCCTGAAGCAGTTAAGACTAGATTAGGGTGGACATTACAAGGCCCAGCTCAACTGTTTAAGGAGCAGCTTCAACCACAACAATGCCTTCATATTTTTATCATTCCTTCAGTGACTGAACTATTCAAAAATGTTTCAAGACTCTGTCAAGCAGACATCATCCCTCACAGAAATGACAGACTCATTACAAGGTCCGGACAAGATCAAGGGGCCATTGACCTATTGCAGGCAAAAATGGTAAACATAACGGTAGATGGTATAAACCATTTTGCCATGTAGCTGCTGCACAAGAAAGACAAGCCTTGCCTGTCGGCATACCAAGAAGCCATTATGCCCAGTTTGAGAAACATTGAAAAATGTCTGTCAAAGGATTGTGCAAAGACAATTGCCTATATTGAAGAAATTAAAAAGCTGTAATAGGCTGGAGGAGGCTGGAGGAGGCTACACTATTAAGATCCAAGCAGAAACATTCACCTCCTATGAAGACTTTTCCTCACCCTATGGTTCAGCATATTGGTATTAACTATTGTCACACACGTGTGAGTAGGAGGCAGTCAAAGAGCCTAATAGTGAGTGAAATATCGCGAGATAGAAGGTCATCAAGTGGTACTTACCTAAATCTCTTTTCATTAACAGAAAATCAGAGGAAAAGTAATTACCTCCACTTCCGGGTTCAAAATGGCTGCGATGACGTCACTTCTGGTCAGACACGATGACGTCACTTCCAGCTCCACAAGATCACCTCACTTCCGTCAACTCCTGATGACATTGGTTCCACTTCCTGTTTCAATGTCACATCCTGACAACCATTTCCTGTCCCATAATCCCTCTGTCTATAAAACCACCATGTTTACATCAGTAAAAGCTTCATTCTTCCCAAAAAGACTTTGAATCAGTTTCTTTATTTATTGTCTGTACGACAATATATGGGGACAGTCCCCAAACCTTTATCTGTTTTTGTGCAGTATTTTTTCTTCTTTATTGGACTTTCCACATTATGTAATATTCAATTGCTCCTATAAATACTGTGGCCACAGCATGAAAGAATACTTGCTTTCTGGGCCATCCCCAAGCCCTTCCCTTTTAGGAGTTCTCTTATGTTTTTGGAAACATTCTGTAGAACTAAGTGGTGACATTAAAAGAATGTTTCACTAAATCCTACTTTTACCTGAAAATAAACATCTTCTCCATTTTGTGCTGCATAATGTAGAAAGTGGCAACTCCCCCAATATCTATGAATGGCAGGTACTTCCCTTTGGCACCACTTGCAGTCCTTGTTGTGGATTTTTTGCACTCCAGTGACATGTAATGAACAACACCAGACCAGAGGATAAGATCCAGTTTTCAGTAGAAAGGAATGTTTACATGGATAACCACCTGCAGAGTCAACTATCAACCCAGAAGGGTAAACAGCTAATAGACAAATTTGGAGAATGTCTGTTTAGTGGTGGATTTGACCTTTGTCAATGGGCTAGTCATTTTCCAAGGATAACAGAACATCTGCTGCAGGAAGCTCATTTAAGCAGCACAGAACTCTGGTTGTGCCAGGTCCGTTCAGATTCTACAAAATCCATTTTAGGGTTACAAGGGAAATGTTCTTAAGACACTTTCAGGTACAAGTACCATTCAGTAAATACAACTTCTAGCACTATGTGCTACATATACAAAGTACTTGCCAGCCAGTGTGATTCCTTGGGGGTATATTCTTCCATTTACCACACGCGTCAAAGTCCTGATCCAGAAACTATGGGATAAACAAATAGACTGGGATGACTGTATGTTACCAGTTGATCTATTAAGAGAATGGAATGATTGGGAGAGAGAACTGCCAACACTGACTGGTATTAGTATCCCGAGATGTTATACACCAGTTGATGTGGACTTATTTCCCCTTACCAGACAGATTCACATATTCTGTGATGCCTCTGAGTAAGCTGTCTCCTAACTATGTACAGAAGACAAAGATGGCAATACTCATCTTATCTTCATTTTGGCCCGATCTAGAGTGGCAACAAAGTGTCAACAAACCATACCCAGATTAGAGCTGTGTGCTGCCATAAAGGGAGCACAGCTAGCCAGACTTCTATGAAATTAACTTACCTGAAAAATCAACCAGGTGGTTCTGTGGTCTGATTCAACAACTGTGTTATCCTGGCTACAGTCTGAATCCTGATGCTTTAAAGTATTTATGGGAACAAGAAAAACTGAAATTCAAGAATTAAGAGATTGTCATTATTGGAGGTATGTGGAATTCAGCAGGAGCACAGTAGATGATCTCACATGGGGCTGAAATATCTAAAAGAAGCTGGTGAAGGCTGTAGTTCAGAATAGAAGAGATAATTCTTCTACAATTGAATATTATCAAATGTCAGAATTTCTTATATTCCGAAGTTCCCAATTAGACAGTTTTCCTGAGGAATACAAGCTGCTGAAGACTGGAAAGCTGGTGCCTGCCACAAGCCTGTCAACTTATTCGAGTTGGAGGTCAATTGCACCACAATGAAAGTATTGAGCTGTCATCAATTCATCCTATTGTTTTAGATCCTTACCTTACCAATAAATTAGTTATTCAAAAATATGATGCCAAACTTTGCCATTCAGGTCCTGAGAGAGTGTTTGCTGAATGAAGGAGAAAAATCTGGATACTCAGAGGCAGAGAGGCCCTTCACAAATTCCAGCACAATCTCACTGATTGCCATAAGTTGAAGGCAAAGCCTCTTTTACTTAAAATAGCTGACCTACCCCAAGCAAGATTAAGGCTTCATAAACATAACTTTTTCAGCCCTGGTGTATAATGATTGGATCATATCAGGTTAAAATAGGTATGCACTATGAGATGAGGTTGGATATTATCTTCAAGTGTCTGCCCAATATGCCCGTCTGGATGTTCTCACTAGTGTCTACACAGATTTCTTCCTAATGGCACTAAGAAGGTTCATAGCTCAAAGGGGTGAGCTACATTTTTTTACCAAAATGTGTATTGCAGTCTCTCTCTCCTTCTCCTCTCGATGGCTAAATGATAATCACAGAAAAAATACCACTTATTTTTTTCATATATGTAATAGTAAAGATAATAATCCAAAAGCTATCTGAAAGCTATCAGCAACTGAAAAGACATTATGGCTTTTTGATGTTAAATTGCTTTTTTATTTTCTCAATAATAAAGCAGGGATCAGTGACTGGTACCCCAACTCTTCATGATATTTTTTTGTATTTTCTTACAATGCATACCATGTATATATGAATTAATATGTATTAGTATGTGATTCAGTACATGTGCCAGAATTTCATTACAGCTGTTCTCAAAACATTTTTTCTAAAAGACACCTCATTCATGGCCAAGTACTTACTACATTCCATCAGTCTTTCGATATTTATAGTTTCAGGTATACAGTGTCTGTGCATTGCAATGTTTTCACACAACTTGGTAAACAAAGTACATAGCTAGCATCAATTTGTGCTCCTCTTCAGAGCTATGGATAGGAAGAGGCAATGATCAATACTATTTAACATCCAGGGACATCTCATTCGTAGGTATGAAATGAACTTCTGAAGAAAGGACCATAAATCCAGGACACGAAACATTGATGAAGAAAAGAAGAAAACCAAAAGTATGGGCTTATGTGCAACCAAGAATCCAATGGTAAAACCTCTGTTCGTCCCTATAAAAATCATTGTAACGCCTGTTGTAGAATAAAAATCCCAAACCAATAATATTCAAAGCCAGGAAATCACGCAAAATCCAGGTGTTTTCTGGTTTCAATTTAGACATTTATAAAAGATAATAAACATCTGTACTCTGTCCACAAAGAAAGCTACTGTTCCTGAGCATGAAGACATTTTAATATGTAGCTTAACATAGATAAGATACATTGACACTCCTGCTACGCTAATGGACAAGACCTAATGGCAACCTTTGCGCAATTGCTGTTCAATCATGCCAATTTTATTAGGTTATGTCTATTCTTGTTCATTATTCATTAATAGCCAACACTTGTTTGGCATTTTGCTGTCTTTGTCCATTATCTTTTTCAACCAAGCTTCATTATTGCTAATCCTCTACCCAGTCTTTGGCATCAGCTTCCAGGGTGTCATTTTACATTGGTAGTGTGGTTACATGAAAGACACAAAGTCAAACCAGCAGTACCCAAAGATTCACCGAAGAGACACAGTACTGAAGCATTACAGTCTCTGTCTCAGGTCACTGGATAGCATCCATGTCTCACAACCACATAGCAAAACAGGAAGAGTTGCACCTTCATACTTTTGCAAAGATATCAGGAGTGCCACACACCCCTTTCCCATAGCCTGTGACAAGCTCTCCCAATCCATCTACTGATTTCATAGGAAGAGTCACCAGAGACATGAATGTCGCTGCCAAGGTAAGTAAATCTGTCAACAAGGTCAACATTCTCTCTACAGACAGACACTGATGATGGCAATGCTGAAGACATCATTAAAGGCCTGGATCTTAGTTTTTATCCAGGACAATGGCAAGCCCAGACACTCAGACTCCTTGCTCAGTCTCTCAAGAGCCCCGATCAGAGCCTCCTTTGATCATAGCATCATCATCAAAGTCAGGATCAGTGAATCTTTCTTCACCAACTGATAACCCACAGCAGCTGGACACCACGACTCTGCCCAACACCTAGTCCATGCAAGTATTGAACAGAGTAGGAGCAAGAACACACCCTTGATGAACCCCAGAATCAACTGGGAAAAATGCAGAGATTCTGCCTCCACTCTGCACAGTACCAGTGTCCAGGCCAGTCACGAAGTCCAGAATATTTGGGGGGATCCCACAAAGTTTCAAAATTTGTCCCATAAGGCAGCTCGATCAGCTGAGATGAACTGCAACTATAGACCTTAAATGCACTACTAAAGATGGAATTAATTCAAAAGATAAGTATCATTCAAGAGTGATATTTTGTGACAAGTTAAAGTCTTTTTACAGAAATGTGAAATGCAAAACAAAAAAAGTTCATATTTATATCAGCTACCTCTTGTCCCTTCTCAGGAAACAGGTCAAGAATATCTCATCTAAGGTTCACCCTATCATGCCTGTAGGGTCAATTTTCATTGGTTTGAGAGTAAATGCAAAAAAAAACAACAACATGTTTTTGCCAATATAAACAGTGTATAGGTTTCTTGGCATAATTAGAGCAATTAACTGCACTCATATTGCAGTAAGGCTACCTAGCAAGAATGAAGCTGTTTTGTTAACTGTAAACTGCTACACTCCATTAATGCACATCATCCAAGATGTGACTGGCAAAAATCATGACTCAGTGGCCTGGGTCAACCTGTGATTTATTTATGTTGAGGCAAAGTAGCTTTGGCTTACTTGATGGTGCTGTATGTGGTGAATGGCTTGTTGGTAAGATAACTGGCTAAACACTATGTTTTCATGATGCCTGCATTGCTCATTGTAACAGCAAACAAGTCATTATATATGCCAGGTAATAGTGCCTATCTGGATCCCCCAGAGCACAGAGGATGGGGTGCTATAATGCTGCACATGACCTTTCACTTTCAGTTGCAGAGCATAGCCAGATACTCTTGAACATAGGTGGGGGGGTCTCAGCGCATCAGGTGGGAGCTGCTCTACTAGCCAGTGAAGTCATGCAGCATCCTGATTGCATATGTATGAGTTTGACTAGTAGGCTACAAATATGGATGTTTCAGGGCAGTATTCAAGGCCCATTCACGTACACATATTTACTTTTGATTGTGATTTATAAACAATAAATTGTGTTCAAATGTGCTAATGCCAGGTTTTATAATTTTGATTTATATATATATTTTTTTGTCTTATGCATTTTCCTGAGGTTTATTTCAGCGTGCACATATTTTCATGCTCAAATCCATGTAAGGTTTTATAAATGAGGCTCCTAGCATGTAAAGAATTTGAAGCCAGCATAAAACTGCTATTCATGTTTATAAGGTCACATCTGTCAGATTAATTGATTGTTATTAATTTTGCATATTCAGGATTGGTATCAGGCAATTGAAAGCCAATAACATGGACAAGCTAATGTGGCTGAAAAATGCTTTACCGGATGCTCACAATGTGCCAAGGAGCTGCGAACTGCCTTATTCCAAATATCAAACTTAAAATTAAAATATTTCTCACCATTTATAAAGCTGGTATATAAATACGGCACTGGAAGGATGACGGATGTGTGTGTAATTCTTAAGGTTTATACCTAACTTTTTTGTAATGTTATTTCATAATGTTAAAAAATTATACATGAAAATGCCACTCTTACCAATGTAACACGTGGGCCCATTTGTTTTTCTTTTTACAATTAAATAATATAGTGTATTTATGCAATGTCAGAGGGCAACTTTAGAAAGCTGGTCATGTCACACTATCCCTGCAGTTCTTTTTCGTTCCCAGTAGAACAAAAAAGTGCAAAATCTGAGAATGGACACCCAGTTTAACAAAAAGACTACTATTTAAAGTCAGTCATTTTCTAACTCACTTAGTCTTGAACAGAGTCATAGGGGGTGCCAGTGCCTATCCCAGCTAGAGTAGTCACAGAACAGGAATATTCCTGGGACAGGACGAACACCCACATACATATCCCAGTTTAGTATTGCCAATCCACCTAACCTTCATGTCTTTGGACTGAAGAAGGAAATTAGAACACTGGGCAGAAACTCACACAGACACAGGGACAATATGCATCATGCAGGGAGGACCCGAGACACGAACCCTGGTTTTCTGACTGCAAGACAGCAGTGCTACTACTGTGTGACCCACTATGTAAAGTGTCACCATGAAATTAGTTTCTATTTCGTGTATTATTTTATGTGCCCAGCTAATTGAAATGTGTTATTTAGGTTTTCATTAATAAATCAAGAAATTTCTTTCTGCCTGCATTTTTTGCTCTGCTGCACCCTTTTTTGTACTAAAAGGTATGCTAACATTTAAAGTGAAAATATATATAAACAACATATGCTGTGTGTCAAGAAACTATTTATTTTTATATTCACTCAACTTAGGCTATCAGTGGCTTTTGGGGGTAGGACAGTGAATGTGTTATCAAATGCTGAGTTGATAGACCATTACTAAGTACAAAAGGATTCAAATGCCAAATGGCATAGCCTTGGCAATTCTAGTATTCAAAAGATAGTATACTGTCTATATTTAATATATGAAATGATAAAATAAGTCTGTTTAAATGTATATGAAAAATATGAATGGTTGAACATGTTCAAGGCAATTGATGGGTAAAATAATTTTTAGAAGAGTATAGCATCCATAATTTAATTATAAGCTTTAAATTCTTTACAGCATTTGCAAAGTTCTAGACTAAGATAGTCATGAAAGGGGCAGAAAAACTGAAACAAACTATACCAGTTACAGTAGGGTGCCATGAACAAATATTAATGGCCCTATAATGAACATGAAAATCAGGGTAACACTCAATGACTGAAGTACAAAGGAAGGTCAATAACCAGGTAATCAAAACCAGTAACTAAACAAAATTGGTTCAGGAGATTTCAATATAATTGTAGTTGAAGGTCATCTACTACTAATGAGAAGCATGATAACAAATTGTCTTTGTGCCCAAAAGCTTACTGATGGACAGTGTCTGAACACAATTCATGATGAAAAGCATATAGGAGTATGTTCTGTAACCAAAGAGAGGCCCATAGTTAAAGTTAAACACCTGACATTTTAATTCTACTCTAGTTGTTTTGCATACAATTTTGCAGAGAAAAGGAAGAGTTGAAAGAGGTCTTTTGTTTTCCAATGCCTAGATAATTGTAGTCTATTTTAGCTTACCTTGATTTTTCTTTCAAATCAAACATTCTTTGCTCTCTGTCCTCCAGTTTGTGCCATGGTTTGTATCACACACTCATTAGCCTCTTGCATCCTCAGAGATTGGAATATCTTAGGGCTAGCCTTCCTGAAGAAAAAGGCCGATGCACAGCTCTGTAAAGAATGATACACTACACACAACCTAGGCTTTTGCATAGAATAATAATAATGTGGACAAGAAAGTAGCCATGTAAACAACATTAAAAGCAAATTGCATTTTGTTTAAGGGTCATCATCAAAAAGGTAACATCAGAAGACATGTAGACAGCAAAACTAACAAAATACTATAGAGCACACTATAAGAGCAGAGTCCAAACAACAGAAAAAAAAAATCAAAAATAGATATTCTAAAAGGAAAAAAACAAAAGTTTCCAAATATGTACAAGAATAAATGTGAATCGAAATGCAGGCAAGTAGCAGAAATTCAAAAATACATAAAAGAAGCCTGAAAAAAGTAGGATGAACAATGAAAGAATTCAAGTCCCGATTAAAAATAAATAAATAACATGTGAGTCTTTTAGAATTTTATGCAGGAACTTAGACAGAAGACAAAAGGTGCCACCATCTTTTATATATCTGATGCAATAACATAAAACATTTCTACTCTGGGAACCATGGGAAAATAACCAGGATAGCATATCCAACAACAAATTGCACAAAATGCTGGTGCCTGAAAATTTGTTTTATTACTTTGTATTTTTTCGGATCTGGAGCCTGGGCAATTTTAGTCTCAGGATAAACAAATTCAAAAGAGTTGAATTCTTGGCACAGTGTTCAGTGTGTGGTGTATCAGAATTAATCATCAAAAGAATAACATGAATTTCCTTTGATTTGACTTTTTGCTACTTTATGTACCTGTCAGTTTGTTTGGATTGCTTTGCTGAATACCTTACTATAAAGAATGATGGCTCCAACACACAATAATTTGAAGCTATCCTATTTCTCTTACAGAAATATTTTGTTTGACAACATAAACTGACAATAGAAATGGAAGTCAATATCAGTAATATTTAATTTATTTATAACAATACTGGGTACACGAAGGCATGTGGATTGCATTAATAAAGTGAAGCTGCAAGCCATACTTGCTGCAACAGCACTTAACTAACATTTTTTTTAAATTAACTAGTAAGGAGCCTTGTAAAAGCCTCTGTATGGTGCAGGTATCACCTCATGCTACCATGAGTGACACTGACCATAGTCAAATGCAAAACTAGTGAAAAAAACAGTCAGAAAAGATGAGGAAGGAAAAATGCCAGTGGCCTCCACCTGTTAAACCATTCCTTTATTGGGGTTTGTCTCATTGTTGCCCCTCTACAACAACAACAACAACATTTATTTATTTATATAGCACATTTTTCATACAAATGATGTAGATCAAAGTGCTTTACATGATGAAGAAAGTGAAAAAAGAAAAAAAAAAAGAAAATAGAATTAGGGAACACTAATTAACATAGAATACAAGTATGGTACGAGTATGGCTCTAGTGCACCTGTTGTTAATTTCTTTAACACCAAAGCAGTTGAAACTGATTAATAACCCCCTCTGTTACTTAACTGACCAGATCAATCCCAGAAGCTTCATCAACTTGATGCTATACTCTGATTAAAAAGTGTTCCTTCATTTTTTTGAGCAGTATAGTTTCACCATATGTAATAACTTATTCACCAAGGCAGGCAGTCATGATTTCTGAATTCTGAACTATAGGGAAATCATTTTAGGTGCATTTGCATGTAAAGTGAAAAAACATCTGTTGTGGCTGCCGTGTCTGTGTGTCTGTCTGTGTTTCCATCTTTCTGTCTGCGTAAATTATGAAATTAAATTATTTTGTGCTATAAGCACAAAGTGAACAAATATGTACTTATTAGTATTTCTGTTACAGTAGAAACAACATATTCAATATTTCTCTGATGCTGTAATTTACCTGTAAAGTTTCTGAACTACTCTATGTCATGGTCCAAAGCAGCCAATAATTTTATCTTGAGACTTAAACACTTGGTACATGGTACTTGGTACTCCAATACTGGTGGTGCGGTGAGGGAGATCGATTACATCATTATGGGCAGACGCTGGAGACTCTTACAAAACTGCAGGGTCTACAGTAGTGCCCAGTTTGTGAATTCCGACCACAGACCACTTGTTGCTACTCTGAAGATCCAGCTTAGGTCCAGTGGGTTATCACCTACTTGGAAAATGAGGCTGGACCTGGCCAGACTCCAAAATCAGGCCGTTTGCATGCTGTTTGTGTGAGGAACTTATGGATTTGGTTGCAACTGCCAATCCTAATGTGATATGGCAGACATTCCATGACAAGACCCTGAAAGATGCTGAGGTCTGTGTGGGTGTTACCAGTGTTCCCAGAAGGAGGTGTTTCATCTCACAGTGCACTCTGGATATCATCAAGAGGAGTCACAGCGCACAGCTTGATGGCAACTCTGGTCTGTACCGGAAGCCACATCAAACCACTCTACATCGGAGGGGACTGTGTGGAGAGTGTGTCAGACTTCCACTTCCTGGGAGTCCACATCATGGAAGACCTGACCTGGGGTGTGAACACAGCTGAGCTGGCGAAGAAGGCTCAGCAGAGACTTTATTTCCTGAGAGTCCTCAGGAAAAATAAAATCTCCCAAGAACAGCTAGTGTCCTTCTATCGCTGCTCTATTGGGAGTATATTGTGCTACTGCCTCTGTGTGAGGTTTTACAGGTGCACAACAGCGCATAGGAAAACACTTCAGCGGATCATAAAGACTGCCTTGCAGATCATCAGCTGCTCTTTACCCTCTCTGGATGAACTACTCAGCTCTCGCTGCCTCAGGAAAGCAGAAAATATCTTAAAAGACTTCTTACACCCCGCTCATGACATGTTCCAACTGTTGCCATCAGGCAAAAGATATAGGAGCATCAAAACAAAGACTAATAGACTGAATAGCAGTTTCTACCATGTTGCTTAGGGCACTGAATGCCACCTTATCACCTCCAATGCAGCAGTGCAATAGATGACATCTTGTGCAATAGTGTTCATGTGCAATTAAAGTCTTATGTTGAATGTTTGTGTTCTACCTTATTTCTTCTTATCCTTTCTTACCCTTTTGTAATTATATTTATTTATATTTTGACACTGCAGGGACTGCACCTAATTTCATTGTATTTGTTACAATGACAATAAAGATATTCTGATTCTGAAACTGAGAAGGATGGTTGCGAGGGCTCTGTAAAGAGTCGTTTGTTAGAGGAATCTGTGAGCAAGTGACACACCAGCTATGGTCTAGTGACCCACGTCCTGCATACAGAGGAATCTGCATTACGAACATCCGAATCTGTTCCTCAGAGAGTCTCAGTCAGAGCAGCTGATGGAACAGTTTGCAGATGACACTGCAGTTTTGACTTGCTGGGATGGCTACTTTGAGCAGCTGTTTAAAGCTGACCCTCTGGCTAGAACGCTGGATATCTCTGGGTCCACGGTTCTTGAGGCTGATCCCCCAATTAGCTGTGAACCACTCAATCTCATTGACATTGCACAAGTGGTGAACAGCTGAGGGTAGGGAAGG
This sequence comes from Polypterus bichir lapradei, assembly GCA_026402145.1. Classification (NCBI taxonomy): domain Eukaryota; kingdom Metazoa; phylum Chordata; class Cladistia; order Polypteriformes; family Polypteridae; genus Polypterus; species Polypterus bichir. Next base: position 8,019,950 of record JANRMT010062848.1, read on the forward strand.
CTGCAGGGATCTGTGGTATCTGGGGTGAACTTGTCCAGGCTGGTGGTAAGGCTGTCCTCTTGGCATTGCAAGCAATCGTTGCTTCCTTTTTGGGAGACTGGCGTCATCCCAGCTGACTGGAAAACGGGACTTGTCGTCCCTATCTGGAAAGAGAAGAGTGATCACCTGGATTGCGACAATTACAAGGGAAATAACACTGCTAATAAGATCCATGATCATTTGCTCACCTTCCAGCAACCGGAGCACTCTGGTTTTATGCCTAACAAGTCTACCAAGTCCAGTGGGGCTTTCTAATTTTGGGGAGCAGATTTTTCCAAAGTTTGGACACGCTAAAGATATAGGCTCTTCCTAAAACACCTGTCTGATTTATACTTAGTATTTTAAGCAGCCATGCATCTTAATGACATTAACTAAGCCACTGAGTACAAGCAATTATAAGTTCTCCAATGTAAGATAGGGCTGAACTATTTGCGACTTTATATGTGAAAAGGTGGGTTTTAAAGTTTGTTCTAAACATAACTGGAACAAAACAAAGTCACCAATCCATCTGTTACATGAACCTGCTTAATCCATGTTTAGGATCACTGGGAGCTTAAATCTATTCTGGCAGCATAAGGTTCAATGCAGGAACCAACCATGGAGAGGACACCTATCCATCAAGTTCAAGAGTAGGTTGATCAAATAGTATCCTCTTTTGCATATGACTGCCTCACATTTCCAGGAGCAATCTTTTTTTGACCTGCCTTTCTCTACTCTGTTTAACAATTATCTGTATTTTGATTAACATAATCTATATTTACTAAAAATTGTTTTAAATTAGATTATTTAAAACAAAATCACATTAAGCCATTCAAATTAATGTTAAAAACTGATTATATCAATTCAGCATACTTCTGTTAGAGCTGGTGGTTATAACGCCTACATTTCTGGCAATGGTTATGGTATTATAGCCATCCACCATTTTTTATTCTAGTTTATCCATTCCTAGGGTAACAGGGAACCTGACAATATCCAAGCAGCACTAGGCACAAGTTTAATCAGAACTGGAAGGGATGTCAATAAATGTCTACAAAACTATCTAAAACATATTTTTACAATATTAAAAATGTTAGAAGATTAAGACACTTTCTAAATAAGCAAGGCACTGAGAATTTAATTCATGCATTTATTTCTAGTAGGATTTATTCTGAAACCTATAAAGCCTTGAATGGCTATAAGCTGTATTTAAGTACCTGAAATTGCATAGAAATTTATTGAGTTTTTCCTTTTTTTGGTACTGTGAAATTAAAAGAACTAACTATACTCCTCAAATTTTAAAAGCTGTTTTCAGTACTGTCTGTTCTAAACTCTGGGCATGTGTGGGAGGTCAAAGGGGGTACTTGAGAGAGAGAGAGAGTCTGGCAATCAGCTTCTGTGTATTACAAACTAGTGTAAAATCAGAAGACAAAGATAAAGGCCACTAGAGCTTTAACACATAGCATTTAAGTTTGTCATTACATTAAAGCAACTGTTTGACCCACTGTTACAAAAAATATATATAAATAAAGTAAGTGAATTCCTGCACAAAAGAAGACGTGGTTTTGTAAACTATGGAGTCTTCCTCTGTTCAATAATTTGTTTCTCTTAAATGGTTCAGGTACCAGTTCAATTGTAAATTATTTTAAGTATTTTTTTCTTTAGAAACTAGGGCGCTCCACCCCCTGCTTGATTTGCTCGTCCACTCCCAGGTTTGGTTTACCGGATATACAATTTAAAGAGATTTTTATTTTCATGGGAATTGTTACATATGCATTATTTTTACTTTTACTTTAAAACTTTTGTAAAAACAATACTTGTCTTTTATTTCTGGTCCCAAGCGTGGTTAAATCTTTCTCGCATGACGTATAATGCTGCTGGTGTTGTGAAGGGGGGGAGGGCGGCTGAATGCACGCTAAGAAGATGCTGTCGGATCTGCTGCTGCTGCTGCTGGCGAGCTGCGTGTTCTTTTTGTCTTGCTGCACGTCGATCATTTAAAATCCTGTACAGCAGCTGTCCTTTTGCCACTTCGTGTCTCTGCCGCTCGCATTGTGAAGGGGTGGGGGGTGCTGAACGCACACTAAGGAGAAGCAGTTGGATCATCTGCTGGCTTCCTGCTGCTGCTGCTGGCAAGCTGCGTGTTCTGCTTGTCGCTTGTCGTTGTTTTAAGAGCAGGGAGCAAATGATGTCTGTCTGCCAAAAGCATTCCAACAACTGCTTGGTTAGAAGTCCGTGAACTTGTTTTAAATGTTGTCTCACTGCCTTGTCTCGTGTGACGTTAAAGTGTCTCTCACGGTACGTCAGATTGTCTTTGAGTGACATTAAAGTGTCTCTCGCGGGATGTCAAATTGTCTTCCGAGAAAATCACATCTCGTCTACCCCAGGATTTTTTTTTATAATAGAAAGATAGTATGACTGAGGAACATGTTTAATAAGGAGGATATACAAATACTAATGCAGGTAATGCTTTTAGAAATGTTCCTGGCTTTAAGTACTTCCTGCTAGTTTGTGAACATTAAAGGTTTATGTGCTCTTGATTCACATAATCTTTAAAGACTTTCTTCCTACCTCCAACAGATAAACTTTGGAAAAGGAAGAAATCGTCACATCTAGATTGGCTTGCACTTTTCATGAAACAATCTTAGCTTCTGCATTTTTCTTCTTGTACCATAGCGTCTCTGATGTTTACTCCACTTGTACTGTCATGAACATGAGAAAAGGCCCTTTGGCATTGGGGAAAGAACCACTGACATCCCTGAAAGAATGGATAACAGCTCAGAAAGAGAGCACCCTGAAACACTACATAAACAACTTACAAATGCTAAACAGAAAGAATACCCCGGGCCTGGGGGACCAGGGCCAGGAGGCAAACCACAGCCTTTCGGACCTCTTAGCTAAATTTGCTCAGAGCACAAGAAGAAATGATGAATATGAAACCATGGAGGATTTCAAGAGGAAGCCATGGCCAAATCTACCACCAGTTGCAGATTACATATGGGCACAAATGGATTAAGATCTGAATATTATATTGGACAACACCCTAAAAGGAGATGCAATCAAGAAGATAAAGAATATGGTGTGTGTTGTGTATCAAACATATCAAGATACTTTTGGTTTCAAGGGAGGCAAGTTCATGAAGTCATCAGTAAGTCCCAGTAGGAGGCAGCAACAGATAATGAAAGAGCTAAGTATATTCAAGAAAAATTGGCAGAAAGCAGAAGATGGGAAAAGAGCAGCCTTGAACCAGCTAAGCACAGAAGTGCAAAAGAACTTACTTTAACTGTGCAAAAACAAAGAAGATTTGGAAAAAGCAGAGACTGAGAAAAGCATTTTTAACAACCTACTATAGTTCACAGCCAGACTATATGGAGAACCAAAAAGTGGGAGACTGATTTGCTGTAAAGAGGATGTGGAAGATAATGTGGCAGCAGCACACAGTAATGTCAGCAGAGATATCCTGCTGTGGGATTGCTCCTTTCAATTACCGATCCTTGAGCCACAAAACCCTTTCTGTACAGTAGATTTCTCCCTTGAAGAACTAAGGACAGTAATGATAAAAGCTCAGGCAGGATCCACTCCAGGACAATTGGGCATTGCATATAACATCTATAAAAACTGCCTTCAGCTTCTGAAGAGGCTATCTAACCTACTGTGGATACTTTAGAAGAAGCAGCAGGAACTTTGGCTCTAGACATTTACAGAGGGCTGTTTTGTCCCAAAAGAGCTGAACTTGGTGTTGAAGACAAAATACTCAGGACTAAAATTGATAAAAGATTAACAACTTATCTTCTTGCTAATGAGTACATCGACTTGACTGTGCATAAAAGAGGTGTTTCAGGAGTCTCTGGATGCCTAGAGCATACAGCAGTGATAACCCAGCTCATCATGTAAGCAAAGAGTAACAACAACACAATATCAGTGGTACAGCTAGATCTTGCCAAAGCCACTCCAAATGTACCCCACCATCCATCCATTATCCAACCCGCTATATGCTAACTACAGGGTCAAGGGGGTCTGCTGGAGCCAATCCCAGCCAACACAGGGTGCAAGGCAGGAGACAAACCCCGGGCAGAGCACCAGCCTACCACAGGGCACACACACCCACACTAGGGACAATTTAGGATCACCAATGCACCTAACCTGCATGTCTTTGGACTGTGGGAGGAAACCGGAGCACCCGGAGGAAACCAATGCAGACACGGGGAGAACATGCAAACTCCACGCAGGGAGGACCCGGGAAGCAAACTCAGGTCTCCATACTGCCAGGCAGCAGCACTACCACTGTGCCACTGTATCCCACCAACTGATTAAAATATCATTTGAATATTACAGAATACCTTTGGAAGTAATTAACCTCATGATGTCACACATGAATTCATTGAACCTGATGTTCCACTGCAATTATGTTGTTAGACTTAAGTGCAGCATTTGACACCATTGATCATTTTATTTTACCGCACAGGCTAGAAAATGATGTTGGGCTTCCAAGCACTGTGCTCGCTTGATTTAGTTCTTATTTATCAAATCAATTCCAATAGGTACAGAAATGTGCTGACAGTACTCCATCATTATACACAGAAGTGAGATATGGTGTCACGCAGAGCTCAGTACTGGGACTTTTACTTTTTCACTTTACATGCTTCCACTGGGATCTATCATTAGGAAACATAATGTCAATTTTCACTCACCCAGTTATATCTTTCATTTAGATCAAATGAAGTTTCTCTAATGTTGTCTTTAATTGGTTGTGTTAGTGAATTAAAGGAGTGGATGGATGAGAACTACTTGTCTTTAAACACAGATAAAACAGAGATGTTAATTTTTGGAGGGAATAACGCTGATCACAACAATATTTTGTCACCGTTTAACTCAGTTGGAATCATCATTAATTTTGCTGAATCAGCCCGCAATCTAGGAGTTATCTTTGACTCTAGCATGTAATTTAAAGCGCATATTACAAAGTTGTCCAAATCATGTTTCTTCCATCTTAAAAATGTTGGGAAATTAAGGCGCTTTCTAAATAAACAGAATTCTAAGAAATTAATTCATGCATTTATCTCTAGTAGGATTGACTACTGCAATGCAGTGTTCACTGGATGTTCAAACTGTTCTTTATACAGGCTCCAGTTAATCCAAAATGCTGCTGCAAGAATTATTACAAGAACAAGAAAGTATGAACATATAGCTCCAGTTCTTAAATCCTTACACTGGCTCCCAGTTAAGGTTAGGGCAGATTTCAAAATGCTCCTTTTAACATATAAAGCATTAAATGGCCAAGGTCCGGCTTACTTGTCTGAACTTATCATGACTTACAAACCAGAGCACACATTAAGATCTCAAGATGCCGGTCTGCTTATGATTCCAAGGATTAATAAAATAACAGTGGGAGGTTGAGCTTTCAGTTACAGGGCCCCTAAACTGTGGAATGGTCTGCCTGCTACTATAAGAGATGCCCTTTCGGTCTCAGCTTTTAAATCCCGGATGAAGACACATTATTTCAGTTTAGCATATCCTGACTAGAGCTGCTGATTAACTGTACAGACTGCATCTCTGTTGTTAATCATTAGCACTAAAACATAAGTAACATGATAGTTATAATTTGTTACTAACCCTCACCTATTCTGTTTCTCTTCTCGGTACTCAAATGTGGCACTCGGTGCCACGGCCCACCTGCCAAGTTGTTTTGCCTGCCTAAGGTAAAGTCATCCCTGATGGAGGATCGCAGGAATCATAGGGTAGAGGGTCCTTTCATCAGACTGGCTTGCCAAGCAATGTTTCAGCTGTGGAATGGCCAAATGGGGGAGGCAGCTTGATGGCTGAGGCCTCAAGGACTCTAAACAAATCCAAATCATATAATGTGATATCATCTACTGTTAAATTCTGGTCCATACTTGTAAAATTTTTATTTTTATACTGTATTGAGGATTTGTTTTGATCTGTGTATTGTATTGTATTGACCCCCTTCTTTTTGACACCCACTGCATGCCCAGCCTACCTCATCAGAAACCTTAAGGATACAAAGCATGAGATGAGAGACTGGCACAAGGCAGTTGACAACAGCCAACTATTTTGGAGGTTTAAGGTGTGGTGCTTCCAGTACAAAAACATACCTAGATTATAATAACCATTTCTGCTATATGATTTTCCATGACCTGAATGGAAGCAATGGAAGGATTATGTAGTAAGTTTGTGTGAAGGTGGTTGGGTGTTCCCCCAGCATTTAGCACAGTCAATCTTTATAGCAAGACCTCCAAGTTTAGCCTACCACCTTCATCAGTTGTGGAGGAATGTGAAGTTGCCAAGGCAAGAGTAGTCAGCATACTGCTATTGTCTGCAGATGAGAAATTTTGGCATGTCATAAGTCCATCCAGACAGACAGGGAGTGGAAGCCCCAGAAAGCAGTGATGGAAGTAGAAACATTCTGTAAACAACAGGAAACTGTCTGTGAAATTGGCCTGGGACTCAGCAATTACAGCAGAAAAATATAGAGTAGGGCCACTTTGAAAAGCAAAAGAAAATCTGTAGTGCAATGGGACAGAGAATTGACTGAATAAGATTGCTGTTTAAGGACTTTTGAACCAAGCTCAATGGATGCAGTAGAACAAGGCACTTGAGCGCCTATTATCTTGGAAGGAATACTGACAAGGATAAATTGACCTTCCTCCTGTGCACCATGGCTGGCCTCTTGCCAAACACAAGTAACCTAAAAATATGAGGCAATGAGGAAGACTCTTCTTGTAAACAATGCTGTGCAACCCTCTGTAAGTTGAACCACATTTTGGCTGGATGTCCCAAAGCACTTGGAGAAGGTTGTTGCAGATGGCGGCACGATAAGATGGATTGGGTGGATCAATTGAGGATCAGTGCAACAAACAACTATAATCATCACAAGGACTTGTCATCTTCTTAAGAAAAGGAGATAACGAACCTAGGGCAAGATCAATAGCCAGAAACCCCCAGGCCATTTTGTATCAGGCTTTAGATTGGAACCCTATTGTTGGTGAAGGCTAACCTTGGTCTTTGCCAGCCCACCCAAGTGAGGTATACAGGTTAAGGGGCGAAACATTTACAGTATGATTGTGTAATAACTCCTGAAGATAGAGAAAGGTTTCCAAACCTTGTAGCACCATCCAAAGTAGCTCCTGCAGTTTTCTGCTTCACTAATCAGCATCACTAATATTTACTCCACTTAATTTAAAAAAGGCTGCTGTGATGCCTCCATGTCACACTGTTAAATGGATTAATTTTATTTTCTGAAAAAAGTCAGGTAACATTTTCAAAAATGTTAAAACAAAGACTGTATTTTAAAATACTGTAGTAAGAAGCTGTCAAAATTGCAATGAGATGTCCTAAATAACAAACATAATACAGTGCAATGTTAAATGTGCTGCATATCACTACTTGAGTGTGTTTGTGGTGTGATTGAGAACAAATAGAGAATTATAAATTGGGAAACAACAAAGAACACAATTACAAAAGCACAAATATTAATTAGACCAACTCCCCAAATTTGATTTTTTTTCCTACTACCCAACTTTCATCATCTACATATTTTCAGTGAAATAAAAGGTGTGTTACATGTGTTTTGCAATATAATTGAACTTGTGGATTCTGGTTTTATCAATAAACTGTAATTTTTCAACATAATGCGCCAGAAAAAGTATTTCTGCAGTTAAACAGCTTGTGTTTTAACTTGAAATTCAGCCCTTGCCATGTTTTCCAAGAATATATACTACTGTACAGTACATTGCAACATACTTGTGTGTTAGCCCAGAGTGAACGGGATTTGAAGGTAGCTGTCTGGAGGAAAATCACCAACTAGCTTAATTTTGATACAAATTTAGTGTTTCGGTTAAACTACTACCTAAGCATATCAGTCTATTGTGTTTGTTTCATAACATTAACATGCAACTTCGTGACCTAGAATTTAAATAAGTCGGTTTCAAAATGAACGATATGATTGCATGTAATAGCTATTGTCATACCAGCACCTACAGGATATGCAATGTGCTAGTCTTACAGCTAAAGTGAAATTGAGAGAAGTGGAATCTAAACCTTATACCTTTACCACTTAGATCGATTTATAACTATAAACAGCAACATTATGCAGAATTTACAGTTCATATTATAAGTATATTTAGCAAGCTGAGGTAATTACCAATTTTTATATACTAATATTTAGCTGTAAAACTGCGAACATATTGTGGAAATATGTAATTTTTGTTATTAGACGCTGAGATATATTCATTTACCAATGACCTGCTTATGATGTATAATTATAAACTAATTTGATTTCTTCATCTACGTGATCTCACTGTTTAAAATACGATACGGTTACATTAATGTAGATTCGCAGATTCTACGAAACGTCCAGTTGCTACTTTTCCGTTCTTCCAGAAACCACCAAACTATCGCTGGAATGATTGGCTGTCGATAAATGGGGCGTCTATGACAGTAATTGTTAATACGGATATCTGATTGGTAGTTGGTAGTGCAGAAGGCAGTACAAGAACTCACTTCCGGTGTGGGAGGCTAGTCTTTATCTTTACCACTTCATTTTGTTTTCTCACTTGGCTTCCATTTCCAGGAGGAGCGGATGCCATTAAGTGCGCGGCATTTTGTAGTTGGACATTAGCTAAGTATTAAAGCGTGCCATATACAATAAAGCGCTGTGCACCAACATTAAATATTTTATTTTCAAGTATTTAAAGTAAATTCGGAAGATTATATTTCGGTAGTTTTTTCTGCGGACTTTTTAAATTGAAGGCATTAAGACAAAATGGAGGCCGAGAGCAAATACCTTCCTGAGCTGTTGGCAGAAAAGGATAGTCTGGATGCTTCGTTCACTCACGCAATGAAACTAATAACCCAGGGTAGGTGATGTCGACAATTTGGAGAAAACGTTTTACATTATCGTTTTACCGTTTCTTTTGAGTTGGCGCGATGATGAGTTGCACCACGCAGCAGGCGTGCGAGGTGATCTGGCAGGCATCTAGGCCGGTTTTTTTCTTTCTTTCTTGTTAGCACGTTGTTGGGCCTTTGTTTTATGTATAGGGGGAGGGGAGCTTACGAATGCCTTGCATTGTGGCCTTCTAGAAAGCCTACTAATTGGGAGGGGTCTTTGATTGGTGAGACTTTTGTGTCCGTGCTGCAAGAAGCGCAATGTTTAATCTTTTATTTGTTTGCCGCCCCCCCCCTGTTTTTAAAGTATTTTTTTTTTTTTTTTTTTTTGTTCGTTCCTTCACCCGAGGCTCAGACTGGGCGTTAGAAACACAAAGGCATTTGCAGGCACTGGGCATTTTGAGAAAAATGTGTTAATACGTAAAATGTAATGGATCAAAGTATGCGCGTTTTTTCACCTTTATTACGTTCTTTTAAAAACACTCGGCAGTTTCATTGTTTTCTTTCAATTAGCTTGTCATGCTCGCATTATTTGCTTACTTTTAGTATACTTTTCTATTTTAGTGTTTAAAATGAGCAGAATTTGGTTGTATCGCATTGCTCAAAGGAGAGTGGTAGTTTGTCTGCGTTATGTTTGCAAAATGTGATGGGAAGTCTCCAACCCACATTTTCTTAATGTCGTGCCGTGTATTAAACTAATTCTGTAAAAAAAAATAAAAAAATACTTTCTTGTCACGATGACGTGGAACTGATCACAATGGGATATGGTTTGTTGAGTCCAGTCTGAGTATATAGATTTGACTGTAATAAATTAAATCGGGCAATACCTAGTCTCTGTTAAGCATTTCCCACCAGACCTTTTGATTGTAATACGTGCAAAGAGTGAGGATGACCGGAATCATAAGTTATTCTCTGTACCCAACTATCGGTGAAACAAAATATATTTTGTTAGCCTATATTGAAGTATTTTGTAACGTTCACTCTCTTTATTTTAAGAAATCGATCGGCTTCAAAAAGGGGAACCCAAAAAGGAGGATGACGATGGTTATTTGGATTTGTTTTCACACAAGAATATAAAATTGAAAGAGCGAATACTCATTCCAGTGAAGCAGTACCCAAAGGTTTGTAGAAAAGACTTTATTAAAATGTTGGTCTGATTTTATTATGCATTTTGTCATCCTGGCAATGGTAATTGCGTCAGTATTGTGCAGAGCAGTATATATTTAATGCCATTATGCTTTGTAGTATGTGCATGGAAAACGTTACTGGTATTTTTCAGTTAACTATATAGGTTGCACAAGGCAGGAGTAAGAGCACTGATGGCTCCTATTTTGGGCTGTTTTGTGTGGAGAGTCAATTTTTGTGAGAGAGTTGTTTGAAATAAGTACTTTCAAGACCTAGTACTCGACCCTCCAGTTACTTTTGGGTTAGTTGCATATGTGGTCTTTTAATTGATGACTTTTGTTCAGAGCAAGGTACAGGTGGGTGAAACTCATGACACGCTAGGGAGAATATTGCACCTGCAAATTAATACAAATAGGTTAGTAATTCAGATGTGCAACTCAGCAGTCATTTTAGTTTCTAATCAGAGAAAAATCTATTGGCCTGTTTTTCTGTCTTCATTTTATATTAAGCTTGATACTAGCTTTTTGATAAACCTTACCCCCTAGGATAAGTAGGGTAAGAACACGGAATGTTAGATGGATGTAAACCTGCTACCCCCATCAGCGTGAACATAACTGACAGAACTTGATTTCATGTAAGAAAGGATGGAGGCAGTAGTTCTTCCCTGCCTCCCCAGTAGTTTTCAGCCTTCAGTGGCAATGCATATTCTGAAGTTTGAATATCCCACGTTGATGTTGTGCACAAGTTGCATTTCTGTTTTTTAAAGTTGATGTAGTATCGGCTGGTGTAATTTAGTAATTTTCCTGATTTAATTTCAAAAACATTTGTACTAAAAGTATAATACAAATTTCATAGATTTTATTCATCTTAAAGCATTTTACATGTCAAAAGTAATGTATTGGTTTATTTGTTCCTCCTTTCCCCATAGTTCAATTTTGTTGGAAAAATCTTGGGTCCCCAAGGAAACACAATCAGGAGACTTCAAGAGGAAACAGGTGCAAAAATTTCAGTTCTTGGAAAAGGGTCAATGAGAGATAAAGCAAAGGTAACTTTTTTTTTTAATAAAGATGTATGCATGGTTGGTGGCAAACGGTCCCTGCTGTATTGTATTTTAGTAATCCAGATTGTAGCCTTTTTAGAATTTCAACAGACATCTGGACTTAAAAGTAATTTGAACAAAAGTATGATCTTTCCAGTGAATTGTCTAGCAAATATTAGAATTGACAACTTCCATTTTATCATTGCAGATCAGTTTAAATACCTAGAGGTCAACATCTCAAGTAGATCTAAGACATTTTCAACAATATTTTGTTGTTTGCATGGGTAAAATTAAACAAGACGTTCCTAGATGTTTTCCCTCCATCTTACTTTAGCAGGAAGAATTAACATTGTGCAGGTTATCCTCCCTAAGCTTCTGTACCTATTTCAAAACATCTACATATACATTAACACATTTTTTTTGAAATTTAGATTCAATCATAACCTATTTTATTTGTAATTTTGAAAAATCCACATATTCAAAGGTGACCCTACAATGACCTAAATCAGAAGGCAGCATGGCTCTTCCTAATTTTCAATTTTAGTGCTGGGTGGCAAACATACAAGCTATAAAAACTTGGACATTGACACAAATAAATGAACACACACTTGCTTGGTTTGCAATAGAAATGAAATCCTGCTGCACTTTTATGTTCCTTGCTTCGTACACCAGTAAATACAATGCATCGCTAATATACTAGCAACCCAATTGTCTTTCATTCACTCAGAATATGGAACCAGTATAGAAAGCACTTTAAGTTAGAGAGTCTGTGGCACCTTTACATGATCACCACCTTTTTTCCACCCACTCAAACCTAGTTTTTAAAGTATGGAAATTGTATGGGATTAAATCATTTAGAGATTTGTATATAAATGTCTTCGCATCCTGTGAGCAGTTATACTCCGAATTTGATCTCCCATCAACACTTTTTACACCATCTCCAAATTAGAAATCTTGCTAAACGAAATCTGCCAAGTTATCTCCCACCTATTTCTGTTCTAGAAGAGCTATTGATCAGTGTTGGGGACTCTGACATTTGTATAATACATTAAAAATATTTTAAAGTCCCTTCCTTTCAAAGATTCCAGAGTACAGTGGGAAAAGGATCTCTTGCTCAACATTTTAGAAACTGAGTGGAAGGCAGCCAAGTACAGAATTCACTCTAGCTCCAAAATATTCAATTATTCAACTTACTTTTTTATTGGGCACATCATGTTTGAAATTGTCCAAGATGTTTCCAGAGCAAGATCCAAACTGCAAACTTTGCAGTCAAGCCCCAGCTTCACTGAGCAACATGTTTTGGGCGAGTACCAAATTAACAGCATTCTGGCTGAAAATTAAATGCCGGTCAGACTGCCTTGGTGTCCCAATTGCTCCTAATCCACTAAAAGCTGCGTTTGGTATATTCTAGATGGACTTAGTCGAAGAACAAACTGTAATTGCCTTTACTTCACGATTAGCACATAGACTTGTCTTGTTCAACTGGAAGAATCCTCACCCACCTCTTAAGTCAGTGGTTAACTGATGATATACATTTGAAATTTAAAACCTGGCAGGACCTATCAGTAACATTTTAGAATAAGCATTTATATTGGGGCAAATACTCCTTTCTCTCTTTACTATTAACAGTTTTGCCCTAGTTGTTGGCATTCCTTCATGGGTGGGGGTTGATTTGATTTTAGTTTAGTTTCACTTGGTTGTATGGAATTTATGCTTTTAATATATTCTATAATTTTGTTCATTGTATCCTGTTCAAATTTAGGGAGCATTACACCAACTTCATCTGTACTCATTACAGCTAAAATTTTGTTTTTATCTATATAATATACTGAATGAAAAATGTTAATTATGTTAGAATATTGTTTGCTTATAATGCACTTTATGCTCTTGCATCATTTCTGATCTTGTATGATGTTTCATTCTGACTGAATTGTTGTTTTGAAATGTCAGTATAATTTACTTCCAATTGAGAAATTACCGCACAAGTCAGTTTTTTTCCTTCTCTTCCCCTTAGGAGGAGGATCTGCGGAAAGGTGGTGAGCCAAAATATTCTCATTTAAGCATGGAACTTCATGTCTTTATTGAAGTGTTTGCGCCAGCCCCAGAGGCTTACTCTCGTATGGCTCATGCAATGGAAGAAGTGAAGAAGTTCCTCATTCCTGTGAGTTGTTTTCCTGCAACAATTTTATGTTTTAATCTACACTTAAGGTAGTCTCAAACTGCATGACTTTAACTATTCCAAAACTGTTGAACCTTTCACAGTAAAGGACAGTTATTCTTGTCGGTCATCCCAGTGGTGTGTACATTTAACAAGTACAAACTAGCTTTACAAATTACAAAATATCTCCCATCAAACAGTCTTGATTCTAAAAATGGCATATTACAAACATGATTTTTTTTCTTATCACGCAACACTGGTTGAAGCTGAAAGACCAGCTCCTAGTACAAATAGAGTGCTGTAATTAGGGAAGTCATTTGTGTTTAAAATCTTGCAAGACCTCTCCATTGCTTCGATCTTCATGTGTCTTGGAACTGACACAGGGTTTTGCCTCTTCCACCTCATTTGTTTCTGTGCTTTAATTGGCAATTAAGTATCGCTGTTCTCAAAACAAGATTTTGTGCTTATGATTTCTAACATGCATGAAAGTTCACAAAAGCTGAAAAACTCAGTGGTGTTGCTTTGTTTGAATTGGAGCTTAAATTGTATGGTTTCCCTTTGTGAACATACTTTTTGAGAGCAGCAGCTGTTTAGTGTTCAATAATGTATCGGCAGCATTTCTTTCCAGTAGAAATTTGAGACCAATGGATGTTTATAAAAATGTTAAAAGGCAAAACAGTTTAGTGGTCAATGCACATCACATGACAAATTGATCAGTTTTCCACATAGTAAGTAAGAAAGTGAGGCTGATTTTTGTTTTAATGATGTTGAGGACCACATAATAGGTTTGAATTCTTTCAGAGCAAAAGTACTTGCTGCCAGTGAAGTTCTGTCTTGCAGGGTTTTATGTTAAGAATCTGAGCTGTGTTCAAATCACTGTAATGCTGCTAAGGGAAAATGGTTTGTATAATTTTTAAACTTCACTGTGCTAACCAGTCCTAGGTCACCGTTATCCTTAAGGAGGAATTTCAGGTCTCTTTCCTCATGCTGTTTGAAGGTAGAAATTGTACGTGGTGAAAATGAAAGAGATCTGAAAGTTATCACTTGTACTCCCTTTGCTTTAATGGGGTTTCCATTTAAATAAATTACCTCAAACTACCATGTTCCAATCTCCATGTGAACTACTTTTATTTTTATCTGGTCTTAGTATTTCCATCAGTGCTGCCTGGCAGTCACAAGTGTACATTTAGTGCACAGTGGGACTTGGGCATTTGTGGCTTCTTGGAAGCTAGAGGCACTTGTGATTTTCTCATATCATAGGTGATTCTGCAAAGTGAAATTAAATATAATTGTCAATGTCTGTTTATATAGCACATTTAAAGCAGAGGAATATTGTGGACAAAGTGTTTTACAATAACAAACATACAATTAACATAAATAGAAATAAAATAAATGAACATTAAAACAGAAGCAAGATTACATAATCACAATGAGGCAACTCAGTATTACTGAAGGTCACAGCAAGCAAGTGAATAGAAATGAGTCTTTATCTTGTTTTGAACAGTTCAATTGTAGACGACTCCTTTATGTAATGAGGTAGAGTTCCACAGGCAAGGAGCAGCAGCTGCAAAAGCCCTGCCCCCCTTGGTTTTACACTTGGTACGAGGGACAACAAGAGACAACTGACCAGAAGATCTAAGCACTCTAGATGGCTGATGTAAAGCACACAATTCAGATAAATAGGCAGGAGCAAGCCCATGTAAAGATTTAAAAACTAGCAATAAGATTTTAAAATCAATTCGAAAACTGACAAGGCAGCCAGTGTAAAGAAGTTAATATTGGAGAAACAGAATCGGACTCTTTCCTCAACCAGAAAGTGAGTGGCAGCATTATGGACTAACTGTGACCTGCATATCAGGGATTTGCTAATCCCAGAATACAGATAGTTGCAGTAATCAAGGCGAGAAAAGATAAAATCATGAGTATCCTTCTCAAGATCCCTAGAAGATGAAAAAGGCTTGATCTTACCTAAAAGTTAAAGCTGGAAAAAGTACCTCCTAACTACAGAATCTGTTTCTCAAGAGGTTACTGTCAAAAGTAACACAACATTTATGTATTTAGCACATTTCCATACAAAAAAATGTAACTCAAAGTGCTTTAAACAACAAGATTGTGGACTTGAGGTTTGCAAAAGACAGAGCCAAGAAGTCCAAGACCAACTTTGGCTTTAGCTGATGGACCCACTATAAGCACCTCCGTTTTATTTTGATTCAGATCAAGAAAATTACCCATCTTAGTTCAAAAAGACAGTTGTGCAGGTGATTCATTGCAGAGTTGCAGACGGGGAATATAAACCTGTGTATCGTCAGTATAGCAGTGAAAGGAAATGTTAAATTTCCAAAAAATAGCTCCAATAAGGTGAAGGTATATAGAGAATAAAATAGGACCCAAAATGGATCCCTGAGGAACACTACATTTAAGAGGAGCAGTAGACGAAACAGAGGAATTTAAAGTCGCTGAAAAGTGTCTACCAATTGGATATCGCCTGAACCAGTTAAGAACAGCCCCTTTAAGCCCAACAAGATGTTCAAGCCGCAACAGCAATATGTAACGGTGAATAGTGTCAAAGGCAGCAGACCGGTCAAGGAAGACGAGGACTGCAGCGCCACCTGAGTCAGTAGTAATATAGATGTCACTGAATACTTTTAGGAGGGCCGTCTCAACATAGCAATCTGGCTTTAGGAGTTATCAGGATATCTCCAATTATTGGAGTTAAGGTGATCAACCAATTGATTATAAATCTAGTATTTTAGCCAGAAATGGCAATTGGGAAATTGGGTGAAAAATTGGCTAGAACTCCAGGATCTAATTCTGCCTTTTTTTAGACAGGGATGCACCGCAGCATGTTAAAAAAACGATTGCACAACCCCCTCAACTAATAGAACCATTGATAATGGCTAGTAAAGGTGGACTCAAAACATCAAAGGCTTCCACTAAGTGGTGGTGTGGCACAATATCAAGAGGACTGAGGGTAGGTTTAAGGGTGTCTGTAGTACTTTTTAACTGTGAAAGTGACAAGATCAAAATATTCCAAGACAATGCCATGATTAACAGTAGGAAGTTCATAGCCAGTTGGAACAATTCCACAGTGGATTGTATCAATTTTACTGACAAAGTATGAAAAACTGCTCACATGAAAGAACAGTGCTATTTAATCCTGTCACAAAGTGATGGTGAATGGCTGCATTAATTGAATTAAATAAGACCCTAGAATTCTTAGAATGACGGGATACTAAATCGGTGAAGAAATCATGTTTAGCTTTCTTAACTGCAACCTGGAAGTTGAATAGAGTAGTCCTAAAAATCTGTTTAGAAGCCATCAGTCCATCTTTTTTCCAACACCGTTCCACAGTTCAACAGGCGCCGCTTAGCAGTCACGTAGTTTCATTTAGCCATTGTGTTGCATGTATTATTGAACAAGCATGTAAAGTAAATGATCTTGCTTGGTAAACTGTTGTATTAAATAGTAATAGCTTCAACAGAACAGAAAAGAGCCACATTTAATGGGTCAGACACTGAATTACTAAGGCTGTACCATGATGCATTAGAGGCGGCCTTCATTGTACTTTGTTTCTCCTTCATATGCAACCATTAACTGTATTGCCAGGCTTTCTGCTGCAGTTGTTGCACTCTAGTAATTCATACATGAGTTCATTATTTTCAGCTGATCACTTATACTTTTGACAAATGTTTTTGTAGATATGAAATGAACAATTTTTGTTCTTTAGAAGTAGTTGTAGAGAAAAGCCAAGCAAAATAACACCTTTTATTGGCTAAGTAAAATGATTACAATATGCAAGCTTTCGAGGCAACTCGGGCCCCTTCAGGCAAGATGTAATACAGAAACTGAAGTTTCCCGTGTTTATATCCACACACTAGGTAGTTGCAAAAATGTAAATATTTATCTGACCAGCTGAAGCAAAAATTGATTTTACTGCAGTTGTTGAAATGGCATTGGCTGTTTCTTTTCCAACAAGAAACTAACGTGGTTGTTGAAAGTTAACTGAAATATATACTGAGAGTAAGGTATTTGAATCTATGCTCTTCTAATCCTTACTGCCGCTAAGGTTTTCTTTATTGCCAATCCTTATGTCTGGGGGGGTGATTTAACTTTTATTGATTTAAGCATTTTCAAAGATATAGAAATGTACACCCTACAGTAGAATTTAGAAGAGATTATTCAGTTTGTATTCAACTAAATTCCTATTATAAAATCCATTTTTTATTCAACTAATGGGTGACCGCAAATACACTGGTCAAGTTTAAAATCTTGGTAGTTTGAATCCTGATTCTCTAACTTGATGATATCCGTATAGTAGTTTTTCCATTGAAACAGAACCCTTTTTGAAGCCAGATCTTTTGAAGAAACATGGTTTGTTATATTTAAACTTGGTTTTTATCCTGTACTAACTTTTCCAAAAATAACCGTTTAGCAGTGTTAACTATCTCAACCTGGAATTTTATAGCAGGAATACTGTAGCAGACCAATGAATGGTTCTATTTAGCTCATTTTTGTGATGTAGCTGGTGCTGTGTAAAGGGATATGGTCTTAATTTTTCATATTTTGAGGCTTTCCCTAGATAGAAATATGGTAATGTCATTTGGTTTAGAGAGTTGATCATGCCTTTGTTAGAACTGTACTTTTTCAATGACAATTACACAATTTTTAGTGATCTTGCTGACCATTTCAAGCATGTTCAGGTATGCAATCTGGGCTTCCATTTGCATGGTGCACACCTTTTCTAGCTCATGTTGAGTTCCAAGTTCTGAATATATTTGCATGTTACCTTTTGAGCAATTAATTAAAACCTAGCATTTTCTCATTACGTACTAAGCAGGACATGATGGATGATATTTGCCAAGAGCAATTCATGGAGCTGAGCTACCTGAACGGGGGACAAGAGCCAGTTCGTGGGAGAGGTGGCCCACCAGTGAGGGGTCGTGGTGCTCCTCCACCTTCATCTGCTAGCAGGTAATAATCACAACTTTGAAGCTCTGACTTTGTCTCAAAATATATGCTTATGTACTTAGGTGAACTTATTTTTAATTTATGCTTTCGAGTATTTTTCAATCGGTTGAATCACTAACATTCTTCCAGCTAGAACATGCAATATACAGGCAGTCCCTGGGTTACATATGGGATAGGGACTGTAGGTTTGTACTTAAGTTGAAATTGTATGTAAGTCGTAACAGGTACATACATTTAATAAATGCTATTGTTAACCGACTGTAACCAAGTGCTCTGCCAATGAATGGAGTTTCACCTCTCTGACCTTTTTATTATTTCTACTTTATTTTCAGTGATAGTTTTTCTTTTTACTGTATCACCAGCACTTGCATCAGATTTGTTTGAGACATTGTTGAAGGGTGAGGACACTACACTACGTGAGCAGCGAAATCGCTGCCGCTTGCGGCAGTTACTGAGGCACATGTGTCACAGCTGTGGCCCCGTTCGTATGTTGTAGGTCAGATGTCCGTAACCTGGGGACTACCTGTAGTTGACATGCTTATGCCTTTAGCTCTGTGTGCTTCCTCTTGCAGGATAAATAAATGTTTGTTAAAATGGAGACTTCAAGTGTCAAAGATTTGCTATGTTTATATTTGGATTAAAGAAGTTCATGATGTGCATGACTAGTTTGTACTGGCACATTAAGTATTTTCTACAATGTGCTTAAGTGTAGGGTTATCTTGGATTTGTTTTACGTGATAAAGTTGGTTGAACTACCTATGTTTTAGGTTGTCGGTTGAATGGTGCCAGTATGGCTTTAGGGAAATAAGGATCTGAGTTCTGTTCAAATGTGGACTTGTCAGCAAGGCTGTAAAAATATAAACATTTTTACACTTCGTTCTAAACTGCATCAGCTTATTAATGTGGTGCTTTTTTAAAAAAAAAAAAAAGCCATGTATTTGATTTGTGCCTTAAAACACTTGTAAATAAGTGTGTGGTATAAAAATGCACCAAATATACAGAAATATTGTTAATGATTTAGATTTTTCATCTTCATCCGTGTTTATGGTGGTCTTTTTGTCTCAGGGGTAGAGGGGTACCTCCACGTGGCAGTGCATCCAGAGGAAGTTCAGTCAGAGGAGGCTCTGTGCGAGGTGGACCAGCTGGTCGTGGAGGGCCACCCTCTCAGTCTGTCCGAGGGAGAGCCCCCTCATCTCGAGCTGGACCCGCTCCTGGTGTGCAAAGAATGCCATTACCTCCTCACCCGGAGCCATATGACGAATATGTAAGTCCTGTCTTGTAATTTCTTGTATTTTTAGCTGAATGTGTTTGTTCAGTCTTGCATGGATGTTCCTAATTTGAATGGCTTAGTTGTACACAATTTGTGTGTGTTTTTTTTTTTTTTTTTTTTTAATTCACAAATTTCTTTCTGATTTAGGCTTATGAAGATACATACGCAGAGCCCAGCTATGATGCTTATGAAAGTTACTTTAGTCAGCCCCAGGCGTAAGTTGCATTTAAAATATGATTTTGTAACACGGTATGGGTGGTGGTGTACTTTTTGTATTCCAGACTTTTATTTTTGTAGATTAGACTAGTTAGAAAGGCATTACATAAGGTAGCCATTTTAGTTAACATTGTTTAAGCTATCTTGATTTATATAAATCATAGGCTTTTGTTGCCTATTATGGCAGAATTTCTGGTCAGGACTCTGTCTGAGAACAGGATAGGAGTTGGGCAATAAGCTGCTGTTGTAGAACATTCCCCATTGTAAATAGTCTCTGTTCTTGTAGTCTGGCTGTCCAAATACAATGAGTAGTGATATCAGGCTCCATGTTCAAAGTGTGCTCTTTTAATTTTTGTAGCAAAAATACACTAATACCATTGAAGAGTGAAAGTATTGTGTTTTAAGGTGTTTTACCAGGTTGGTAAAGGGCTGTGCACCTCTTCGAGTTCTGAGGGACTATGCTTTGAGTGAGAGAATAGAAATGCAAAAGTGTGTTCCATTTGGAAGTGCCCTTGTACCCGTATGTAGGTGCTAGGGTACTGAATTTCTGGGGTTGGCAGTAGTAGCTCCACGTAGAGGGTTCCAGAGTTTGGTCAAAGTTCAGAATGTGAAGAGAAAACAAGCACTCAGTTGTAGGATGTTAAGTTCACTAAGCAAGCCCACCTGTTATACAGTAGTGCAAATTCCATTAAGGAAGACACCAGAACCGTGTGATCAACCCCCCCCCCCCCCCACTTGTGTTATACCGCTGCTCTTTGACTGATAAATGCATCCATGCACCATTTACAGTCGATTTGAGTTGAAGCTAGCTGCATGAAACTCCTAATGACTGTCTTCAATTCTACTACACAAGGCTATCAAAACCACTAGACCCATCCAGCCTCAATTGCAGTGACCTATTCACAGCTGTGACCAATATACTGCCCAATGGCTTGTCCAAAATGGAGATGTTGAGTTGGCGTATAACTACTTTCTTTGGATTCATTGATGGCAGATCGCCATCTGTTCAGTATACGTTGGTTTGGTTTTTAAATGGGTGAGTTCTGTTATAAAGTTTGACAATTTTTTATTTCCAGGGATACCGAATATTATGATTATGGACATGGGGAAGCTCAGGATGCTTATGAACCCTATGGTAAGGCCTCTTCTTGCACTCTGCTTTCATCTACTTTTTATGTGAAATGTGTAGTTATTTTTTTTTTCCCCCTTATCTTCTGTATAGGTCAGGATGACTGGAATGGTACTCGGGCATCAATGAAAGCTCCACGGACGCTTAAAGGGGCTTACAGGGATCACCCATATGTGCGATATTGAAAGGGCGTTAATTTCAAAAAGCACATTGTTCACTGACTTCAGTCTTCTGTGGCAACTTTCGCTTTACCAGACAAAAGTAATTGTCCATTTGTTTTTCTACTCTGTGGACTTCCAGTCATTTTGAAAATTGCTTCTGTATACATTGAACATTAATCTTAGCCAAGTTAGGCAATGCAGAGCTAAACTTTGTTTACAAGCTCTATCTTCCCTTCGTTTCTGCATCCTGTTGAAATTTGTCTAAATCAAAATACCCTTTGAACTAACAAATGAAAATATTTCAAGTGTGTAGCTTAAAATCCTGTAAGATTTGTTTTTCCGTACTTTAAAATTACAGTTGCAGATTCCCATTCCGGCTACATTTCAAAATTCTTTCTCCCCCCTTAGAATTTAAATGCCATCTTTTAAAATGTCAAATGGGTAAAAATCTACTGAAAATTTAGACTTGGTTTAAGTAAATTGTAGGGAACATTTTTAACACTTCATGCAAATGCTATAGTTAAGATTAATTTTAAATAGTCTTAAAACGTTACGTAAAATTCTTTTTTTTTTTTTTTTTTTTAAAGGAGTTTTGAAATATAGCCCCAATAGACCTTGCTGAGAAATAGTCATTAAATGTTATAAGAGCCAAGTTTGTGATTCCTCCCCCCCCTTTTTATTTATGTTTATGAATAATATGGATAATTGACCAAAGGTGTGGCCTAAACTATGGTTTTGTCAGTTACCTGAAAAACTTTTAGAAAGCAATTTGAAGTAATTTTTTATTTTATTGGCTTTTGGGGACTGTTTTTCACTGGGTCTATGGATACTTACAAAGCGGGACACTGCAGCTAAAACTCGATTCTGTGTATATACATAAAACAAAAGTGTATATTTGCATTTAAATCTGTACCTTCTCTCTAAAATGCATAATGCTCCATGTGTAAGCTTGCCTAAATAGGTAACTAAATATCTGTCCAAAAATGTTTTGCAGCAGTTTGTCAATAAAGTTTAGTCTTTTTTTTATCAAACTTAAACTTGTTACTTTCTTTCCCTTTTTAAAAAAAAAAAAGACTTTAAAAATTTCCAAAGATAGTGGTTAACATTTCAAACATTAAATTTTATTTTGCATGTAGTTTTTGGAGTTAGTTTTAAAAAAATGTAAAATGTCTGAAACAAATACTAGTGCACCCAGACTATGGTATCTTTCTTTTTTTGTTTGATTTTGGGTGTATTCATTTTTATATTTAAAAAAAAAAAAAAAAGACCCTAGAGGTAAGAATTTTTATATCCCATATAAAATAAAACCATTATAGTTGCTTTTAATTTAGGTTATGTTGTCAAAACAAGTCTTCAAGAAATGAAGTAATGTCTGGGTTTGTATATTAATAAAATCCAATCTTTAAAAAAAAAAAAAAAAAAAAAATTAATCTGAATGTATATACACTTAATGAGATCAATGTATTTGTAGTCTCTGAAATAACTTCCACAACCATTCAAGTCAGCTTGCAGGGTACTTATGTCATGCTTGATGCAAAGAAACGTGGCTGGTTTTATTAACGAAAATTATCGCAGGAGAGAGAAGGGATGAGTAAACCTAGAGCGCATCACAAAAAAGGTAACCCTAACCCTAAATCTGTAATTTAATATTTTATATAAACTGTGATAGCTCCTCCGTATTTTTGCTTAAAAAATCTGTTCAGTTTAAAGAAAAAAAGAGAAAAAAAAACTCGTAGAAAAATAAATTATGTAGTCATAAAATGATAAATTTAGTACTAGTTTTGTTCTAATATTTAATATTCCCCAGTGTGATATTTGTAATGCAACTCTTAAAATTAAAAATCAATATTGGCATTTATGGTGAACAGTTGAGCTGCTGCTGATCTGTTTGTACAAACTTAAACTTCTAAGTTCATGTAAATATTTTAAAGATGGAGTTGCATGCTTTAATTTTTAGTAAGAGAAACCTTGCATGACTCTTTTGGCTTTCTGAGTTGTTTAAGTGTTTTTATTTTCTGCAGGAAATAAAGATGTTCCAGAAAAATGACTTGACCATTTTTCTTCAGGTAAGACCAACTTTTTTAATGTAGTATAAAGTAAATCTAGGTGTTGGTTATAGAGACCCGAAGCCTTAAATGCAGTACTTGGCCCAAGGTGTGTAACAGTCCTTGGCAGGTCAATCTGTTACATAGCTCACTAATTTTTTTGTCTTCTACTTGGACATTTCTGATCATGAATGTAGTTATTAAAACATTGTAACACCATGCATCTTGGTGTGTTTTTTTTAGCATGGGCCAGTTTGTTAGTCATAATAAGCATGGCAGACAAGCCTTTCCCAGTTGTGAATTCCATACCACTGTTGATACATTAACCTCCAGTGTTCCTGTATTTGTTTCAAATTCCAAGGTTCTGGTCAACTATGCCTTTAGGCTTTAAGACCAATATCCAGCAGATTGGAAACACTGATGTAACAGAAAGGAGTCCTCCATTACTTGCTGTATAGAATTTGGGATTACCTTTGGTAGAGGTGAACTTCCCTGGCTGACAAAGATGAATTTAAATCCTAACATCGTTTGGGAGTGAATCTTTCAGACTAGTATCAAAAGCAAAAGTGGATTTTGATGGGCCTGTGCATAACATCTAATGTTTGCTTCTGCTACTACTACTAAAGAGCAAAAGCAGAGCAGGAAGGAGTGGAAAGGAGGGAGCAAGCTGCCCTGTGTGGAATAGTTTCAGGTAGCTATCCAAAGTAGTAGCCATGTAAGATGTTTTCAGAAACATTCAGTATAAAGTTGGACAGAAGCTTGGTGGTTTCATCGCTTTGAAAACAATGATCATAAAGCATTGTGCCAGAAATAGTATGCAGTACTGAAGTTAATAGTTTATTTCAGATATATAATAACTTTCATATTCTGAATAGAATTCTTTTGTAGGAATGCATTTATAATCCCCTTCAGCTCTCCCCATATTTGGTTTAAATTTGAGGAATAATCCTTCCAAAAGGTTTAATAGCAAAATGACGTCCTTAGCACTGGGAAATCTTTGAAACTTGGAATCGGTTTTATAACAGATTTCAATCAAGTTTTCCCCAAGAAGAAATATCCATCCTTTTTCTAAACCAACTTTTAACTTGAGCAGAGTTTTGGAAAGCTAGAGCTTTTCCCTGCAGTAAGAGTGCAATTCAGGAACAATCCCTAGGCAGAATTGTGGCACATGCAAGGGCCAGTTCACCTTGGCCTGTCTGCCTAACCTGCATGTCTTTGGACTATGGGAGAAGACCAGGCTACCTGTTAGATAATAGGAAAGCATTCATCTATTTACAAGGGGTCTGCCCTTGATAGGGTAATGGTTTATATTTGCCCTTTAATGTCCTTAGTTGATATACTGTGGAATTTTCTGGTGCTTGAAGTAATGCCTTACAGACTCGTTAATTTAATTGGTCATATTAAAGTTTTGTTCTTAGGTGGTTGAGAGAATTCTTGAAGAGATTATCATCCTGCTAAACGCTGGAATTTTGAAATGCTGTCATGGGCATTAAGGTTCAATTTGTTGCTTTTATAATATAGTACCATTTAAAATGCCAAGAATATTTGAGATTTCTAGTGAGATAAAGGTGGAGAGCAAAACTTAAATTTGAAAACACTATCCATTCTCAGTTTTATATTATCTGCCTATCCAGAATATTGTGGTGCTTGCCTTGCACTAAAGAATGCTAATCAGTTTTGGACTGATTTGTTCCATTCAAACTGCCATTAATTTACAAGTATAGTAGCATTTCTGTTCACAATAGAAGCATGATCTAAGAATAGATGAATTTGTATTATATGCTTCAAGTTCATTTTAGTGATTGTAGAATGTATGTGCTTCAAAATAAACAGCATATAGAATGTACTTTAGCTGTTGGAGACTTTTAAAATTAAGAGATGTTTGCTGCAGCTTGTTTGTGTCCACAGGTGAGCAGGAGACGTGTGTATCACACTGAAAAGATGGGCTTTTTTTGAAATCGCAGGTTAACTTGTTGCAACAACCAAAGGTTACTTAAGGCAGCTGTTCCTGAATTGGTTTCAGCTTCAATTCGTTCAGAGTTCCAAGGTATAGTAGCGAGCATGGTGGGTTTTTGTTTTTTCCCTCCATTTGATCGTTTATTTTTTTTATCTATTTTCAAGGTTGCTGTGGAATTTTGTAATTTAACGGTAGAGTTGTGCCTTTTAATTTAAAGCATTACTTTATTTCTGAAAAAAAATCTTGTTTTGTGCAATTGTGTAACCAATTAAATTGATATCAGTAAGGATTTAGGAAAGACAAGTGAAAGCTAAAATGCAAGTTTAACTGCTTCAATTTCATTAAAAGCTACAAAACTGCAGACAGCAGGTATTTTTCACTGATGGGAATGTTGTAATATTGACCTTTCATCCTTTTGGACTACATTAAAAACATCTGTCCTTTCATTTTCATAATTGTAAATTGAGTGACCAGTTAAATCATGAATTCTAGATTTATTTTGTGAAGCAACTTAGCCGAATGTCTTTGTTTTGCAGGGCCGGTTATCCATAAATTGGCTGTCAACATGAAGGTAAACAATGGGTGCCTGTCAGCTGATTGAGTGTTGCAATTATTAGTACCAGACACAGATGTTTATACATTAACAAGTGACAGGTTCTCAACATATAAAGTTTGTTTTGTTGCATCTAAAGCAAACTACTGTTAGAAGCTTTTTTATTGTTAGTATAAAGCTTGGTTCTGTATCATATTGAGAAATAAAATGCTTTCCAGAATTTTTTTTGTAAATTCTAAATTTTTTAGTTGAATTCTGTGTTAATTTGTGAATGTATTTGGAGACATTACCTTGAACACTGCATGTTGAATGATTCTTGCAGATAAAATGTTTCTGTGAGCTTTTCCCATTGACCTACCAGCTTTATAGGCATTGTATACTCTGTTGCTATAAATTTATAGCTTATGTTCGGTTTAAAAATATTAATGAAAACTAGCACTTTGCTCTAATTTAGACAGTTTTAAAATTAGTCTTGATTAAGCCACCATTGCAAAGTAGGTGAAATAGGCAGGATATTTTTTTATTTAAGAAAATTCCTCTCAAAAGAATTAAATCATGAATTGGACAAAGCTATAGGATAACCACCGCTCAGTTGTACTGCTAGATATTTTCCATCTTTTATACTGAAGGACCTATGAGATTCACCATAAGCTGGACACCACCTTAAGTGTGGTGCATACCTTAAACTGGGATATTTTAATTCTTTTAATTGTTTTTAGGTTATTTACCTATCCCACTGGTTGACTTACTTGCCTTAACACTAGATTTACAAAAAACTCAAAACCGGCCCACCTTAAATCCACTTGCACCTCTCACTCATTGTCTTTTGTCTTGTAAATGTGTTAAACCCAAGCAGCCTGCTATCCCATCTTCCCACTGCTGCAGAAACGGAAAAACCTCTCCCAGCTCAAGCCTTATCTATCAGGGAGTTGGGTACCTAGAGCTGTATAGGCTAACAAATGTATCATTATTTGGAACACATGCATTTTATGTCTGTTCTGTGTCTACAAAGATCTAAGTGTAGAATGACAGGATATGCAAGAAATTCTGAACACATCTGAAAGACAAACTTCATGTTTTAGTACTTACACTTCATGTCAATTTTGTATGTGGGAAGACTGATGTCCAAATATCAAATGAGCTCTTTCAGAAAATGTACAAATGTATCAGAACAAGTGTGCTTTTATTCAAGACTGTAACTGAAGGAAAAAATCTGGTTAGTGTGACTTGTTATGGCTGCTTTGGTAGGTAACAACTGTTGACTCAAATCAACAGGTCGTGGGTTCAAGCCTTCCTGGGTCCCAAAATGTTTTGAGTGGTGAGCTGCTCTTACTGTTACTATTGTACAATAAAAACATTTGATTAGTCTGGTACAGACTGTAAATGTATGGTACTTGTAAAGGTTAGCGCTTTTTTTTTTTTTTTTTTGTGGTTTTTTTTAAATATTTTGTTTCATGCTCCCCGATCCAACAGTTTTCAAATAGACATGCTGTAACGGAGGTGAACTCTGTGCAGAATGAGGGTTCTACATCGGAAGAGCAGAAGTCCTCCCTACAAGAAACGTCCACTCGCACACAAGAACGCAGCTGCACCAGCTGTAAAGGTGAAAGATGGGTCCATTTGGATGCAGGAAGAGGTTTGGCATCCTGCCAGTCAGTCTGCCCCATAACCTGTCCTTCAACGAAGCAGCACAGCTTACAGAGCTTGGCAACGTATCATGCCACGACGTGTTTGTTTTTGTGATGGTCTTTACATAAACATTGGATGTGTGTATGTGTTGTCTACACTTCATCTTGCTTTAGCTGGAACAATCTGTCAAGATTAATGTCCTTCCTAAGCTTTTTCTGTTTCAAAACATTCTCATATCCATCAAATCATTTGTTTTTAAAAAGTTACATTGACTCACAACCTCATTTATTTGGAATTCAAATCATCCATGTATCCACAAGACAACCCTAAAGCAGAAGGATGCCTGGCTCCACCTAACTTTAAGTTTTATTACTGGGTGACAAATGTACAAGCTGCAAAAAACTGGACATTAACACAAATAGATGAACATACACGTTTGGTCTGCAATAGCTATAAAATCCTGCAGTACTTTATATTACTTGCTTTGCACCCCAATAAATGCAAGTCATCAATATAATAACCCAATTGTGCTATATTCACTCAGAATATGGAACCAATGGTGGAAGTACTTCCAAAATACAGAAGCTTTTGTCTGTGGTGCCTTTGCATAATAACCTCCTTTTTCCACCCTCTCAAATGTACACCGGTCAGGGATTGTTCCTGCATTGTGCTGGGGCTGTTGTGACTCTGGATGGATAGATGGATGGAAAAATTAAACTTGCTACGAAGATATTTCAATGTTCCTTAAAAGTTTTGAAGAATCAATGTTCTAAGCTTACAATTGGCTTGACATTTATTGCAGAGCTTGTGTGGCAATTGGTTACTTGGAGAAAGAAAAGGAAGGACAGGAATCAGGGGTTAGTATGTTTGAAAGAGACAGTACTACTACAATAAATTATTCCATCGAGGGTCTTGCACAGCGCTCCAAGCATCTTGCAGAAGGCAGGAACAGCTCTTGAATATAAAAATGTGTGTGACCTTTATGCTAAGTTTAGTTTTTATACATCTGAAAGTGTGCATGGAAACGGACAAACGCAACATTTTTGTGCGTATGCACCATTTATACATGAGGCTTCTGGAATACTTTGTGCAGTTTTGGTCTGCACTACAAAAAGGACTAGGCTCATTCCAGGGAGACGGGGGGATGAATTATGAAGAAAGATTAAAAGAGCTGAGCCTTTTTAGTTTAAGCAAAAAAAGATTAAGAGGTGACATGATTATAGTATTTAACATTATGAAGGGAAGGGACTTATTTTAAAATGAGTTCATCAGGGACACAGAAGCTTGTTAAGGATGCATTTTGCCCAAAAATTAAAAAGTTTCATTTGTTTTGCTAAATCTTTGAGGCACTTTTTTGGGGCCAAGTGACTGTAGGAGCTGTGGTCAAAATAAAACCACAAATTAAGAAAAAGGAATGTTAAATGAGCGTTTTTGGAATAACTAATAATGTAATATGACAGTAATCTTGCCATCCAGGAACAACAATCCTACTGTAAATTATTGTGGTGGCAGCGTTCCATTATCGGAGACTTCAGCACTGCTCAGGAGGATGTGTGAAACAAAGTACAGGCAAATTCCTGCAGAAGGTCTGTGGTCCATGGACAGAAAGTTGAAAATGGGAAGATGGTTCCCCTTTGACATAAATGTGACCCCATGTATGTTTCTATTTGGCCTAGTCAGTTCCCTGACCTAAATCCCTTAAGAATGGCTTGAAGAGAGCAGTCTATTATTGCTAGCTGATTGCTTTCCCTTTTCAATTAGATGTTGCATGAGACAATTTGTAAATAGTACTGTGAAATAGTTATTTTATTTGCCTTATTTTTAAGCCATAGGAAAGGAAAGGCAAGCATTGTGAAAGGTAAAGTTCATTTTCTAAATCCCTTGTAAAATGCAGCCTACTTTTTGTGTACTATCGGTGGTGGAATGGTAGCAGATTGAATTTATGTGAATAGAGTTGCATACATCCGAGATGGAAGTGTGAGCCACAGATGAGTAGAATGTGTGTTCTTTGACACTGAGACAGCAAGACCTACCTTCATCCAAAGGGGTGGAAGCACATTGAAAAGAAATATGACTCCATGGCTCTGCCAGAAACTAGAGTGTGAAAAAGAAACTCCATATTGCTGCCAGCTTGCGAAAATGCCATACAGGTGGAGTGGCCTCATTCTGTCATACACTGTGAGGAGCTACAAACTTACTGCACATTTATTTCATATATAAAATGATTATCTGCCAACAGAACAACAGAGCTGCAGGTTGAGTGGCAGTGACAGCTGGGACATGTGTGGTGCTGGGATCAATTTCCAAGTTGTCAGGGCACTGGCTGTAATTTAACTTATTCCAAAAATATCTTCTGCATACAAAATAGTCATCAGCTATTGACTGCCTTCTTTTTTGGTGTCAGTTTTCAGAGAAGAGGTGCAGAGGAGAAAGCCAAGCTGAGTGCTATACAA
The DNA here is from genome assembly GCA_026402145.1 of Polypterus bichir lapradei. NCBI lineage: Eukaryota > Metazoa > Chordata > Cladistia > Polypteriformes > Polypteridae > Polypterus > Polypterus bichir. Next base: position 8,049,570 of record JANRMT010062848.1, read on the forward strand.
TCCTATGTTTCAAGGCATCTCATGGGAGCTGTAGTTCATTCTAGGCCAGCATTCACCATTGTAACGCACACTTACTGACAGGGCAGCCAGAGATCAATATGCTGTACCTGGTTATGTTTTCAGTAAAGATTCAGCCACACAGACAGGTTGCCATGTTATAAAGAAGGGGCCCACGCCTCTTGAGTATGTGATTCTTTAGATGATAATCTAAAACAAATGTTTAGTTGATACACATAAAGATCTAACATTTTTAGTGTCTTCAATCTATATCTAAGCTGTTATGTGTATTTCTTGCTGTAACTGATAAAAGGTTCTCAGCATTTAAGCACAACTGATCATTGTTAAAGATAATTGAAGTGATAAAGGTTCAGCTCTTGAAATAGTGGCTTAATTTCAATGAATTGTATTAAAAACTAGCTGTGAAATTTTGTAAGACAATGGCCGTCTGTTATAATGTTGTTAGTTAATGAAGTGTGTGAGAAATAATATGTAACTAACTCTAATTTTCTGAACACAATATTTTTAGTTTTCCTGATACCAAGGACTGATTTTATTGCTAAACAGTGTGTTGTAGTAGTTAAAGCTTTGGACTTAAAACCCTCTTTTTGGGGGTTCACAGCCTTCTACTGACACTGTGTGACCAGGAGCAAGTCACCAGTCTGTTATCCAATTGAAAAAGCAAAAGAAATGCAACCAACTGTACTTCAGATGTTGTGAGTTGTCTTGGATATAGACATCGGTCAAATAAATATTAATAATTTTATTAGGTCACTGGAACTGCTTACCCTTGAACATGCTGCATACAATTGTCCATGAACTCTGCATTAAATAAGCTCATGCTTTTCCTAGTGACTTGGCTTTTTTTGAAAGTCATTGTAAAACACGATTTTACCAAAAACTGTATTCTTTTGAGTTTCGATGAGTAATCAGTAGGGATAATATGAAATTTAGGAACATATTATTGTTGTTATTAGATGTGTACAATTTTAATTTGTTTACACACTTTACACAGGTATTTTTGTGTGTTTTTCAACAGCTGTATGTAGCCTCCCCTTTAAAGTACGCAGATACGAAAGTAAATGAAAAGAATTTTGGAGAGCGAGGATAGTTTCAAGGTGCACATGTAAATGTAAATGAATTTGGAGGTCAAGGGTGGGGGGTTCTCTTTCAATGTTTGTAAACATGAATGTATATTACAGTAGAGTAGCTCATGAGGGGTCCAGGGACATTTTTGGATTTCAAGATATTCGGGTCTTAGCCCTCTCTGTAATTGCTGCACAAAGTCTTGCATGCATATAAAATTGAACAGTGGAACGGGGGGTTAGGGGTTCTATTTGGCTTTCATGCATGTTCATATAATAGCATAACATTAATCATGAGCTATAATGTAAACAAACAACTCAGGGGTATCTTTGGTGTTTAAACCAGAAACTAAACAGCAGCCAAATTCTACTTCACAAAAGATTCATACAGTCAGGAGATAGTGCCTTGCTCCAATTTTATTTCGATTTTATGAAGTTAGAGTGAAACTGAAAAGAAGCAAATTACAAATAATTACTGATTTAAAATAAACAATATAACTTTGTTATAAACCTATCCAATTAACCTAAAAATAATTTGCTTTCCAAAGATTTGCTTCAATGGAACTAACAAACACTGACTATTCGTGAAGCTTGCTGTCTGACTATGGACAGGAAATAGCATTTTTGTTATTTACTATTTAAGATTGAAATAATGATAGAAAAAATTAACGAGAAACATATTTTTTAAAAACACTTCTTTGATTCATCTGTGGCTTCAAAGTTTACAAACATTTTAGGCAACCAGTCCATTTGTAGTGCTTACTACAATAGCGAGAATAATGCAAATAGTAAGGTGGAAAATTTTAATACTAAAGTGAGATCTGCCGCTGACATAGTCACTCCTGAAAAAAGAGTTAAAAAAATCATCCAGCACTATTACACCATGGAAGACCCAGAGTGTCTGATCTAAAGAGAGCATGCCAGAGAGATGAGCGTAAATGGAGGAAAACTAAAGTGATTATCTACTATGAGACACTGAAGGCTAAAATAACAGAATACAACAACATAGTCCATCTTGAGAGGTGGTGCTATTTCTCTAGAATTATAAATAACAATGCTGGTAATTCCAGAGTTTTATTCTCTACTATTGATCATTTGCTAAATCCAGGTCACTCAATGGAATGCTTCCAAAGAACTTCCAGTGAAACTTGTGAGGCTTTTGCTGTATTTTTTAATCACAAAATTAATGATATTAGAAATAATATAGTATATCTCCCCAATACTGATCCTCTTAAACCCAGATATTCCATTTTAAAAAATTAAATTCTTTCACCAGGATAGATTTACCTGATTTATATAAATAATTTCTCAACTGCGACCCTCCACCTGTGTCCTTGACCCAATACCAACAAGTTTTTTCAAAGAATTATTGGGTGTGCTAATTGATAGTATTCTTGACATAGTAAATTCATCATTAGGAAGGGGGTCTTCCCAGACTGTCTTAAGAATGCTGTAGTTAACCCCTGTTGAAGAAAAATAATCTTGACTCCTCTGCTTTTGAAAATTTTAGACATATTTCTTAAGTAAAATCCTAGAGAAGGCAGTCATTGTGAGCTAAATGATCACCTTAATAAACATGCTATTCTTGATAAGTTTCAGTCAGGTTTTAGAAAAAATCACAATACAGAAACTGCACTCATTAAAGTTGTAAATGACTTGTGGGATGTTTTTTTGGAAGAAATAAGTGGATAGGAGTGGCGAGCTTTATGGGGCTGAATGGCCTGTTCTCGTCTAGAGTGTTCTAATGTTCTAAAATGCAGAAAGAGGCCGTTTATCTGTTCTTATCCTCTTAGATCTGAGTTCCGCATTTGATACCATTGATTACAATATTCTTAGAAATCACCTTAGTCAATGGGTGGGCCTCTCTGGCAGTGTCTTAAATTGGTGTTCCACAAGGATCTATCCTGGATCAGCCGCTCTTTTCGATTTACATGCTTCTGTAGGTCAGATTATCTCGGGGTATAAGAGCTACCACAGCTATGCTGATGACACACAACTGTATTTATCAATAGCGTCTGATGACCCTGACTCTCTTGATTCACTGACACAATGTCTTACTTGTGTTTCTGAATGGATGACCAGTAATTTTCTCAAACTAAATAAGTAGAAAACAGAAATTTTAGTATTTGCCAAAAATGGATATAATGAGGGTATTGGAAATAAACTTGATTCATTAGGCATTAGGATTAAAAGTGTAGGTGAAGGTAAAGAATTTAGGGGTAATCATTGACTCTGACCTAAATTTTAAATCACATAATCAGATTACTAGGACAGCATTTCTTCACTTAAGAAATATAGCAAAAGTTAGATCTCTTATAACTTTGCAAGATATTAAGAAATTAGTTCACGCTTTTGTTTTCAGTCGGCTAGATTACTGTAACACACTCCACTCTTGTAACTAGTGCAGAATGCAGCTGCTAGAATCTTAATTAGGAAAAGAAAATATCTCCAGTTTTGATGTCACTACATTGGTTGCCCGTGTCATTTAGAATTGACTTTAAAATACTACTTATGGTTTACAAAGCCTTAAATAATCTCGCTCCATCTTATATCTCTGAATGCCTTTCACCTTACACTCCAAATGGTAACCTTAGACCTTCAAATGAGTGTCTGCTTATTATTCCGAGAGCTAAACTTAAAAGAACTGGTGAGGCGGCCTTCTGCTGTTATGCACTTAAAATCTGGAATAGCTTACCAATAGGAATTCGCAAGGCTAATACAGTGGAGCACTTTAAAAATTTGCTAAAAGCACATTATTTTAACATGGCTTTCTCAGAGCTTCATTTTAGTTTAACCCTGATATCTGTATATCTATTTAAGTATCCTTATCATTCTTGGTGGCTCCAAAATCCGTACTAACCCCTACTTTCTCTGCTGTTCATTATCTGGTTTTCTGTTGTGGCGATCTGCTCCACCACCACCCGATCAAAGCACCGTGAGTTGGTCTCGTCCGTTACAGAAGGTGGACATCTGAAGCGAAGCTCCATTGCAGCGACTTTATTTTTTTCTCTTCTTATTATCCTGAGGTATCCTGTATTTACCCAACCCAAGGAGTTTCTACTACATTATATAAACATAAGTAACAAGAAAGGGGGTCAGAAAGAAGCGGAAAAGAAACCTAAAGCTACACCCAAGTCTAGACAAGCCCAAGTGCAAGGTATGTCCTTTCGGAGACTGACCTGGAACAGGCAGGCGAAAGCACAGACTTTCCAGGACCCTGCTTCACTTCATCATCTCCAGTCAAGAACGAAAAAGGGAGCAAAGGTGCAAGTGAAGCAGATCACGATAGCCCGCCGATTCTAGAAGATCACTTAAAACTAGAAATGGCCTTGCAGTCCACGCATTCATCTACTCATCGTGAGCTAGAAGCATTGGCTGTAATGGGGGTTGCGACTTCACCTGCGGAGCACGAAATACGAAACGATTTCTCCGAGCTGAAAGAAATGATCGCAAAACAGTGGCCACGGCCATAAATGAGCTCAAGAAACACATTCAGAAAAATATGAAGAAAGAAATAAATGGCTTGCTCAAGACAAACAAGAAGCTGCAGCTAGAGCTGCGGCAGGATAATAAAGACTTGGAAAAACGTATATATAATCGTTTTGATGCAGCCTTTAAAGGTATGCTGGGAAAAATTGAGGAACACATTCAGGAAAATGCGTCTAAACTGAGAGAACTTGCCGATCAGCTGGAAGACGTTAAGCAGCAATTCACAACTCAAATTGAAACAGCGGAACATTTGGCATCTACCGCTGATGGAAAAGCTACAGCTGCAAAAACCTCTAAACCTAGGAGTCTAATTGTCCGCTTCCAGAGATTACAATTTACGCTTAATGTAATGGCACTTCCCAGACAGAAACAAGAGATTATATTTGAAAATAACCACATTCGTATTTTCCCTGATTTCTCCCCCTCAACAGCTGCTAAACATGCAGCTTTTTACAACATTTAACAGCGGTTACGGAAAGCCAATATCAGATACAGCACCTTGTATCCTGCCATACTGAAAGTGGATATTCAAGACAAATATCGCATCTTTCCACCACGGAGGAAGGAGAAAAGGAGTTAAGAAAGCTGATCCCGACACTTTTTTGAAATAGGATCGTGAGTCACATCCTGTCATGGCATGGCAAGAAGATATCACCTGCTGTCTGATCCGTACCATAATTATACATCCTTTTCTCTTCTCGGCCACTTTTTGTTTATGTTGTAATTACAATTATATGCGTTATGTGTGGAAGAAATTAAAGTAGTTTTTTTTTTTTTTTTACTATTCTAAAGGAGACTGTTTAGCATCATACCCTGGGTTTTTTGTTATTGTTATTACTGCATTATGATTTACTATGCTTATCCAGGACCACTTTTTAAGACCATTCCCTGGGTTTACTGTCTTAATATTTCAAAACTGTTGAAGATTATATTTTATGCTTATAGTATTTGGACTTTATCGGCAATAGATATCTCTACTTTTTAATCTTCAAATGCCGCTGCTGGGGGGCTTGTTTTGTTTTGGACGTGCTCTGTCTCTAGGTATGTCAGAGGACTGCGACTTTGTGAAGTGGGGTCCAGCCTCATGTGGGGAGGCAAAATGGGGGGCTGGGGGGATGGGGGGGGGGGAGAGAAAAAGAGCAAGCTATATCTAATCTATCCCTTTTAATTATAATTACCAATGTAACAATAGGCTGTATGGCAATAACTCATGGGAAAACTGGAAATTAAGGTTAAAGCTGTCTCACTTCCAGTTAAAACTAAAAAATGACATCAAAAATTCAGAATCAATGTCTCTATGATGGAACAGTTAACTATGTGAGCTGGAATGTTAAAGGCCTGAATCACGAATTAAAGAGAAAGAAAGTATTCTCTCACCTAACAGGTCTAAACGCTAAAATAGTATTTTTACAGGAGACCCACTTACTAAGTAAGGATCACTTCCGGCTGCAAAAATACTGGATTGGCCAAATGATCCATTCCAGCTTTACTAAGAAAACTAGAGGTGTGGGAATTCTGATACATAGAACAATCTCATTTGTGGTATCAGATGTAGTATCTGATCCTGAAGGGAGATATGTGATTGTCATGGGCAATTTATTTAACTGTAAAGTGGTTTTGATAAATGTTTATGCATCCAATGTCGATGATAGGGAATTCATGCAAAATGTATTTGCATCCATTCCCAATGTGAACACTCATAAAATTATAATGGCTGGGGACTTTAATTGTGTTTTAAATCCACTCTTAGATAGGTCTCCTGTCATAGGGTCGATGACATCTAACACTGCAAAGACAATTATACAGTTTGTAACTGATCACAATTTATCAGACCCCTGGAGGTTTCTAAACCCAAATTCAAAAGCATATTTCTTCTACTCACCAGTATATCAATGCTACTCCAGAATTGATTATTTCTTTATAGATAATAATTTCATGCCTATGATTAAATTTTGCAAGTATGACGCTATTGTTATTTCTGACCATGCCCCTCTGATCTTGGAGCTAAAATTATTATGCCCCACATACTTATCTCACAGATGGCTTCTTAGCCCACTTCTATTACCAGATGAGAACTGTAGAGAATTTATACCAAAAACAAATCAGTTTCTTCCTGGAGACAAATACATCCTCAGTGGTCTCTGCAGGTATACTCTGGAAAACTCTATAGGCCTTCTTAAGATACAGATTATTTCATATCTTTCCCACAGAAATAAATTAGAAACCAAGAAGGTACCAGAGCTAACCAGCAAAATTAGAATAGAATAGATCAAGAACATGCCAGGTGTCCAAGTGAGGCTCTTCATAGGAAAAGGCAGGCTCTGCATTCAGAGCTCAACCTCTTAACAACCAAATAAACTGAACAACTCATTTTTAAATCACGACATCATTACTAGGAACACGGAGAGCTCAACAAATCCACAAGCAAGAAGTTCACAATGCAATCCCAGCAATCACCAACATGAACGGAGATAAAATCATTGACCATAAAAATATGATGCACACATTTAGATACTACTATAAACCCAGCCACAGGAGATGCACAAACCAGTGTGTTTCTTTGTGCCGGTCCCAAGCCCAGATAAATGGGGAGGGTTACGTCAGGAAGGGCATCCGGTGTAAAAATTTGCCAAATCAATATGCGGACAATAATACAAATTTCCATCCTGGATCGCTCGAGCCCCGGGTTAACAATGACCGCCACCAGCACTGTTAGCCAACAGGGTGCTGGCGGAAATTGGGCTACTGTTGGCCAAAGACAAAAGAAGGAGAAGAAGAGGGGGGAGACGTGTCTGGAAGCAGAAGGAGAGGAGGAAAGTAAAGAGAGTGGAATTGAGGGTAGGAACTTTGAATGTTGGCAGTATGACTGGTAAGGGGAGAGAGATATGATGGAGAGAAGGAAGGTTGAAATATTGTGTGTGCAGCAGGCCCTGATGGCTACCCTGTCGAATTTTATAAGAATTTCTCCACTCAGCTAGCTCCCCTCTTATTAGCAACATTTACAGAAGCTAGAGACAATCAAATTCTACCTCAAACTTTTCGCCAAGCATTAATCAATGTCTGTCCTAAACAAAATAAGGACTTATTACAATGCGCATCATACAGACCAATTTCAGTTCTGAATGATGATGCTAAGATACTCTCCAAAGTCCTAGCTGGAGGGATGGAGAAAGTACTGCCTTCGGTAATATCACAAGATCAAACTGGATTTATTAAAGGCCGACACTTAGCTTCCAATCTTCAACGCCTGTTTAATGTAATATATTCACCAACAAAGTCAAACTGTAGCAATGCTACTAATAGTTAGAACTGCTTCTCCTAGCAGTCCTTGCAGGGGCTGTTGGGGTCAAAGGTGGCTAGAGGGATTTAAAAGGAGGGCAGGTGTCAAATAGAGGAAAAAAGTTTGTTTTGTTTTGGTGCGTTGTGTGTTATGTTTATCTGTCGTGCTTCCTGCTGTTGTTGAACTTTAATTAATCATTGTGTCCTGAACTGTATTCGTTTGTTGGGGTCTGGATCGTCTGTCTACCTGTGCACTGAGGACTGTGTTGGTTTTCCGGAAGATTGGAGCGCTCCTGAACCATCCATCTGACTTCATCCTTTCAGTAACTACCGGTAGGACTGAGTTTTCTTTCACCCTTTCAACATACAGATTGCTGGACTTAACTTCACCACTTCTCATTTCATCCGGTTTGGTTGGACTTTGCTACGTGTTTAATGTGTTTCTTTCTTAAATGTAATATCGCCGAAGGGGTCAGGGGTGGTATTATTGTTTTCATTTAGTTCATTTAATTTCATTATATTATTTATCGATTAATGTTCCCAGCGTGCTTCTTTTGGTCTCTGTAGTGTGTGTGTGTGTGTGTGTGTGTGTTGTTCTAAGGCTGGGGTTGTCCCTGGTAATCCACCACTAAAATAAATAAATCACTGTCACATTGACGGTGTGAATCTTAGCGGCCCCTGACCGCTACAAACACCCCTGAGATGATAGTATCGTTGGATGCAGAAAAAGCATTTGATATGACTGAATGGAACTACCTTTTCACTACATTAGAGAAATTTGGGTTTGGCCTGAACATTTGTGCATGGATCAAACTACTGTATACCAATCCAGAAGCTTCAGTTTGTATTAACAACATGTATATATAAGACCCGCAAAATGCTGTGCCTGCAGTCTTAACAGCACTTACAGAATTTCAAAAAATCTCTGGTCTCAGAATTAATTTGAATAAAAGTGTGCTCTTTCATGTGAATTATCAAGCATATAATAATAGATTAGACACTTTCCCTTTTATTGTTGTATATTGCATATTGTTCCCTTTTATTGTTGAATAAAAATGTGCTCTTTCATATGAATTATCAAGCATATAATGACAAATTAGACACTTTCCCTTTTATTGTTGCAGATCAGTTTAAATACCTAGGGGTAAATATCACAAGTAAACATAAAGCTCTTCATCAACAAAATTTTGCCATCTGTATGGAAAAAAATTAAGCAAGACTTGCATAGATGGTCAACCCTTCATCTCACTCTAGCTGGAAGAATTAATGTTAAGATGAATATCCTTCCTAAACTTCTCTTTTTATTTCAAAACATTCCAATATACATCAATAAATCGTTTTTTAAGCAATTAGATTCAACCATAACCTCATTTCTTTGGAACTTAAAACATCCACATATCCAAAGAGTGACCCAACAATGACCTAAGGCAGAAGGTGGCATGGCTCTACCTAACTTTCAGTTTTATTACTGGGCAGCAAACATACAAGCTTTAAAAACATGGATACAAACAGATGAACATACACAGGCTTGTTCCGCAATAGAAATAAAATCCTGCAGTACTTCTTTATATTCCCTGCTTTGTACCCCAGTAAATGCAAGTTATCGCTAATATACTAAAAACCCAATTGTGCCTCACTCACTCAGAATTTGGAACCAGTGTAGAAAGCATTTTAAGATGGAGAATCTTTTATCTGTGGCACCTCTGCATGAGAATCACCTTTTTCAACCCTGCAAACATATGCAGTTTTTAATATCTGGAAAACATTTGGGATTAAATTGCTTAGAAATCTTTATATAGACAACATCTTTGCATCCTAGCAACAATTACATTCCAAATGTAACTTTCCAGCAACACATTTCTTCCACTCGCTTCAAATTAGAAACTTTGTTTAACAGAACCTACCCGATGTTCCCCATCTCCTCAGTTTTGAGGACTTAGACAGCATTTCTGCAATATGTAAAATTATTTTACAGTCCCTCCCTTTCAAAGCTCCAAGAGGACCGTGGGAAAAGGATCTCTCACTCAATATTTCAGAAAAGGAGTGGAAAGTAGTAATGCAGAGAATCCACTCAAGCTCCATATGCACAAAGCATACAATTATTAACTCAAAATTATATATCGAGCACATCTGTCTCACTTAAAATTGTCCAAAATGTTTCCAGGGCAAGATCCAACCTGCGAACGCTGCAATCAAGTTCCAGCCTCACTGGGTCACATGTTTTGGGCATATACCAAATTAACATTATTCTGAATAAAATTTTTTAAATGCCTTTCAGACAGCCTTGGTGTCACAATCCCTCCTAACCCATTAACAGCTGTGTTTGGTGTACTTCCAGATGGGCTTAAAATGGGAAAGGACAAACAAACTGCAATTTCCTTTACTACACTATTGGCACGTAGACTTATTTTGCTCAACTGGAAGAATCCTAACTCTCCTATTCTAAGTCAGTGGGTAACTGATGTTATATACTATTTGAAATTAGAAAAATATAAAATTCTCACTTAGAGGATCTGTGCAGAACTTTTTCAAAACCTGGCAGGATCTAATCAATAATATTTTGGAATAAGCTCTTAAAGCGCTGGGGAAGCAGATTCTCTTCCCATTTATTTTTCTTCTCCATTTATCTTTATCCGCCTATTAAACTCATCAATTTATTTATTTTTACAAGCTTTAAGTTTTACTGCATTGGCCATGCTCTCTTTCTCAGGGGTGCGGGTTGATTTGTTTTCAATCCTATTTTTTATACAAATTGATCTATTTGTATGGAATGATTACAATAAAATCAATAAAATTTATAAAATTAAAGCACCGTGATGTCCCTACATTGATGGACTGAAGGCCAGAGGTCCACATGACCATCATCATCAAATTCTTCCATGTGAAGCCGAAAAACCATGAGAACTGATTGAGCTCATTGATTTTAGACAGAATGCCTAGAGGGGGCTGGGCAGTCTTGTGGCCTTGGAAACCCTGCAGGTTTTATTTTTTTCTCCGCTGTATGGAGTTTTTTCTTAATTTTTTCTGTCCTCCCTGGCCATCGGACCTTACTTTTATTCTATTTTAATTAGTATTGCCTAATTTTATTTTTATATTTTGTCTTTTTCTCTTTCTTTATCCTGTAAAGCACTTTGAGCTACATCTTTTGAATGAAAATGTGCTATATAAATAAATGTTGTTGTTGTTGTAGTGAGTGAGTGAGACTGTCAGTCAACTTTGCATTTTATATGTCATTTTATAGGGCGGCACAGTGGCGCAGTGGGTAGTGCTGCTGCCTCATAGTTAGGTGACCCGGGTTTGCTTCCCAGGTCCTCCCTGTGTGGAGTTTGCATGTTCTCCCCGTGTCTGCGTGGGTTTCCTCCGGGTACTCCGGTTTCCTCCCACAGTCCAAAGACATGCAGGTTATGTGCACTGGTGATTCTAAATTGTCCCTAGTGTGTGTGTGTGTGAGCGCCCTGCGTTGGGCTGGTGCCCTGCCCAGGGTTTGTTTCCTGCCTTGCGCCCTGTGTTGACTGGGACTGGCTCCAGCAGACCCCCGTAGTTAAGATATAGCGGGTTGGATAATGGATGGATGGATATATTGTAACCTTCAAATCGTTCCCCTCAGCAGCACAGTACAAATGCACAACACAGCACTTTTTTTTTCTTTCCACCTCCTCTCTTCCTTCAGTAAGCTTCACCCACATCTTCCCGGCTTGTCTATGTGAAGTAGCTGCCTCCTATTTTCGCCACAGCCAGGAGCATTCCAGATGGCTCATTAGGGAGGTCTGGAATAACTCAACAGGACATATACTGTATCAATTCCCATACAGTCCTATGGGAATCCGAGTGCCATTGCAACCCGGGGGGGGGGGGGGGGGGGGGGGGTGGGTAGTGCAGTTTGAGGGAGATAGCACTCTTCAAAAACCATCTCCCCCTCTCCTTCCTTTAAGGAGGCATCCCGGCTGGGTAAATTTGCCACCTATCCCTCACAATAAAGGTTTGGAATAGCTGCCCCTTATACTTGACAATAATCAAAGAAGTGAAGTCAAAATTGTTATTTCAGACCGAGCTCAAAACAGAACTGAAGTAAGTCTAACAAAGTGGCATTTATATATGCTCTTGATAGGAAGTGAGGTCTGGGAATAGAAATTAGGTTAGGAGCATCAGGTGAGACTTCCTTCTGAATGTCTGCAGAGAAGTGTTATCTGACAGCGCCAATCCCTGGTCCAGCAGATAATCACATTTATTCTGGCCCACATATATACAGTAATCCCTCGCTATATCGCGCTTCGACTTTCGCGGCTTCATTCTATCGCGGATTTTAAATGTAAGCATATCTAAATATATATCACGGATTTTTCGCTGGTTTGCGGATTTCTGCGGACATTGGGTCTTTTAATTTATGGTACATGCTTCCTCAGTTTGTTTGCCCAGTTGATTTCATACAAGGGACGCTATTGGCAGATGGCTTAGAAGCTACCCAATCAGAGCATGTATTACATATTAACTAAAACTCCTGAATGCTATAAGATATGCATCCCGCGCGGTGTTTGTTTGCTTGTCTCTGCCTCTATCTCACCCTCTCTGACATTCTCTGCGCCTGACGGAGGGAGTATGAGCAGAGGTGCTGTTTGCACAGAAGCTGTTTGCTTAAAAGATACTGACGCTACTCTAAAAAATGCCGCTTTATCTCGGCATATTTAAAAGCACAAAAGCACACGTATTGATTTTTTGATTTTTTGCTTAAATCTCGCGCTCTCTCTCTGACGTTCTCTGCGCCTGACGGAGGAGATTTGAGCAGAGGGGCTGTTTCAACAGAGGCTGTTTGCTTAGAAGATACTGACGCTCCTCTGAAAAGTGCCGCTTTACTTAAAAGCACACGTATTGATTTTTTGATTGTTTGCTTTTCTTTGCGAGCGCGCGCTCTCTCTCTTAAATTCTCTGCTCCTGATGCAGAGACTCATTTGAAGAAAAGATATATTTGCATTCTTTTAATTGTGAGAAAGAACTGTCATCTCTGTCTTGTCATGGAGCACAGTTTAAACTTTTGACTAAAGGGTGTTATTTCATGTCTAGAGGGCTCTAATAATGTTAACAGTGTGGGAGAGTTTATAAGGGCTTAAAATATATAAAAATAACCATACAAACATATGGTTTCTACTTCGCGGATTTTCACCTATCGCGGGGGGGGCTGGAAAGACACCCCCCGCAATGAAGAAGGATATATATATATATATATATATATATATATATATATATATACTGACACATGAGTCACTGTCTTGCACCTCAAAACAAGAGGAAAAGTCTCAGTACTTTAGCAGAACCAGCTTTATTATACTTGAAACACAAACAGCACAGTTATTTATTTTAGTGGGATCTACCACTCTCTGCTACACAGACACAGCAAACAGGTAGGATCGGGACCAGGTGAGTGGCCAAGTTATACTGTTCCCTGCATTGATAATGTTCTTTGCATCACCCAGCGATAACTTGTGCTTATAGCACAACTGGGATCATCTTGTAGGGAGGTCCAGATCTAATTATGCAGATCCAGATCATCTGGATGACTTTGATTTATGTGTGGACAATTCCAGTTCGGTGCGAAGACGATTCTTCATGTCGTCAGTTCTCACACTTCTCGATGGTCCCGGATTTTTTGGGTGATTTTCTATGTAATAAACATAATAAGTTATAGAGTAATGAAAATTACATAATTAGATCTGGACCACCCTACATGAACATTCGGGGCAGCCAGAACTGACTTGCATTGAGACAAGATGGTGGCTTTAATAGATAGAACAGGAAATGATGTCAGCAGCTCTGGAAACGGAAGTGACTTCATGATCGGTACCAGAACCGGAGTGACATCTTCATGACCGAAAGTGAAGACATCGTCAGCACTGGAACCAAGTGGGATTTCCCGAAAATGGTCTGCAAGAGACTGAGAGAGACAGCACACTCCACCACCCCCTGGTCTGGCATAGAATTACTATTATTTAGGTCCTTTAGCTGTTTCCCATGTGCACGTGTGTGACAAGATAGATAGATAGATAGATAGATAGATAGATAGATAGATAGATAGA
>JANRMT010062848.1:8063497-8090852 GCA_026402145.1 Polypterus bichir lapradei
AGATAGATAGATAGATAGATAGATAGATAGATAGATAGATAGATAGATAGATAGATAGATAGATAGATAGATAGCAATTTACTTTTAAACTAGAACTTTGAATATCTTCTTTCTTATCTTTCTAAAGGTGATTTCAAAGTGTGTGTAGTTTGGAGTGTGGATGGTTATAAAGAGCAGCAATTCAAAAGTTATTGGTTTAAGCAGGTCAGCAGCAGGGCCCAGCAGTAGTATTGTCTCAAAATGTCAGCGTGTATTAAGAACTTTTGCAAAATTAAGATAATATTTTGCTACAATAAACAGAGATTTGGGAACTGGAGCAGAAACCAAACATGGACTGGATGCCAGTAAATGCACACATGAGGTCAATTTAGAATTGCCAGTTAACCTAATACGCACATATTTAAGATTTGATAGAAAAGCCCATGCAGTTCTACACAGATAGTGACCAGTCATAAGATTCAAGAACAACATTTTATTTCTATATTTCTTATTTCTTACACAGAATGTAGCACAAAGTAAGAATAACAATGAATAAATAACAAAAAATAAATAAATGCGAGCTTACATAGCATAGCATGTATAATATTAATAAGGTCAGAAAAACTCCAGTAAAGCTGGAAGAAAAAAAAAAAAAAACATCCGCAGGGCTACCAAGGCCAAAAGACTACCCACCCCTTGTGGGCATTCTACCCAACACCGACTTCTTTATATCATTCCTCGTTGCTTCCAGGGTTCGTCTGAAAGGATTTGATGCTGTAGGTCTCATTGATAGCAGGGTCATCTGCCTTCATCTGAGATTCACATGTGGCTCCACAGTGCTTCAGTCAGGTGCTGGTGGTGCAAAAAGTAGAGATTAGTGATGATTGTAAATCCCTTAAGAATATGATCATTCTATGCATGTGTATTCTATTAGGAGAACAACTAAAATCTAACTATGAAAAAGCCAAATTTAAACATTGGGTTTTAAGGATTTTTTTAAATGTTCCACAGTGTTAGCCTGGCATATTTCTGTTGGTAAAGTATTCCACATTTTTGGTGCATAACAGGAAAAGCCCGTCTCAGCAATCCTTTTATGCTTAGCTCTTAGAATAATAAGCAGACCACTAGTAGAAGATCTAAGGTCACGACTTGGGATGTTGGGAGACAAGCACTACAAAATATAGGAAGGGGCAAGATTATTTAAAGCTTTGTATAGTATTTTGTATAGCATTTTAAAATCAATTTTAAAGGACATGAGTAACCAATGAGTAAAAACACTAACACTGGTGAGGTGTGCTCAGGTTTTCTTTTCTAGTTAAGATTCTTGCTGCTGAATTCTGAACTAATCTCAAATGATTGATGTCTTTCTTAGGTAGAACAGTTTGGAATGCATTACAGTAATCTAGTCAACCAAAAACAAAAATATGAATTCATTTGTCAGCATTTTGCATCAGGATTTCATATCAGGACACTTCCTATTCCTGTGATTCTCAGCAAAACTGATTGCACAGTGTATACTGGGAACACTTGAACTTTCTCTTATTTATGCTTTTTTTTAGTTTCTCATTTTGATCTTCCATTTCTCTGTGAGGTTTTTTGAATACTGAAGTAATTTGTACTATTTTTCTTTTTGATTTTTTAAACACCAAGCCTTGAGTGTTTTAGAGATTAAGAAGAAGATTTTGAAGTCACTCCTGTACTTTTCCACAAGACATTCAAAAGATAAAAGTCTTTTTGTCACTTTTACGAGAAGGCCTGAAGCATTTTAAATACTTTTTAAATTTTGGACAAACGGTTTGAGGTAAGAGTACCACACACAGTGTACCTCGATTCTGCTTAAGACAATTACATTTACCATTATCAGGAAGCGTGCATTAGTAGAAAGTGCTGTCAAATTGTGCTTGACAAGCATGGACAAGCAGTCTATAACCTGACCTCACTCAATTGCGTTAGTTCATTCTCTCCCTCTCTCCTTGAGCCCATTGTCCACTTCTTACCCTCTAAGTCCTAAAACTAACTCAGAGCTGTTTGTAGCATCTCATTTGAAGTCTTTAAAGTCTTTCAGTCAGTATGAGCTTTATGCCATTCTTTAATTTTAAATTGCTGGCAGGCTGCCAAATAATTTAATAATACTGTATTTAATATATGTCAGTCCTGCTGCTGCAGTTGAAGAGTACTGGAGATGAGGTGAGTATGTAAGCCAAAATGATGAACAGTTCATATTAGAAAAAAAACTTCAAATATTTGGGGCTCTCTATTCCGGCAAAAAGAAAAAAGACGTTGCCAATGAATTTGGAACTTCAGCATCGACACTGTCAACTTTCTTGAAAGACTCAGCAAAAAAAAGAAGAAAAATCTCGGGTTGCAAACGTATGGGAATTGCTGCATTTGAAGATGTCGAAAAAAGCAGCTTTTATGTGGTTCAGTGATGCTTATTCAATAAACATTCCTATTAATGCGCCACTCATTCAAAGAAATGTGAGGTTTCTAAACTCTCTTGACAACTAGACAACACGTCGAAGAGCGCCCCGAAGTGCGTGGAAGATTGTCTGCAAGGAATATTGTAAATGCAGGGAACAGTATTGCTTGGCCACTAACCTGGCCAAAACCATGCCTGACTGCTGTGTCTGTGTATAGGAGAGTGGCAGATCCCGCTACAATAAATAACCGTGCTGTACCTATTTCAAGCTGAATAAAGCTGTTTTTGCTAAAGAACTGAGACTCTGCCTCATGTTTTGGGGGTTCAAGACAGGGACTTATAGCGCGACCCCAATCTTTTAGGATTTACTTGCGGCGGCGCTTCACTGCACCATTATGAGCCTGTGGTTGCCCTGCCCCTGCAATGGACAAACAATCTTTCACAGACACGGCAATCGCGCTTCGGGACGCACTTCAGAGTGACGTTCCCGTTGGTGGAGGAGGGGGAGGAGTTCAGAAACCTCACAATATGAAGAAGAAAAGGATGATTTGGCTCCTGACTGATAACTGTGCTGCCAACAACATGCTTCCACATTTTGATAATGTTCGCATTGAATTCCTCCCAGCTAATTGCACGGCAGTGCTTCAGCCATTGGACTTGGGCATCATTCGCACCCTGAAAGTGTATTATCACAAGAAAATGCTGAGAAAAATTCTCATCAGCATAACTTGTAGACAGGGGGATATTAAAATTAACGCTAAAGAAGCTATTGAAATGATAGCAAGCATCTGGACGCAAGTTAAAGAAAGCACTATAGGGACAAATACAGAATCTTATTACTATGAAATTTTCATTACAACGAAATATTTTTTAGGTCCCTGGCAGTTCATTGTAACGGAATTTTACCTGTATTCCTGAGCAGGGAGCAGAATTTTAAAGAAATGTTTATGCTGTCTAGGAGCTGGTAAGACTTTATTTAACAGGCCCCATTTGTTTAAACAGTTTGCACAAGTATGATTACCAAATTTCAATGATTGTCAGGGTCAGTTTTTTATAGTAAACTAGTTCTGTTACCTGCAATCAGTTTATCTCAGATTTATTATCACAAGTGACACACTCCTGGTTTTCAAAAGCTTTTATCCCATTTCTAATTGTGTTTGTTTCACCAAGGGTACCTCCCCTCACTCGGTTCTTAGAATTGTTATTATTTGAAAATCCTCATTTCTTCAAATGCTGTCTCTGGGTAGTCAAGAAACTTAAAAAGGTAAAACTGGATCCCAAGGCCACAAAGGTTGAGAAACATTGCTCTAAAATAAATGCTGTAATCCAGAAAGACAATTACATTGTTATTTCAAAGTGTTTGAGGAAAAGGGAAGTAGTTGCTACCTTTGATGAAATGCTGCGTTTGTCGATATTCTTATTTAAACTTGTGAGCACTGATAAAATCGTGGGGGGCGGTGCACTGGCTGATGAGAACTGTAGTCTTCATATTGACATTTGCATAAGGTTGTAGATAAGAAAAAGATGGGAAGGGGGTAATTTATAATAAATATCTTTCTTACTGGATAAGCTACACAAATTGACTACACTCACAGTCACAGCTCCTGGCAAGCACTTGCTAAAAATGTCTCCTTCAAGCTTCGCCAAAGTTTTCTCCTTTCACTTTACTTCTTGCAGAAGGCCTTCATTTGTATAAACCAGTACATGCATTTCTCTGTGCCATCACGGTGGCAAAAGTTTCTTAATTAGTAACAAATTACTGCTTTTAATGGGTCATCCTTCTTTTGCTTCTCTACCCAGCAGTAGTCCGCCATCATGTTAACATCTCAATGTCTCTGATAACGTCCTTCCATGTCGTCAATATATTGATGGAATCTTTCACCCTGCTCTTCACTATCCGCTCAAAGATTTTAAAGGAAAAATTGCAAATGCAAATCCAAAACGTGAACTTCGAAACTCATGCTGCAACTCAATTCCCTAAACTCAGCTAATACTTTATTCACAATTTCTTTATAATTAGGCTGTATATTTTTGCCTTTGCTACCAGGTAGCATCTTAAGTATTTAAGCTAATTGAAGCCAATGTGGTAATTTATTTCAATTTTTTTATACTTTAAGTACACATCAAGGAGCAGCAGAGAATTAGAGTTAACAAAGTATTTTTATTAAATCTCATCACATGAAAGGATCAGTGTTTTAAAGCACCTTGCTTTGAATTTCTGGAGTATTTCTTCACAAAGTATTAACACCTGGCATATCTGCATTTACATTTATTGCTGTATACCCTCTCAATAGCCCACCACCATGAGGTGGATAGCTCTTTTCTTTCTTGTATCACAGGACTTCATTGTAAAATGCAGTGCAAGGCATGAAGCTTTTTTCAAAATGATAGTCTATACCCAGTTGGGCAGTCAATGATTCAAGGCCTGAATGTTTAACAAGGCTCGCTTTCTGACTGTGTTCCAGTGTGTTAGGAGCAGATGTAGTGGCACATGGGTTGTAATGCTTCTGCCTGAAACATCATGCAAAAGATTTCCACTGGTGAGGAATAATGTAGTGCTAAAGACCCCTTGCAATGGGGGCAGGGGATTATTGCAAGGGTGCAAAGCAATAAACATGAATGCTGCATTTTCTGTGCAACATGGGCAGCTCTGGATCATTCATTTTAGGAAAAAAGATTTCTGCACTGGGGGCGGCACGGTAGAGCAGTGGTAGCGCTGCTGCCTCGCAGTTAGGAGACCTGGGTTTGCTTCCCGGGGCCTCCCTGCGTGGAGTTTGCATGTTCTCCCCGTGTCATCGTGGGTTTCCTCCGGGTGCTCCAGTTTTCTCCCACAGTCCAAAGACATGCAGTTTATGTGCATTGGCGATTCTAAATTGTTCCTAGTGTGTGCTTGGTGTATGTGTGTGTGTGTGTGTGTGTGTGTGCACCCTGCAGTGGGGTGGCGCCCTGCCTGGGGTTTGTTTCCTGCCTTGTTGGCTGGGATTGGCTCCAGCAGACCCCCATTGACCCTGTAGTTAGGATATAGCGGGTTGGATAATGGATGGATGGATAGATTTCTGCACTGTAAATCCACTGAAATTCAAGGTTGACAGTTTCCAGCTTTATCCACTAGGCTATTAGCAATGGGCACCCAGAGCCAATTTAGGCTTTTTGGACAGTAGCACACAGAGTAATCAATGATACCGACCTTCTTACTCAAACAGAAGACTTAATGCAATGAGTCATGCCCTACTCTCTTAATACTTCATTTTTTTCTTTCCTCTACCTTTTCTTGTACTTTAACACCAAGTAGTTGTTTCTGCTTGTTTAACATGTTTGAGTTGTCAATATGAAGGTGGAGAATTGCTGATTGCAACATTGAATTATTTTCTAGTACTATCACTCAAACAATTTTTATTTATATAGACTCTTTCATAATGAATATCACTAGAAAACATTTTACTATAAAGCATAGATAGTGCTGCTTATTCCACTTTCCACTGTCAGGACCCGGGCCCAGCCGGGACGCCTTGGAGGACCAGAAGAGGGCGTGCGCCCACCTTGGACCACGTGGGGGCCACCACCCTGGTGGCTTTGGGGGCCACGGGTAGAGGGCTTGGAAGCCCAACCCTGTAGGGGCCCATGGTCACCGCCAGGGGCCGCCCCGATGCCTTGGAAACCCTGGACCTCAGCACATACGCCACACCAGGAAGTGCTGGGGGGAAGAGGAGCAGGGACACCCGGAGTACTTCCGGGGGTACAGCCGGCACTTCCGCCACACGGGGACGTGTCGGTGGGAGATTGCCGGGAAGCACCTGGAGCACATCCGGGTGTGAATAAAAGGGGCCGCCTCCCTTTATTCGGGGCTGGAGTCAGGAGAGAAGGAAGGACTGAGCTTGCTGGTGGAGGCAAGGAGGCGGCCTGAAGAGAATAAGGCGTTGTGTGGCCAGGACTTTGGGGGTTTGTGTGCACTTTAAAAACTTGTATATATTGTAAATAAACGTGTGGTGGTGGAAAAACAACATGTCTGCCTGTTTGTGCCCGGGTTCTGTTCACACCACTTAGCCAAGGCTCACAGCTTAATGAGTGAGTTATCGAGACAAAATACATTAGTTAATGTAAAACAGTGAAAAAGATATAACATATCCGCATATGAACAGTGGGAGCAGTCTTGCTGTCTTTACTGTGCAATGCTCCTTCTGATGTTTGTGCTTCAATTCATGTTCAAAAATGTTAATTATTCATCCTTCCATTAATTTTTTCATCCTTTAATCTATCACTTCACATATTTTCTGTACTTAGCTGTTCAATTCAGGGTTGCAAAGGAACCAGCTTTGGATAGTAGAACAGTTAGTTGTAGGGCTAATTCAAGCACACATCCATACTCAAGTCCAATGGGACCAACTTGGAGTTACCAGGTAACTTCAATGTCCTGGGTTTGAATCCTACAATATTTTTTAGGTTTCTACAGCTTTCTTCCCACATCCTAAGACTTGCATGTGTGACAAATTAATGAGAATTAATGTAGGCACATGCATCAAAATACACTGGCATCTTCTCCATAGATAATTTCTACCCAGTGCCAGTGTTTTCTTGGAAATGATTCACTATAAAGGAGGTTGTGAGTATACTGGCCTTACATCTGCAATGGTTGGTGGTATATTCCCCAGATGGGAAGCCATTAAAATGGATGAGCAGTGGAGAACTGCCTGCCATATACTGCATAGTAGCATACCTCTGGGCTTGCTCTGATTTGGACTCTCACAGGACAGCATGGGAATTGGAGTTATTGCAGATATCCTGACAGGGAGCTCTGGAGCCACTGGGGAGATTTTTAGGAAGGTGACTTCCTTGCCCTCATACTTGTGATCTGGAAGTGTTTCTGGACTGCACTTTTAATGTGCCAGAAGTACTTCTGGGTCTAACTTTAAAAGAAAACTTCTCCTCCTCACTCAATTGAACTTGGAGTATAGAAATGACAAAAGCTCTCCTGGGTTACTGGGAAGAAAGAGAAAGAGGTCTCAGTATTATGCGAGTTTCTACTGTGGCACCATTCAAGGAGTGAAAGGATTTTCTTTGAACTTTGAGGTGTAATCTTATCAATTGTGTCTGGGTACAGGGGTGCAAGAAGCCCTGTATCATTACACTTGTGTTCCCTTGTTTCTCTACTAGATTACAATATTGTTCATGTTTATGGAAATATCAAACCAGCACCACCGTTTCTTCAAAACAGACAAGAGTTTAATGCTGTTTGAAATCAGCTTTCTTTTTTCGTATTTCACCCACTTGGGTTTTATGTTCAATGCAGTGTATGGGGTGCTCAAACAGGTCGCTCTATATATTAATGAAGTAGAACAAGTGGTCCAATCTTGCTCTTTTTTTACAGTTTTTGAATTAAAGATGACTTATGCAAATGTATGCAAATTACAAATGCTTGTTATCTGAAGGAAATCCTGAGTCAAGATGATCAGTATTTAAAAGCAATGTAAAGCAAAAAACCTCTCAGGGAACAATGCTGCAAATTCTGGCCTGGTCACTGTCTGTATTTAAAAGTTCTTCTTATTTCATATCCCAAAGAAGTAGAGGTTACTTTAACTAGAGACTCTAACATTGGTACCATAAAAGTCAGTGTGTATGGAGGTGACCTATTCCTGTTTCTACCTTGGATCCACTGCTATCAGGATCCTGAACTAGATTAAGCAGACTCAGAAACTATTGGATGGGTTGCAGTCTAATTAGAGTAGCCATCTTGTGCCAGTCTTTCTGGGAAAGATTACTTTTAGGTACAATTTTATTCTCCTATGTTGAAATGAAGAGACAGGCCAATGAACATTTGGCAAACATGGACTGCATCCAGGAATGCTGCCCTTATAATAATTATAATAATAATTTAATTTAGTAAGCAGTTTTGACATACTCTCATGGATTGGTGTGCTGTCTAGAGATGTTGCCAGCCTGATTCTCTCAAAACTAGCTCTGACTCTTTGCATCTCTATACTAGATGTTAACAAAGGGGATGCTATAGTTGATCAACATGTAACCAATAATTTTTCATTTATATAGCATCCAATATACATAAGCACCATTTTCTGCAAATGTGGCTGGCACAATGCATGCATTCAGAATCTTGCGAAAAATTGTGACATCCATACATTTAACCATCACGTTTTAGTTCCACTCTAACCATTCATGTTTGTTGGGGACTTTTAAACAATTATTCATTAGCTGAATTCTGTTTAAGATGATTCACTTACATAGTCTTTGAATGTGGTCTTCCAAACAGAAGACACACTGAGGTCTCTAACATTAGGCGTACATGCTTAGCTCACGATTTTAGTTATTGACAATGAATGCTGGAATGCCTTTGCAAAGCATTTAATATGTAGCAAAAACTGCAAAGAAACAAGAGGATTCATTATCATGAGTCTTTCCATCTGTTGTTTATCAAACCTCCATAATCTAGTATTCTCATAAAGTCTGTTGTTTATTAGTGCTAATCTCTGTAATAATAACTAAAGCGCACAAAAGCTGATTCAAATGAATTAATGAATTTATTTCTGAAACTGCCAGGTCACTGCTTAAACTTGACTGTAAGCCCTGTACTTTGTTTCATACTCTTACTATAGTTGGTTAGTGTTTGTGTCTAAATAATATGCTGTACTATGAGGCTTCACATCGGTGAGGGAGAGGAAACTTGAATGGATTAAAATGGGCTGCTTTGTGAATAATGCATCTTGCTCTTTTATTTCTGCTGGCTCTGGCCGTCTGCAATATTGCATTTCAATAGACGTCTTCTTGGCAGAGAGCCCAAGTAATGCTTAGCTTAGGTTTCAAAGTTTAAGTATGGAAGAAAAGATTTGATGATCGAACCTTGAGAAAGATACTAATCCACCTCCTCCTCTTACTCCAGACACCTCTGACAGCATGTTGATCATGTTGCAACTCATACACTGTCCTCTTTTTCCTCCATTTACATTTTATACATTTTTTAGAAATGGTAGGTTACACTTATCATTTATAGTGTATTTATTCTGCTTTGAGGTCCTGAGTAAGATCAGTAAGATCTTTATATTTGAGATCAGCAAGTACTTCCTTTCATATAAAACCTTAAAACAATCCCAAATCTCTTTTCCCCATCCAAATGATAAGTCTTGTCTATATTTACTGGGCCACTTTTTGCTTATGCAAATATTGCTGTCCTCCCACAGAATCTTTCTGTAAGCAGTGCTACAAATTTAAGCAGCTGAATAAATTGAAGGCATGAGCTGCTGTTGTATTATGTAAAGAAAAGCTAGTGAAACAACATGGTAGAAAAAATTGAGGACTTAACATTCTGACAGAGGTTGTAGAATAAGGTTTTCTTCTTAGAAGTTTTCCCCAACTAATTGTATGAGAGAAGAGAAAAATGCTTATAAGACAGGATCCAACTTAATACTGTGGGGTTCTAGGTTGAATTTCTCAGTCTCTTCACCAGTCCATGGGTTGGATATCAGTCCATTCCAGTGTACAATCACACCAATTTAGAGGTATTGACAATCCTACCATATCTATCACTGCAACAGTGAAGGAAATCAGAGCAGCCATGAGGAACCTGCCAGTGTTAAAGGGGAACATGGAAATTCAAACAAATAGTGACCAGCCACTAAACAGAACCCTGAATATCTGGTACTATGATAGATATTGATAACTACTGAGTCACCCTGAAAAGCAGTATATAAAAATAGGGGTCAGCATGTGCCATTCTTTTAACATACAGTATGGCTCTGTTGCAGTATGCTCTATAAATGAATACCTTTCATCTCAGTCCACAGGTGCTTTTATCCCAGATAATTTAATAAGTGAATACAACATCCCCAAGGAAACTAGTGAAGTCTTGACTGATTGAGAACATCCTTGCTGTTCAGATTAATGTCCATTACTCAGTTATTACTGGAATGAAATGTCTGGACAATGAGAGGTTATTATATGATTCAATCGTGTCAAACATAGCATTTAGAATTTTTCTTTACAGCTGCTAATATAAAATGTGAAAGAAGTCACCCTCGGACACACAAAAAGATTTGGGGCAGGCACCCATATATTGTACCCAGTTGCAAAGGTTAATTGAATTTGCACAGATGTGTTCAGGACAAGTTCTCAACATGAACTGATGAGTAGTGCCATTGATGGCAGCTTTAAAGGCCATCAAAGGAAGTGATGTCATCTATGTCGGAACCAGAAGTGACAACTTTCTTGGGGCTGGAACCGGAAGTGACATTTTGTATGAGAAACTGGGCAGGCTTTCCCGTGTTTCGTCTGTAGAGAAAACAGAAAAAGGTTTAGTGCACCCTGCTGCCCCCTGACCTGGTATGGAATTACCTTCTTAAGGTTCACTCAGTTTCCTCCTACTCGCACATGTGTGACAAAGGATATTGTATATGGACACACACACAGACCAGGAAACAAATTCAACATTTTTGGACTTTTTAGCACTTAATCATGTTATAACAATTCATTGCCTCAAAAGTTAAACTGCTAAAGTGAGCACAACCTTTCCGCTGTAGAGTCACAAAGATCTACAGGGCAGCTCAGCAGTAGAAACAACCCAAAGCATAGAACATATTCACCTCTGCCAGACGAAAATTATTATTAAGAGCCCAGTTCCAAAAATTGAGAAGAAAACTGAGTGCCCAGAGAAAATCCACAGAGAGCTTCATGATGCAAATGTACTTTCATTTTCAACAGTAGTTATATGATTGTTGCTGTCCTCTTTAATTTGTGCATGACATTCAGACGATCTTTATACAATTTTAAGTATTGTGTTAATACAAACAATTTAAAATCAAACTTTCCTAGCAAAATTTGTAGAGCCACATAGCTTAGATGGCACTGAGGCCAGATTGAATAGTAAACACTTTAAAAATCAGCTTTTAAAAATCCACCTTCAGTGGTAGAGACACATGGGATTGCAATGTCTGTGCTACTGGAGCTTTTACTTAATGCCATTAATGCAGTGCTTTTTAATCATGTCCCAAAAACCCAAGACTTAACGTAATGTACTGTAATTATGATATTTTACCACTCCTCATAACAAAATAAATAATTTTACTCTCCATTCAGTGATTTTGGTGAGGATGAGAACATGCTGAATTGGACTAAGCAGGCCCCTCTACCCTTTCTTTAGCATGGTCTGGGTTGCTGTTCATTTGTGGTCCATGTAGTATAATCCTCATGAAGTAGAAATACAAGCTCCTCATATTAGAAGGCATTTATTTTGTGAATTGCTAATTGGGTGGAATAAATGGAGACACAAAAGACTTTGTTAAAAGATGTCAAAACAAAACTGTACAGCTAAACCTAGTATTAATAGCAGAGGTAGTGGCAATATTGGGAAGTGTACAAAAAACAGATTAAGTCTTACTTGTATGTCTGATGAATATGATTTTCTGTTCTCCAATGCCATGGTAAACAACAATGTATTAAAATATATAACTTCATTTTTTTAACAGAAAACATAGAACTTGATATAGTCCTTACTTGTTTTACACCACTGGTTCAGTTATGCTCTCCATAATATTCTGAGGTCTGTTTATTTAGTAAGCTTTTCACTCATATAAATAACCTTCTTATGAAATACTATCTTTCATAAAAATATACAGTATATATATTTTTATTTCCATTTATTACTTATATTATTATTTTGCAGTCCTCACTTTTTATTTTTTATGCATTGCTTAACTTTTGCTTTCATTCTCGTGCTATATGCAGTAGATCTGCGGGGACAGTATTTCCTGGGCTCAGTAAGGAGAAACATTCAGAAAGATTTTTGTTTTGCAGAGATTTCTAGAAAGGAGTTGGTAAAGCTCCTACATTGTAAATCGTATTTTCATTTGTACTCAAATAGTCAATTAAAATCTACTTAATTTTTTTGCATTGAGTTAACATTACTTAATCAAAACACGTTGTTCATACTACCTGGTTCAAAGCCTAACAAACTTAAAAAGAGACGTTCAAAGGAGCATTTTCATAATTTCTTTGGTGATTAGTTCAACTGTACCAAGAGCATTTCAGATGTAGATGGTGTCAGTATGGATTAGCAGGATAAGAAGATGATTTGACCCACTCTGCAATTACATAAAGTGGTATATAATTTGACTTATTCAGTTATAATTTTTTAATACAACTCATCAAGCTTACTGTTGAATTCCTAGAATAGCATTGCAGCATTTTCTCAACAAAATGATATGTCCACTTCAGATTTCTTTCAGTTGGCTAGTGGTCTTGTTTTTGGAACAGTTTAACATTATAAATCCAACAGAACCAACTAGCAAGGTAAAGTAATATTAACAATAAATTCTGTATTGACAGCTGATATATTATGATGTACTCACACTAGGCACGTTTGTTCCGTACCATGGCCAAGTGAGATTGCCCAACCCCCCACTCTCCTATTGGCTTACACTCACATTGCACTTAACGTTCTGGGCCCGGGCATGCTTTCTTCATGATCATGAAACTTTAAGTAAAACCTGCATGTCAAAATGATTTTACCTATTTTGTGGTTGTTTTAGACTTGTGTAGGGAAAGATAATTCTCTACCCTCTTACAGATTTATTGAGTGTGCAGCACAGCCTTTTGCTATTAATCATGCTGCACCTACAAGAAGGCTTTTACGGAGAAAAATTATGTTAAGGGAGGAATTTGGAGGTTTTCTTGCCAGCTACAATTTAAATTCATGTTTAAGGTGAGAATAAAAATGTTTTTAACTGAAATGGTATTGAATGAAATGAGTATTGCACCACCTGACTTGTCGCATCATTGATGTCATGTCTGTTTTCAGTGCTTTGTCACATTTAGTGAATACACTATTCCCGAATGCTAATGAACCATACTCAAGCCCACCTCTTCCAGGCAGGCCAGGGCACAGTACACTTGGCATGGAGCGATTATACTAGTCAAACAAACTAGACTTTGGGGGATTACACGCTCGGGCACGGAACTAGTGTGAGTACACCCATAGTTTATTCTATCAGCTGTTAAGTTACAGACTTGGGGTACAAAGGGGTCCTTTGTAAACATAAATATGGACTAAGCTGAATCTTGAGGTATATGCTGCTTTTTACATTACCTGGGCCAAAATTTACAGTTTGGGACACATCTTAAAAGGATGTATGCATCAGGTAGACCTAGTTACATTAAACATAGACTCAATTCTTACTATGTTACATATTTCCAGTGTAGTTTGCTGGTATCAGAACATTAGAACAATTTGGATAAGAACAGGCCAGTCAGCCAACAAAGCTTATCAGTCCTAACCACTTAATTCTTCCAAATAAACATCAAGTCTTGTTTTGAAAGTCCCTAAAGTCCTACTGTCTACCGCACTACTTGGTAACTTATTCCATATGCTTATGCTTCTCTGTGTAAGGAAAAACTTCCTAATGTTTGTGCCAAATATAACCTTAACAAGTTTCAAACTGTGTTCTTGTTGAACTCCTTTTAAAGTAAAGTCTCAATCCACTGTTCTATTTCTCTTCACATGTCATTCATGTCACCTCTTAATTTCTTTTTGCTTAAACTAAAAAGGTTCAGCTCTTTTAATCTTTCTTCATAATTCATCCCCTGTAGGTCTGGAATCAGCCTAATCGCTCATCCCTTAACTTTTTCCAGTGCGGCTATGTCCTTTTTGTAGCCTGAAGACCAAAACTGCACACAGTACTCCAGATGAAGCCTCACCAGTGCAGTATAAGGCTTGAGTATAACCCCCTTGGACTTGTACTAAACACATCGTGCTATATAACCTAACATTCTATTAGCCATCTTAATGGCTTCTAAACACTATCTGGCAGTTGACAGTGAGGAGTCAACTATATAACTCATAAATACTTATTATAAGGTGTACTTTCAAATTTCAGACATCCCATTCAAACCTAACATTTTTGCTTCCTACATGTAATCCATCCATTATCCAACCTGCTATATCCTAACTACAGGGTCACAGGGGTCTGCTGGAGCCAATCCCAGCCAACACAGGGTGCAAGGCAGGAAACAAACCCCGGGCAGGGCACCAGCCAACCGCAGGGCACACACACACCCACACACCAAGCACACACTAGGGACAATTTAGGAACACAAATGCACCTAACCTACATGTCTTTGGACTGTGGGAGGAAACTGGAGCCCCCGGAGGAAACCCACGCAGACGCAGGGAGAACATGCAAACTCCACACAGGGAGTGCCCGGGAAGCGAACCCAATTCTCCTTACTGCGAGGCAGCAGCGCTACCACTGCACCACCATGCCACCCTCCTACATGTAATGCTTTACATTTACTGACATTAAATTTTATCTGCCACAAATCTGCCTAAGCCTGTATGCTGTCCAAGTCTCTCTGTAACGATTCAGCAGATTATAGATTATCTGCCAATCCACCTACCTTGGTATTATCTGCAATTTTAAACAGGTTGTTCATATTCCTATCCAAATCATTTATATATATTAAAAACAGCGGCACTGACCCCTGAGAAACACCTTCCTTAACACTCCCATGTTAACATGAACTCCCACCTCTTTCAGTTTGATGCCCTACTTCACATGTGGCTTCTTATCAAATGCTTTCTGAAAGTAAAGATAAATAATATTGTATGAATTAACTTTGATTGTATCATTTTATTGCTTCCTCATATAATAACAACATGACAATAAAACATGACTTCTCTCATTAGAACCTATGCTGACTATTCAGTGAAACTCCTTTTATTGCCATTTATTATTTAATCTTATACCTAATCATTTCTTCCATTAGTTTACCTGTAAGCATGTTTAGTTAGATGGATCTGTCTGATCGCCCTTTTTATATTATGGGACAATATTTGCCATTTGCCAGTCCTTTCAAATCTTCCCAGTGCACAGTGACTGCCTAAAAGTATGTGTCAGGGAATTATATACAGTCAGGTTGATAGGTATTTGGGCAGTGACATCATTTTCATACTTTTGGCTTTGTACACCACCACAATAGATTAGAAATAAAGCAATCATTATGTGATTGAAGTGTAGACTCATTCACATAATGAGTTCCATGACAAGCCTGAAGCTGTTTCCTCATCATTTCATTATTACGCAGGTAAATGGTATGGAGTTCATTCCAAGTGTGTACTTTGCATTCTGAAACTGTCTCTGTGAACTCTCCAAATGAGATCCAAAGAACTATCCATGCAAGATATTTAGAGCGTTTAGACTGATAGCAGAAACACAAGGAGCAGTCAAATCAACCATTTGGTACATTCATAAAAAGAAGGAACACACTTTAAGGTCTGATAAACCACAAAAGACAACCGTGCTGGATGATTTCAGGATTCTGGCCTCGGTGAAGAAGAACTCCATCACAGTAGTTAGCCAAACCAAGAAAACTCTCCAGGAGGTAGACCTATCATTGGAAAAGTCTACAATCAAGAGAAAACTTCATGAAAGTAAAGACAAGCCACTGGTAAAGGCAAACCACTGGTAAACCTTAAGAAGAGGAAGGACAGACTTTGCCAGAAAACATTTTTAAAAGCTTGTCTAGTTCTGAAACAATTTTCTTTTAAGAAAGGAAATTATTCCAGAATGTTGGAATGAGAAGAGTGTGGAGAAGAGAAGAAATGGCTGATTATCCGATGAATACCATATCATCTATGAAACATGCTGGGGGCAGTTTTAGGGCATGATCATGCATTTCTATGAATGGAAGTCTGTCACTGATGTTTATTGATGATATGACTGTTGGTAGAAGTAGCAGGATGAATGCTGAAGTGTATACAGCTACAGTATACTATCTGCTCAGATTCAGCCAGATGCTGCAAAACTGATATGATGATGCTTCACCGTACAGATGGACAATGAGACAAAACATACTGTGAAAGCGAACCAAGTTTTCAAAGTAGAGAATTGAAAAATGATTTAGTGGTCAAGATAATCAATTTACCTCAACCCAATTGGACATGCATTTCACTTTCTGATGACAAAATGAACAAGCAGCAGCTGAAGACAGCTTCAGTAAAGGCTTGGCCAATTATCACTAGGGTGGAAACCCAGCACTTGGAGATGGCCATGGGTTCCAGACTTCAGGAAGTAATTGACTGTAAAGAATTTTCAACCAAAAATTGAAAATGATCATTATATTTATAATTATATTAGTTTGTCTAATTGTCTAAACAGCTCATACAATATTTTTGTTAAACCCTTTGAAATAAAGCTAAAAGTCTATACTTCAATCACATCTTGGTTGCTTTGCTTCAAATTCATTGTGGTGATGCCAAAATTATGAAACTTGTTTCACTTTCCAAACACTTATAGACCTGATTGTATGCATTGTATTAGCATCCTGTGATGGAGTGATATTTTGCATATTAGTTAATAAATATTTTCTGTGTCTTTATTTGCAAGTCAAACATAGCAAATGTAACATTAGTGTTTCAACAGGCATGTTTTATTTCATTGAGGAGAGCAGCAGTACTTTGATGTCTAACTAACCAACCCCCCCCAAACCGAGTCTTTTGGACTGACCCAGGATGTGAATTTTATTGCAGGGTTGGGGGAGGTGCATAAAACCAGTTTGGCATGTGGGATTCTGTGCAGGACATTCAATGAAACATCTCCTGCATAAAACTACTTATATGGCAAGCTTCAGCTATACAAATGGTATCCACTACTTGAGGGCAGGTGTGATTGGTCTGAGGTATGGCTGTTTGGGATTAGTTTTGCATCAGAGGCCATTCTGCACCACAACCCCTGTTGGCCTAAAGATTTGGACAGAAATGCATAAAGTTGGTCGGTTCACTCCTCCCTCTCTCTAACACACACCCTGGCCATGAAGAGAACACAATGAGGAGCAGAACTCAGCAGCCATGTTGAGGCAGGCATGTAACTTGTCCTAAAGAAAGTTGACTAGAAATGTTGACTTGATTACAGATTTAACTACAAGTCTGTGTGCTGCCTGAAACTACATATCTAGCATTTATTAGACTGTATGGTTATCAATATTCACATGTACTTTGCTTCATTATTATTATTTTATTAATATTATCAATAATACATTATTAACACATGTAACTTAACTCCTGATTGTCCTTTTACTCTATGCAATTGCCTGGGGTTATAGATGCACAAGGGAAGTTGGGGAAGAAATTATAAACCACAATACCTTATAAACAGGGTTAAGTCTATGGGAATTGAGTAATTTTCATAAAGTCTACGTAATAAAGAATACAAAATGGGAAAGTAGTGTCCTACTAAGACAAAACAACTCTTTAAGCACTCCATAATAAAAATGATCTGGTTGTGGTGATTTGTTTGATTTCAGCCTATTTAATCTAAGCAGTATTCCTCCTTCTAAAATTTGCAAATCATTCAGTACCTCCTCAGTAGTCCCTTTCACCATTATGCACTTCTGAAAAATGCAAGTTTAGAGCATCTGCTGTTTCGTTGTCTATATATTTTAGTTCCCTTTTTCTATTCCTGATGCATTTCACTTCTTACTTTACTGTTTTTTTTACTACTAAAATACCAAAAGAATCTCTTTAGTTTTGCCTTATCTGCTATATTCCAATCTAACTGCATCCTTTATACTCTTCTTAATGGTTGCCCTCATGTTCTCATATGCCCTACGATTTTCATTGGAGTTATTAGTCTTATACACCTAATACAGCTGCTTTTTCCTTTGCAGGTTCTTTTTCAATTCCTTATTTGCCCACTGTAGAGATTTTTAAATTTCCTACTAATTTCAAATTCTGGGATGTACCTGTCCTGCATTCTACTGTATGTAAAACATTTTTAAACCTGTTCCACTTCTTCTCAACTGTCTCCACACTTTGAAGCTTATCCCAGTCCATCCCGTTTAGAGTTTGTCACATGTCTTCAAAATTTGCCATATCAAAGTTGATCTTAACAGTTTTTGTCTTTGCATTTGCAATCTTCCAAAACACTGAGAATTATATTATATTATATTATATTATGGTCAATTTTCCCTAGGGGTTCACTCACCTCTATACCCTCAGTTCTATACCGATTATTACAACCCATACTAAATCTAGACAGGCTTCCCACTGTGTTGGTGCTTTAACTTACTGTGTTTAAAACAGTCACTGATTACATCTAAAAACATTAGGGGCCTCATGCATAACGCTGTGCGTAGAATTCACACTATAACATGACGTAAGCACAAAAGCCGAAATGTGCTTACACACAGAAAATCCAGATGCATAAATCTGTGTGTTCGCCAACTTCCGCGTTCTTCCGCTACATAAATCCCGATCAAAGTGAAAAGTAATGTTTGTGCACGCGCCTGCTGTCCCGCCCCGTCTACTCCCAGAATTACGCCTCTTTTTTTTTTTTTATTTAAGTTTTTATTGAAAAGAGATACAATCCAATACATCTGTTTATGACTTTTGTCACGTTTACAACAGATATAGCTTATATATTATCAAAAAAGCTCTTCATGGCATAAAACAGATCAATATATCTCTTTGGGTTATCTCTCAATTATAGAAAAAAAAAAAAAAAACTATTTACAGAAGACAGGGGATGTATAGACAATACCTATTCATAAAACACAGGTTCTATAACAGAAAAACATCTGGTTCAATAGGGGTTATATACTCAATCCACCTAGACCAAAAATCGACAAACAGATCTATTTGGTTATTCATACTGAAAGTAATTTTCTCCATTATAAACACATTTTTTACAACATCAATCCAATCCTGTATTTGTGGCGGATTAGGTTTGTACCAGCATCTAGTAATAGCTTTTTTACTTGAAGCAAGAATTATTCTATACATGTATTTATTTTTCCCTTCCCAGGAAACCATTGACACCGTGCCCATATAAAGTACCTTAAAACTGAAATCAATTGTAATGTTTAAAATAATTTCCAGTACCTTATGTATATCTTTCCAAAAACCTCTAATTTTAGGACATCTCCAAAATATGTGAAAATGGTTCGCATCCTGTGAGCCACAATGTCTCCAACAATTTGAGTTGCCTTGAAAATTATTTTTCTGTTTTGGGGTAAGGAAAAACCTAATAGTATTTCTCCAGCAGAATTCTCTGTAATATGGAGAACGGGAGGTTGCCCATTGTTGTTTACATATATTTTCCCAGTCCTCGGGTGAGAAGATAATCCCATTTTCTTTCTCCCGAATTACGCCTCTTTGAATATGCAAATCAATATAAATAGCCCTTAAGCTCAGTGTTCTGTGAAAAGGCAATTGCAAAAGCACAAAGGAAAATATAAGAATTTCAGCGAATACCAAGTGGAGGCAAGGAAAAAGTACAATTTGTTGGTTTAAACAGTGGTATAAACAACAAAAGGAAGTTGATCGAATGACATAGAGTGTTGGAGAAACTCGAAAGCTCAAGTTCACAAAGTCGCACAGTGCCTGAAATAAAAAAGAACTTGTCAAATATCAAAGTTGCCGTGAAAAGGCGAGTCGTAGCCCACCGTCTGAGTGTCATATGAAAGCTTATTAGGGTACAGAGAAAAAAAAAGGCACACAGTGTGAAAAAGAAACTTTAACCTCGAAATTTCTACTTTAATCATGTAGTTTATTTTGTCATTAAAGTAGAACATCATAAACTTCATCTTAAAATCGTTTAATTTACTAGTTTCTCAAATCCCATCGTAACTAAAGCAGCATGTTTAATGCTTTGTTTTGTATTTGATTTTCTATGTGCTCTATGTGTGTGAATCACTATGTGATTCTTAAATGGGCTTTCTCTTCGTCCGTCAGGACACAGAATCCATTACATTTGTGAAATTATAACTCTCTTAATAATTAAAATACTGAGAAGTATACGTGATATCATTTTCATGATGATAGGAGTTAAAGCATGTTATTAAACATGGGAGCACGGTGGCGCAGTGATTGTTCATGTCTCGACGGAAGATGCCTGCTGCGCCTTGCATGACCTGCGATGAAATACTTTATTACAGAAGCACTGTCTTTTTCAAACATGCTAACCTCCAATTCCTGTCCTTCCTTTTCTTCCTCCAAATACCCAATCGCCACACAATCAGCTCTGTAATGGACGCTAAGCCATCTGTAAGCTTAGAACGCTGATTCTTCAAAACTTTTAAGGAACATTGAAATATCTTCGTAGTATATGTTTAATTATTCTATCCATCTATCCTTCCAGTGTCGCGCCAGTCTTAGTAGGAATACAGCACAAGGCAGGAACAATCTGTAAACAGAGCGCCAGCTCCTAGCTAGCACTGTGGCACCGTGTCCTCACATGTTTAATTATTAACAATATAGATTATTTAAATGAAGTTAAAGTTTTATCTGTATAATATAATAAACATATTTTGCTGCATTTCATCTTAAAAATGATATTGTCATCATATTTAAATACGCACTTTATAAAGTGGCTCAGGTTGTGCAATATTATAACAGTATCGCAAGTTTACTGTGAGGTAATTGTACTTATAAGTACAAAGCGTTCTACAAGGAGCACTTGATGGACTGATTGAGTGCGTGTATAGTTCTTGGGATGAAACCGTTTGTGAACCGCGAGGTCCAAACAGGAAAGGCTCTGAAGCGTTGGTCGGATGAGACCAGTTCAAATAGCGAATGGCTGAGGCACCATGTGCTTGCTGCTGTATACCGATAATTCTCTTTCCGATCAGCTGCTGCTGTGATTCACACTCAGATACAGTGATATAAATACTCCGAGTGGTGCAGTGAGAGTAATATGGAAAAAGATGATCCGATGTGGCAACCCCTAACAGGAGCAGCTGAAAGAAGAAGAAGGTGCAGTGAGAGTAACAACGCTAAAGCAGCTATTGTATTTAGAATAGTTTGGCTATTCCGTGGACCATTATATTGTTACAGGTTAATTACAATCAGATGCCTTAAACTAATAAACAATATGCGGTTAATTTCAGTGTATTTATAAAGCGGCGTCAGGGATGTGAATCTGAAAAAGAAAGGGTAACCACACAGGGTACAGTAGCACTGCTTTGACGCTGGGTGCTGCCAGTCTGCAAAACCAAGCGGAGAACTTGCGTATGACAGGGTATGAGGTATCATGGAAATGGGCGTGGCTTTACGCCAAGTTTAGGTTTTATACATCGTGATTTGAACGTGGAAAACGTTCTTATGCAACTTTTCTGTGCGTATGCACCGTTTATACATGAGGCCCCAGCTCTTGTACTCCACTGTTTTCCCATTTAATATTTGGGTACTTAAAGTCCCCCATGACTATAATATTCATCTGTATACTGGCTTTTTTAAAAGGATGTACATTGAAATTACTGATTGCATTCGGGGATCTATAGCACACACCTAAAATAAGGCTTCTTTCTCTAATGTTTTCCCAACAAATCCAGATGTAATCACTAAGATGTGGCTCAACATCCAACTGAAGAAGAGATGCATTTAAATTCTGCTTTAACTAGCCTAGTCATATGCCTCCCCAACATAGTGGTGCCCCTAAAGTTCAAATGTAACCCATCTTGGTGGAACAGGTTCTATTTGTTCCAAAAGGTGTCCCAATGGCCCAAAAACACATACCCTTCTATTATGCACCAAATTTTGTGCCACACATTAAGCCTTTTAATTTCCTCAGTCTTACCTGGACTAGAACATGGCACAGGCAGAACTTCGGTGAAGACTACCTTGTCAGTTCTGCTCCTCAGAATGTCAACTAACTCCTTAAATTCGGACTGCAGTACTGTCAGCTTGCTCTTATGTATTTAATTTGTTCCTACATGGACATTGACAACTGGATCCACCCCAATCTGCCCAACACCTATCAGCCCCTTTCAAGGAGGTCTAACGCCTGTGCACCTGGAAGTCAACACACCATGTACAACTCTCAGGAGCAAACCTGCACTTCAGTTTCCTCTGATGATTGAGTCCCCCCATTATCACAACCTTTCTTTCTGGAGATTAATGTTGAGGTGGCCCGCTGGGGCTCTTAATGCCAACCCACCAATTCAGAGTCTTCAAAAACATAGTCCATATCCATAAGGACGTGAAAGCAGTTTGACACTTCCAATTCTGGGGTTCATGCCCCCAAACAGTGCACCCCTATTTCCTTGCACCCTGTGATCGTGACCCACCTACAGTATCTCTACCTGTCACTAGGAGTCTCCTCCTGTACCACCTTAGGGGTGCACACATTTTCTGTAAAGGACACATGTGACAGGTCCACCAATTCTCTATTACAATGCAAGCCATTCAACTAGTCCTTCAGTTCAGTGATCCTGAGCTCAAGGTGCTGGATCAGCTGGCATCTCCTGCAGATGTAGCCCTCATAGATGACCGACTCCTCTAAGCCATCCTCTAAAAAGTCCAACATCTAACAGAACTTGTATTGCACTGGCCTCATTATTAAAATTTGGATGTGATTTATTAAAACTGCCCAACCCTTTTTAATTAATTTAAAATATTTATCTTACATTATTAAACTAAAAAAACAATACATTAAATAACTAAAACAGTTATTTTACTTCTTCAGTCCCCTTAAGCCCCTGCAATACTTTCCCTGTAAAATGCCTGTTGTTTGTCTTTCTTTAAAGTTAACTTTACTTTTCCCTATTTGTTTTCCTAACTTTAGTTCCTTACTTTGGAAAATTCTGCTTGCACTGTTTGAACTCTTTATTAATGAACCCTTGTGCTCTCTTATTGGTTATATTGTCCGACTGCTAAGAACCATTCTATCCAGTAAAGATCTCACACAATACTCCTTCTTACAAAAAAAACTCACTTACTGAATATTACTTATTTGCTTTGTCTGTTTTTACTGATGCTTTCACCTGATTGATGTTTCCTCACTATATGCCTGTAAGAGGCCTACTTTTATTTAATATAAACTATTAATATAAACTATAAACTCGCTTTGCTCGCCCAGCCCCGTGTTTGGTTTACCGGATATACAATACAATACAATTTATTCTTTGTATAGCCCAAAAATCACACAAGAAGTGCCCAATGGGCTTTAACAGGCCCTGCCTCCTGACAGCCCCCCAGCCTTGACCCTCTAAGAAAACCATAAAAAAACTCCTACAAAAAAACCCTTGTAGGGAAAAAATTGAAGAAACCTTCGGAAAGGCAGTTCAAAGAGAGACCCCTTTCCAGGTAGGCTGGGCGTGCAGTGGGTGTTAAAAAGAAGGGAGTCAATACAATACAGTACAATACATAGAACAGAATAAATCCTCAATACAGTAAAAAAATAAAAATTCTAGAAGTACGGAGTAGAATTTCACATTAGATGATATCACATAATATGATTTGGATTTGTTTTAAGTCCTGGAGACCTCATTCATCAAGCTGCCTCCCCCATTTTGCCATTCCACATCTGAAATAGCGCTAATCCGATGAAAGGATCCCTCTTTCCCCCGATTCCTGCGATCCTCCATCAGGGATGACTTTACCTTAGGCAGGCAATATACAATTTAAAGAGATTGTTATTTTTCTTGGTAATTGTTACATATGCATTATTTTCACTTTTAATTTAAAAATTTTTGTAAAAACAATACTTGTCGTTTATTTCCGGCCCTGTGCGTGATGACATCTCTTTTTTGCCAGACGTATAATGCTGCTCATATTGTGAATTTGCGGCTGAATGCAGGCTAAGGATATGCCTTTGGATCATTTGCTGTCTTTTTGCTGCTTGCAAGCTGCCTCTTCTGCTTGTTGCATGTCATTGTTTTAAGAGCTGGGAGCACATGATGCTTCCCTGCCACAAGCAATCCAACAACTGCTAGGTTAGATGTCTGTGGACTTGCTTTAAATGATGGCTCACTGCCTGGTCTTGCGTGACGTTCTAAAATCAATACTTGTCCTTTATTTCCGGCCCCGGGCGTGGTTAAATTCTTTCTTGCAGGAAGTATAACGCTGCTCGCCTTGTCGAAGGGGAGGGGGCTGCCGTCACGCTGCCCTTCGATCTTTTTAAAGTCTGTACAGCCGCTCTCCTTTTTGCTATTTTGTGTCTCTGCTGCTTGAGTTGTGATCGCTTCTCCATGATCATAAATATACATCTGACCAAATTGTGTTTTCTTTGAAATTAAACTTGTCGTTGCTTCAACTTTTGCGAGTCCGCAGATTCCTATAGCATATGTTCCATTATTGTGTAAATCTACATTTTGTGCATTGAATGTTGTGAATGCAAAAAGACTTTTTCTGCTCTTTTCCTTTTATTTCTGACCCCGCTTTGTTCTGCTATTTTTTCAATTACACCAGTTCCTGATGATTTCCTGTTTTTCTTTTATTTGTCGATGTTTCATTTATAACATATTGTCCTTTATACGCTTTATATGCACTGAGACACCTGTATCTGTGTGTGCTGCTTTCCTTTACACTACTGATTTTTTTTTTTCCCATTCTCTTTCCTCTCGCGGTTCTTTTATTTGTCTTTCATGATCTTAACGTGAAGATCACATATCGTCTCCTAGTCATTCATTCCACAAGATTTTTTTTTATAATAGAGAGATGCTTTCTTATTTATGAACACATGTGCCCTTGCTTTCTACTAGCAGTAATGTTTAACTTTAAGAGTGCTCTATGACACTCTATTTTCCATCTTAGAAATTAAGCAAAATGACAGCTTGCATATTGTAATCTTTCTAGTTAGCCAAAAAAAGGTGTCATTTTGCTTAACTTCTCACCACATCCATAATGACTAACACAGTACAACACCCTAGTACTACCTTCTTAGAAAAAAATTCAATGTAAATGCACTTTTCTTTCATATTTTGAAAAAAAGTGAAGAAAGTCACTGCTAAAAACAAAAAAGAACTATTTTGATTGTCTAATATCCCTGAAATATTCAAAAGAAACAGTACTTATAGGTATATGTAAGAGTCTATTGTGGTTTCCAATATCCAAGAATAGCTTTTGTTTTAATTTGTTTTAACAGATGTGTGAAATAGTAAGGTACATTCTTGAATGTAAGTATCATGTAAGTTGTACATAATACCTTTTTGTAATTAAATAGATGACTTGTTTTACCATGCCTACTGTATATGCCTCTTCCAAACCAAACACAAGTGATTATTTTCAATAATTGCTGTTATGGACATTTTGTATGGAACATTTTTTTTCTGGTGCATTGGCCTGAAAGCATTGCTTTTATGAAGAACTTTACCAAAGTAAAGAAACATTTAATTAAAATCTTTGTCCTTGTTATGGCTGTTTTCTTTGCTAATACTGGCCTATTGCAAAAGATAAATTGAAGAACAACTCACCCAAAGTCTCTACCTTAGCAATTTCTTGGGGAATTAAAATTGACTTACAATGCGATAATAAGTAAGTTAAATGAAACTTACAATGAATATTGAATAAACTTAACTAGATTTCATTAAAAATTAAACAATTGACATACAGTAGTTATTTTAACTTCAAACACTAAGTTTAAAAAAATTGGTCATTAAATGACAAAGAGAAATGTTTAGTCTATTCTACTTACTTTTTGCATATGGTCAATGCAACATAAAACTGTATTTGAAGTATTGAATTTCCTCGATTATTTTGAGTAAACTCAAACTCATTTTTTTTAAAGTAAACTCCATTTATTGTAACAAAATAATATCTTAAATTTGCAAAAGTTCTTAATACACGCTGACATTTTGAGACCATACTACAGCTGGACCCTGCTGCTGACCTGCTTACAGAGGTGGGTAGAGTAGCCAAAAATTGTACTCAAGTAAGAGTAGCGTTACTTCAAAATAATATTACTCAAGTAGAAGTAAAAAGTAGTCATCCAAAAAATTACTCAAGTAAGAGTAAAAAATTATTTGGTGAAAAGACTACTCAAGTACTGAGTAACTGTTTGATCATAATAAATGATTTATTTTTTAGAAATGTAATAAGACAGACAAAAATATTAAATAATGTGCAAATTCTGCTATTTCCAAATAACAAAATAAAAAATGAGTAAAAATAAATAACATCTTTACAAAATAAAGATGCACAAATAACACAAAGTTCCAAATCTCACTTTTTCACAACAAAGCTTTTGAAGCCAATACCTACAGTAGGTAACATGTATATTTGAACAGTGCGAACTACTTGCAGTGACAAGATATATTGTACACTGACAGTATAATACTGCATATTCACTTGCCCTACAAATAGTACAGCTGATAGAAAATAACATTAGAACAAGGCACGTACAAGAAGTCTCACTTTACCTTGACTGTCTGTGTCTGTGCATGTTTGGTTAAAACGTGCTTGTTCTTCACTCAGTGAAGTGATGGTTAAGCTTCAGCAGAAGTTGGCTCTCAAGGTTCCTGCAGTGAAGCTGTGACCGTTTAGCAATGATCAGGAGCCCTGTATGACTAAAAAGTCTCTCACAGGCTGCAAACGCAGGAATTTTGTATGTGGTCATGTGACTGCATGGCTACATCTGATTAGTGAAACAGAGTCATGTGATTATTGTTGCTACGTCTGTTTGGTGAAACGGAGTCATGTGATCATTGTTGCTACGTCTGATTGGTGAAACAGTCATTCAGTAGATCCACTGGCGACTTCTCTCCAACTAAAATATAGCGTATATAAATGTGTAAATGAAAAAAAGTAACAAGTCGAGTGTTGCCCAATGTAGCGGAGTAAGAGTAGCGTTTCTTCTTTACAGATGTACTCAAGTAAAAAGTATGGTGCATTAAAACTACTCGTAGAAGTACAATTTTTTTGAAAAGTTACTCAAGTAAATGTAACGGAGTACATGTAACTCGTTACTACCCACCTCTGTCTGCCAGGGGGACAAGAGTGGGAAGCCCAGTATCTCCCCCTGGACGCTAGATAGCAGCCTCCCTGGGTTGCTCTTTATATCCTTCCACACTCCAAACTACACACACTTTGAAATCACCTGTAGAAAGATAAGAAAGAAAATATTCAAAGTTCTAGTTTAAAAGTAAATTGCATTTATTTAGTGCATTCTCTATCTATCTATCTATCTATCTATCTATCTATCTATCTATCTATCTATCTATCTATCTATCTATCTATCTATCTATCTA
>JANRMT010062848.1:8090862-8112196 GCA_026402145.1 Polypterus bichir lapradei
CTATCTATCTATCTATCTATCTATCTATCTATCTATCTATCTATCTAATAATGTCTAAATGTACATACACTCATGTAAACAACTGAGTATACACCCCATCAAATATGTTATCCTTATTACATTATATGTGGGCATAATAGGTTTTGATCTATATTTAAACAATATATTCAAATTAAATAGCCAGTACTGTCACCTTTGGCAGAAATAACCTCAAGTAAGCATTTCCTATCACAGCCTACCAGTCACTTACATTGACTGAGAGAATGTTTTTTGCATCTTTCAGCAAATTTTAAAGCACCAACTAGGGAAACAGCATTGTAGCCACTGAAGTATAAGGCAAGATCAAGC
This sequence comes from Polypterus bichir lapradei, assembly GCA_026402145.1. Lineage (NCBI taxonomy): Eukaryota > Metazoa > Chordata > Cladistia > Polypteriformes > Polypteridae > Polypterus > Polypterus bichir. The sequence continues at coordinate 8,091,211 of JANRMT010062848.1, forward strand.
TCGGGTAAAACGCATGCCAAAAGAAATCTCTTAGTCCTTTGTTTTAAAAATATTTAGTGAAAGTTAAAAGCAAATAATCCACACAAGAATAAAGAAAAAAATAGTTACACACGTAGAATAAAAGGCAAAAAAAAGGAAAAATGTATCTTCTCTAAACTTAGCTTTTCTTGAGAAACTTTAGTTATTTCTGTACTTAAAAGTTCTTAATTTCTTCTGTACTTAAAGATTCTTAGCTTCTTCTTCTGTAGATTATAAGCATACTGTTCTGCACTTAAATAAGCGCGTTATCTAATGAGTTACTTCACACACTCAGAAGGCCCGTAGGCCCTTAGGCACGTAGGCACGGTTTAAAACCTTGTGCCCTCAACACCTTACACATGGCAAGGCTGGTCACTAACTGAAGAATAGTGTTTAGTCATAGCAGACAGAAATAGCTAAAATATACTAATTTTACTCAACTTATGGGGGTCAACTTAGGAAATGGCTCTTACAAGCATAAAAACTTTGCATGGAAAAGTCCATTCAAATGAGGTAAAGAAAATATGGCTGTTCAAATGAACTAGTGAAGGAATACATCATCAGACCATGCTGGCACTGTTCCTTTTCAGCAGGTGACATAATGCAAATTCTTCTTAACCAAGAAACATCCAAGTAATCAGACAGCTGAACTTAATGCAGGATAGGTATTTTCCTGCAAATCTGAAATTGCAATGTTCATAGAAAAATTTATATTTTCTCTTGACAAAAAGATTTGAAAAAAAATTCTCAAATGAAATTCCTGATACACAGAGTAGTTTTCTCATTATTCACAACACTTACATTGGATTAATCATTCATCAGTTGAAATAAGGTGACATTTGCTAACATCCTCCTAGATGCAAAACCTACCAAACATGAGAACAGACATGTATAAATGAGAGGAAAAAAATAAACTGAAATTCTTTTTCTTTAATCCTTCATGGACAGATTGACCTATCAATTAGTAATTGAACATCCTGTAGACTCAGGAAATTGGCAATTTGTTCATGCAGCAGAGAAGCTTGTCACAAAAACACCTGCACAGCCTCCAGACAAAGAAGTAAAATTCTGAGTTTAGGGAGCCATTGCTCAGAACAACTAAATGGAGAGTTAAAAAACTCTCACTCCTGGGATTAATTAAGTAACATAAAATTTTGCTGTTCAATAAGAGGGAGGTGACAGTCTGGCCTGGGGTAACCCAAAAACCCTTTGAAGAACTAGTATGCAAAGGGGTTTAACAGCATAAGCCTATAACATAAGTCTAATATAGAGTTACATAAAAGGCGTGTTGTCTTTCTTATTGATAATGTTAAAATCAAGTCCAGTTAGGTCTGACTAGGCAGTCTCAATAGTTGCTGGAGCCTTTTATGACAGCACTAGGTACAGTAGAAACCAACTCAGGACTGGTGAGAGTAAATTACCAGGCACATGAGCACATATACATCCACACTCACTCATACAAAGCTAGTTAGCATTCCTGGATTGAGGGGAGTAAACCAGAATACCTGTTGAAAACCTACACAAGTGAAGGAGACTATGCTAACACCACAGCTTAACAAGCATAAAAAGTCACATCAATCAAACTCTTGTGTTGTGTGGAAACAACGTTGCGGCACCAACGTAGAAGGCAGGACAGTTTTAAATAAAGAAAATAATATCTAACAGCATAACCAGGAATTAGGGACTTAAGGTCTTGGGTCACAATTAAAACATGATGCTAAACTGAGCTGTGAAGTTAAAAAAAATGCAACTTTTCATTTCCTTTATTGTGAAATTAACAGTAAAGAAAATTGTTAGCAAGCCAAGGCTTTCGCTTTGCCAGCTATTCAAGCATATCGTGGTATAAATGTGTTGTCTAGATGTTAGCTCTTATTGAACATTAGATTAGGTTGATGAAGTCTGGTATAAAACAAAATAGCGGAAAGATTATGTCTTGGGATAGCATAATGTGCCTCCAACCTGGACATCAAAGTTATAGTGAATGCCTTGTCTAACTGAAAATATTGCTTATTTGTAAATCAAACTCAAGGACAGTTAATTAATGGGGAAATTGCATAGTAACTGAATAAAAATACAAAAGGTGAACTTTCAGGGCCCTGCACAGAATCCTAATGCTCTCAACACACAGTGCTCTCTTGTTGCAGCCTGAATGACTGCATCCCTGTGCCTTCCGTCTCATGCGTAAAGTGTGTAAGACTCAAAACTCCAATATGAATTGTAGGGCATATGAGAACAAGAGGGCAACTATTAAGAATCATATTAGACCGGCTTAAAGGCAGTTAGAGAGAAATATAGCAGATAAGACAAAAGATGACCCAAAAAGATTCTTTTAGTATTTTAGTAATAAAAGAACTGTCAAGAAGGAAGTGCAATTCATCAGGAATAGTAAAGGGGAATTTAAAAATACAGACAGTGAAATAAGCAGATAAGCTAAACTTACATTATTCTGAGGTCTTCACATGTGAGGAAGTGGCCTACTAAGTTAGTAATGAGTGATTTGGAAATTGTGGAGGGAGAAGTACAGCTCTGATTAAATAGGGCAGATTTCAAAATCCTCCTTTTAACATATAAAGCATTAAATGGCCAAGGTCCGGCTTACTTTTCTGAACTTATCATGACTTACAAACCAGAGCACACATTAAGATCTCAAGATTCCAGTCTGTTTATGATTCCAAGGATTAATAAAAATCCCGGCTGAAAACTCACTACTTCAGTTTAGGATATCCTGACTAGAGCTGCTGATTAACTGCACAGACTGCATCTCTTTTGTTAGTCATTAGCACTAAAACATAAGTAACATGATAGTTATAATGTGTTACTAACCCTCACTTATTCTATTTCTCTTCTCAGTACTCAAATATGGCTCTTGGTGCCACAGCCCAGCTTCCAAGTTGTTTTGCCTGCCTAAGGTAATATCATCCCTGATGGAGGATCGCAGGAATCGTGGGGTAGAGGGGTCCTTTCATCAGATTTTCTGGCTCAGTGCTGTCTCAGCTGTGGAATGGCCAAATGGGGGAGGCAGCTTGATGCCTGAGGTCTCCAGGACTCTAAGCAAATCATATTATGTGATATCATCTACTGTTAAATTCTGCTCTGTACTTGTAAAATTTTTTATTTTTATACTGTATTGAGGATTTGTTCTGTTCTGTTCTGTGTATTATGTTGTGTTGACCCCCCTTCTTTTTGACACCCACTGCACGCCCAACCTACCTGGAAAAGGGTCTGTTTTTTGAACTGCCTTTCCCAAGGTTTCTTCCATTATTTTTTTCCCTACAAGAGTTTTTTTGGGAGTTTTTCCTTGTCTTCTTAGTGAGTCAAGGCTGGGGGGCTGTCAAGAGGTAGGGCCTGTTAAACCCATTGCAGCACTTCTTCTGTGATTTTGGGCTATACAAAAATAAATTGTATTGTATTGTATTGTATCAAATAAGCTGAAATCAAACAAATCATCAGCACCAGATAATATTTATCCTCAAGTTCTTAAGGATGTTAGTGAGTACATATATAAACCCATAGCACATATTTTTAGGAAGTCACTGTGCACTGGGGAAATTCTGAAGGACTAGAAAATGGCAAATATATTATTCCGTTATATAAAAATCGGTGACTGGGCCAGTCCAAGCAACTATAGGCCAGTAAGCTTAACTTAAATTAATGGAAGGAATTATTAAGGATAAGATTGAGCAACAAATGGCAAGGACATGAGTTTTACTAAACAGTCAGTATGGTTTCAGAAGAGGGAGGCCATGTTTTATCAACATGCTGGAATTCAATAAGGAAACAACAAAGTGGAGCATATGATATTATTTATCTTGACTTTCAGAAAGCATGAGCTGAGAGTTCCACTTACATATTAGTGAAGATTCATCTGGCCTTTTGTCAGTCATATGCAACATCTTACTAAAATTAGTGCACCAAGAAAAATCCTCTCTTAGTACACACTGCTGAATCACAGAGCCCATCAATCACTGAAAGTGGGTATCTTCAATCACTATTTCAATTTCTCTTATTTGGCATTTTCCCTGTCTCATAACCCTTTAGCTTCCCATCTTCCCTGGCAGCCTATTGCTAAATGTTACAATATATAGATATTTTTTCTGATTTTTCCACCTCAAGGGTGCAGTTTCAATGTCTGAGTACAGGTTTCAGACCAAGAATCAAAAATGTGATACATAGTATACCAGACTGGGGATGGTCCAAGAACCTCATTTGACTTGGTAAGTGTGCCTTGGCTAAACATTGTAATTTGATGTTTTGACCCATTGAGTTTTTTACCAAAGGGTGAAAATTTACAATCCATGCCTTATGGCACAGGTTTCCAGACACCAGTAAAGAATCTTCTACTCATCTCCCTAGACTTATAAAAGAGAATCATTTTACAGGCAAAGGTACATTAGGGCTGCAAAAAGGGCACTGTGATGACCCTGGAAATGATTATGTGGATAGCTCTGAAGATATTTCAAGATAGGGCTTAATATTCCCCCAGGACTAGAGACATTTAAACAGAAGCAAGAGGGGGAAGTAAGACTGTTTTCAGTTTGAACAAGCAGCCTTATACGAAAGATGAGAATATGGAAAAACTGGATGCATGCAGTTAAGTTGCTCCATAGTTAGATAAGGTACAAGGTACAATTTCAGGTATACAGTATGTCTGTTTGTTCTTCGGTCCTGTGTTTTTCCCTGTTGAAATCAAACTCAGTTTGCTTCAGATTAGATTTACACATAGATTTGTAATGTTTATAAAACTGAAGAGAATGATTTGCCTATTGCTGCTGAGGAAACAGAGGAATTCAAGTGAAGTAAAGAACTTGGAAACCACCCAGAGGACTCTCATGGTTAACACAGGGAAAAGCAGTACAATTGACAAGACATGAATAACATCTTGCTTTAGACAAAGCAGGCACTAGCAGAAATAGGGGGAAAAAAACTAAAGGTGCCTCAGCCCTCAAGAGAGCAGCAAAAAAGGAGACTGCAAAGAACACAGAGAAGGAGACAGGGAACCTTATATTCTGTGTTCAGGAACCACTCAAGGTAAGAGTTCCATGTCAGACTACCAGAGAATCTCACAAAAAAGTTAAGATTGGTTACACATAGCAAAATGGCTTAGTCCAGAAAGGGGTAGTTGAGTTCACACTTCTAGGGTGTTGACTTGATCTCCTTAAGAAAGAGAATGGAAGCCAAAGTGCAAAGTTTTGTGTGAAGGGGTCTGGACCTCCAAAAAGTGGAGGCTAACTGAACAGGACAAACTGGAGTGAAAGATCACAAATATTAATTTTGTATCTAGAATTTTTGAAATGAAGAGAAAAGTAGAGAACCACCCAGCATTGCTGATGAGATGAAATATTTACCACATAGCCTAAAAAGACACTCATGACATAAATCTGCACCCATGCTGTATCTGGAAGGGTACAGTGGCTTCTGGTATTGGTAGAAGAACAAGCTAATGATTCTTTCACTCACAAACTATTTCATAAGTGAAGTAAAGACTTGTTAAAGCATAACAAATCAACCAGAGTAGAAAGGGTACAAGTGTAAGCTCACTTGACCAATCAGACACCATTCAGAGACTTCAGAGGGCTGACAACATTTGAATTCAATGTTGTCCTTGAACAACACATTGAGTAGGGCATATTGCTTACACTGTATGAGGAAAGATGGCAACACATGGTAATTCAAATGCTCAGGAAATCTACAAAAGCTGCTTGACTCAGAAATGATCATACCAATTAAAAAAAGTTCAGATAAAGTCATTAATGGGTGTTGCAGCTTGGAGGAGGTTTTACAAATTCATTCAATCCAAAAACTAATGTGAAATGAATGATACATTTTGGTAGGCTCACTTGCTTAAAAAATACCTAGCACTAAAATGATATACTTACAAAGGAAAAAATAGCATCAATCCAGATGTATCCTTGAAGAATATGGAACGGCAGCCAACTTCCTAATTCACGTTCTTCCATCATCAAATTAATTTAACAGTCTGAAAAAATCAAAGCCTAGCTAATTCAATGGCAATTCATTTATTGTGAAAAGGGATGTTTCTAGTCATTTGTGGTATACCTATTTTATGGATTAAGTGCAAAAACACTGTTTTATCTGTATGGATTAGGGTCCCATTGTTTATGGTCACTTAGCTTGTTTATGTCAAGAAATGGCCCTGACAATATACTACAGAATACATGTCTGCAGCAAGCTAGCTGAGTCCTTTTTTTGTTTATGGACATTGTGGTTGAGTGAAGGAACTACAATTAGCCGCTGGAAACTGTTCAGGCGCCAAACCGGTTGTTAAAGTTTAATTCCAACAAAAATATTTTCTTTAGCAGAAACAAAAATTAGGGCTGCTATGCACCCAGCAGAGAGCTCCCACAAAATATTGGCATTGGGCTAAATAAGGACATAGTTTTCAAAAGGTAACTCCATCCTGTCTTGGGTTTGGTGCTAGACTGAATGCCTTCTCCCATCAGCAGCAGGATTTATAGCTTGGGGATCTGAAGAGGCAGAGTCAATTTTTCTCACCTGGGGCCTCATGCATAACGCCATGCATAGAATTCACACTATAACATGGCGTACGGACAAAAGCGGAAATGTGTTTACGCACAAAAAAATCCAGATGCATAAATCTATGCAAACACCAATTTCCACGTTCTTCCGCTACATAAATCCTGGTAAGCGTGAAAAGTAACACACGTGCATGCACCTGCTGTCCTGCTCCGTCTCCTCCCAGAATTACACCTCTTTGAATATGCAAATCAATTTAAATAGCCCTTAACCTCAGCGTTCAGTGAAAAGGCAATGGCAAAAGCATGGGGGGAAGTAGAAGAATTTCAGTGAATACCAAGTGGAGGCAAGGAAAAACGTACTATTTGTTTGGTTTAAACATGTTTTGGGCGTATACCAAAGTAGCATCATTCTGAATAAAAATTTTTAAATGCCTTTCAGACAGCCTTGGTGTCACAATCCCCCTAATCCACTAACCGGTGTGTTTGGTGTACTTCCAGATGGGCTTAAAGTGGAGAAGGACAAATTGTAATTGCCTTCACTACACTATTGGCACGTAGACTTATCTTACTCAACTGGAAGAATCCTAATCCACCACTTTTAAGTCAGTGGGTAACTGATGTTATATACTATTTGAAATTGGAAAAAATCTAGTTCTCATTTAAAGAATCTGTTCAAATCTTTTTTCAAACCTGGCAGGAAATAATCAATAACATTTTAGAATAAGTATTTATATTTAGGGTGTAAGAGGATACTATAGCGCCCGACCCGACATAGATTGACACGGAGGAACAGGAAAAATAAAATAAATTATTTATTTCTCTTCACCTGTGGGGCACATCTTCCCCATGAACCCCACAGGCAATACACCGTTCCAAGCACAGTACAGTACACCAAACCAAGCACTTTGTCTTTCTCCACCTCTCCTCCCTAGCAACCTCATCCTTTACCTGCCAATTCTGGCTGCCGAGTGGTGGTCGCTGGCTCCCTTTTATTGGGTATCTGAAAGTGCTCCAGGTGCTTGATTGGCAACATCTGCCTGCACTTCTTAGTATGGCTAAACCAGTGCCCAGAAGGGGCCAGCAGCTTCTGCTGCAGCACCCCCTTGCAGCAGTCTCCTCCCAGAATTACACCTCTTTGAATATGCAAATCAATATAAATAGCCCTTAACCCTTAGCGTTCAGTGAAAAGGCAATGGCAAAAGCATGGGGGGAAGTAGAAGAATTTCAGTGAATACCAAGTGGAGGCAAGGAAAAACGTACTATTTGTTTGGTTTAAACAGTGGTAAAAACAACAAAAGGAAGTTGATCGAGTGACATAGAGTGTCGGAGAAACTCGAAAGCTCAAGTTCACAAAGTCGCACAGTGCCCGAAATAGAAAAGAAGTTGCAGATATCAAAGTCGCTGTGAAAAGGTGAGTGGTAGCCCACCGTCTGAGTGCCATATGAAAGCTTATTAGGGTACAGAAAGAAAAATAGGCACACAGTGGGAAAAAAGCACAAAATGTCAACTTTAATCTCTAAATTTCCACTTTAATCACGTAGTTTATTTTGTCATTAAAGTAGAACATCATAAACTTCATTTTAAAATCATTTAATTTACTACTTTCTCAAATCCCGTCATAACTAAAGTAGCACATTAAATGCTTTGTTTTGTATTTGATCTTCTATGTGCTCTATGTTTGTGAATCACTACGTGCTTCTTAAACCGGGTTTCTCTTCCTCCGACAGGACACAGAATCCATTACATTCGTGATATTACAGCTCTCTGAATAATTTAAATATTGAAATGTATACGTGATATAATTTTCATGATGATAGGAGTTAAAGCATGTTATTAAATATGGGAACATGGTGGCGCAGTGATTGTTCATGCCTCATGCAAGATGCTTGCTGCGCCGTGTGCTACCTTCGATGAAATAATTTATTGCAGCAGTACTGTCTCTTTCCAACGTACTAACCTCCAATTCCTGTCCTTCCTTTTCTTTCTCCAAGTAACCAATCGCCAGTCAATCAGCTCTTTAATAGACGTTAAGCCATCTGTAAGCTTAAAACGCAAATTCTTCAAAATTTTTAAGGAACATTGAAATATCTTTGTAGTACATGTTAAATTATTCTATCCATCCAGTGTCGCTCCAGTCCCAGCAAGAATATAACGCGAGACAGGAACAATCCGTGAATGGAGCGGCAGCTCCTTGCTAGTGCTGCAACACCGTGTCCTCACATGTTTATTTATTAACAATATAGATTATTTAAATTCAGTTAAAGTTTTATTTTGCTGCATTTCATCTTAAAAGTGATATCGTCATCATATGTAATTACGCGCTTTATAAAGTGGCTCAGGTTCTGCAATGTTATAACTGTATCGCAAGTTTACAGTGAGGTAATTATACTTATAAAGACAAACAGTTCTACAAGGAGTACTTGATGGACTGATTGAGTGCATTTATAGTTCTTGGGATGAAACAGTTTCTGAACCGCAAGGAAAGGCTCTGAAGCGTTTGCCATATGAGAGCAGTTCAATAGACAGCATGGCTGAGGTAGCGTGTGCTTGATGTTGTATACTGATAATTCTCTTTCCAATCAGCTGATGTACAGCTGTGATTCCCCACTCAGATACAGTGATATAAATACTCCGAGTGTTACAGTGAGAGTAATATGGAAAAAGATGATCCGCTGTGGCAACTCCTAATGGGAGCAGCTGAAAAAAGAAGAAGAAGGTGCAGTGAGAGTAACAACGCTAAAGCAGCTATTGTATTTAGAATAGTTTGACCATTCTGTGGACTATTATATTGTTACAGGTTAATTACAATCAGATGCATTAAACTAATAAACAATATGTGGTTAATTTCAGTGTATTTATAAAGCCGCGTCAGGGATGTGGATCTAAAAAAGAAAAGGAAACCACACTGGAACAGTAGCACTGCTTTGACGCCGGGTGCCACCAGTCTGCAAAACTGAGTGCAGAACTTGCGTACGCCAAGGTATGACCTACTGTGGAAATGTGCGTGGCTTTATGCCAAGTTAAGGTTTTATACATTGCGATTTGAGCATGGAAACGTTGTACGTACATTTTTGTGCGTACGCACTGTTTATACATGAGGCCCCAGGCGTCTTGTCTGTGCTGTGGTGGGAATAAGAGATGAAAAATTTAGCGCCATTGTCCCCTCTTGACCCGATGCAATTATTATATACCGATGATGAGCCCGGACAGTGGTCTACAGACACACATGCATGACAACATTTAAATGTTTCCAGGGCAAGACCCAACCTGAAAACATTGTAATCAAACTCCAGCTTCACTGGTCACATGTTTTGGGCATATACCAAAGTAGCATCATTCTGAATAAAAATTTTTAAATGCCTTTCAGACAGCCTTGGTGTCACAATCCTTCCTAATCCACTAACCGGTGTGTTTGGTGTACTTCCAGATGGGCTTAAAGTGGAGAAGGACAAACAAATTGTAATTGCCTTCACTACACTATTGGCACATAGACTTATCTTACTCAACTGGAAGAATCCTAATCCAACACTTTTAAGTCAGTGGTTAACTGATGTTATATACTATTTGAAATTGGAAAAAATCTAGTTCTCATTTAAAGAATCTGTTCAAATCTTTTTTCAAACCTGGCAGGAAATAATCAATAACATTTTAGAATAAGCATTTATATTTAGGGTGTAAGAGGACACTATAGCGCCCGACCCGACATAGATTGACACGGAGGAACAGGAAAAATAAAATAAACTATTTATTTCTCTTCACCTGTGGGGCACATCTTCCCCATGAACCCCACAGGCAATACACCGTTCCAAGCACAGTACAGTACACCAAACCAAGCACTTTGTCTTTCTCCACCTCTCCTCCCTAGCAACCTCATCCTTTACCTGCCAATTCTGGCCGCCGAGTGGTGGTCACTGGCTCCCTTTTACTGGGTATCTGAAAGTGATACAGGTGCTTGACTGGCAACATCTGCCTGCACTTCTTAGTATGGCTAAACCAGTGCCCAGAAGGGGCCAGCAGCTCCTGCTGCAGCACCCCCTTGCAGCACCTGCAGAACCACACAGAGCTGCATAGAACTCCAACCAGCATTCGGCAGCTTTGCAACCAAGGGAGGCTGCCATCTAGCATCTAGGGGGAGATTTTGGGCTTTCCACCCTTGTCCCCCTGGCAGATGTGGTGAAGGGGCATCCCGGCCAGACATGGACCCTGGCCATCCGTCACGGGGCCCTTCCCTCAGATGAGCCCCATAGGGCTCAGTGGCACGTCCCACAAGGGCTGGTCTTTTCCATGTTGTGGAGTCGGCATCTTCCAGTCTGCAGCCCTGCCCTGTGGAGATACAACCAACAGGTCTGGGGGTGTTGCTCCAATGTCTACGCCAATCGGAAGTACTTTCTGGACAACACCGCCAGATGTGACCACAGCGGCTGCAGTTATAGCAACGCCGCTCCCCTTCAAATCGACCCCAGCGGGATCGGAAGCAGGATGGGAAGTCCTGCTCCCTTGTCCGCTCCCCTGAGGGCACCCGACATTTCCACCCCTTCGCAGCGCAGCCCTCCACCACCTTTACGCAGACGGGCTTGCGCTGCGCACTGTTAGAAGGGTCCCGTTTCTTTCTCCGGGATCTCCTTTTGCTTTGGGTTGCACTGACGGTCTGGGTCCACTTATGGGATAAAGGGAGACCCCTTACCATCTGCACCTCTTTAGACGCCCACGAAACTGATGCCAGCAGTTGCGGCAAAGCTGTTTGGCAGCCGATGTCTATCAGCTGCCTCCCTGCATGCTCTTCTGCCACGCTGTCAGTCATCACGGCTGAGTCTTTTGTAGGAGGCGGGGCTGCCTGGCAAGCAGCACTAATCACTGCGGTCGTTGTACTCTGCCCTTCCCTTTCATCTACAGCACAGGCCTCACTCACCTGTACTGCTGTGTCCTCCAGGCTGAATGAACTCGTGCCGCGCTGCTTTAGCCACTCTGTGATGGCTCCTAACGGCACGCCCAGCTTCTTTTCCAATGCTTCCTTTGTCTCCTGCAGGGCGTGAATAACTTGAACAAGGAACTGCAGGGGTAGGAGGAGAGCCTCCACCTCCTGTGCAGCACGAAAAAAGTTATTTTCTTCGGCTGGCAGTGGACTCGGACTTATCTCGTCATCTGTCGTCGACCGCGAGCCATCGGGGCCCTGCGCTTCACTCGCAGGCCTCCTCGGGGGTCCCTCCAGATCGAGGTGGAGGTTCACCATTCCCGGCTCGATGCTTTCATCAGCGGGGAATCGACACACACCCTCCGCTCCTTCCTCCAGCAGGAACACTACGTCGGGAAGCTCATCCAATGGACCGGGCTGAAGGGAAGATACAGGCAGCTTCGCTCTCTCCCGAGCTCGCTCCACTATCACACCACGGACACACATCCTCAGGCCACCAATGGGTGCACCAAACCAAGCACTTTGTCTTCCTCCACCACTCCTACCTGGCAACCTCATCCTCTACCTCCCGATTCTGGCTGCCGAGTGGTGGTCGCTGGCTCCCTTTTATTGGGTACCCAGAAGTGCTCCAGGTGCTTGATTGGCAACATCCGCCTGCACTTTCGGGTAAGGTGAAATCAGTGCCCAAAAGGGACCAGCAGCTCCTGCTGCAGCACGCCCTGGTTGCGCCTGCAGAACCCCACAGAGCTGCACAGAACTCCAACCACCTTGCAGCCCTTGGGGAGTCCAAGGCACCGCTGCAAAACAGGGAGGCTGCTATCTAGCATCCAGGGGGAGATACTGGGCTTCCCACCCTTGTCCCCCTGGCAGACAAAGGTGGGTAGTAACGAGTTACATTTACTCGGTTACATTTACTTGAGTAACTTTTTAAAAAAATTGTACTTTTAAGAGTAGTTTTACTGCGCCATACTTTTTACTTTTACTTGAGTAGATTTGTGAAGAAGAAACTTGAGTAATATTATTTTGAAGTAACGCTACTCTTACTTGAGTACAATTTTTGGCTACTCTACCCACCTCTGCTGGCAGAAGTGGTGAAGGGGCGTCCCAGCCAGGCATGGACCAAAGCCATCCATCACAAGGGAAAAGACTAATTTCTCTTCTTTACTACTCAGCAGTTTTGCTCTGACTGTTGGCCTTCCTCTCTTTGTCATGGGTGGGGGTTGATTTGAATTTAATTTTGTTAAGTTTGACTTGATTGTATGGAATGTTATGTGCTTTTAATAAATTCAATTAAAGATAAAAAAAAATGAAAGGTCAGCTTTGAGTGGTAAGGGCTGAGAGTTCAGATAGGTAATGGAGGTAGGAAAGAAACTTTTCCTGAGCCTGCTGGTGTGGAACCGAATGCTCCTGTAGTGCCTCCCTAATGGGAGGAGGGTAAACTGTCTTTGGTTGGGGTGAGAAGCATTCTTGATAATACAGAGAACCCATCACACACACCGTGTATGCTCCAGGTTAGCAATAGTCAGCAGCAGGATGCCAATGATATGCTGGGCTGTTTTCACTACCCATTGTCAGCTACAGAGCAGTTGCCATACCACACCATAATGCAGTTTGTCAATATTCTCTCAACAGTGCAGCAGTAAAAGTTCAACAGAATCTGAGGCGATATGAAGGTTTTCTTTAGACTCTGCAGAAAGTAAAGTCGCTGTTGCCCTTTTTTAACCAGACTTGAAATGTTTATGATCCATGTAAGGTCCTCAGAGATGTGGATGTCCAGGAATTTGAAGCTAGAAACTCAGCCCCATTTATATAGATGGAAGTGTATCTATTGCCATTAGTTTTCCTATAATCCATCATGCACTCCTTGGTCTTCTTGGTGCTGATGGAGAGATTATTCTCAGCACCTCATGTTGCTAGGTGCTAAATCTTTTCTCTGTAGGTTGACTCATTTCTGTCACTGATCAGTCCCATTGTCAAGTTATTTAGGTTTACTGCATTAATGTCTGCTCAAACTTGAAAAAGGACTTTAGCTGATCAAAGAGGATGCATGGAACAACTCTTACTTTTCGTTATTTGATGTTGTTTAATAATAAACAGGTTGCATGACCAACAGTAACACCAGGAACAGGATTGAATTAGGAGTAGGTTGGTAACCTAAAATAAACAAAGAAAATATAAGAAAACTCATATTTTCAATCATGCTTTAATAATTTTGTTAGGTTATTAGGTTCAGGGGGCAATTACTTTTTCACACAGGGCCATCTAGGTTTGGATTTTTTTTCTACCTAAATAATAAAAACCATCATTTAAAAACTGCATTTTGTGTTTACTTGTGTTATATTTGACTAATGGTTACATGTGTTTGATGATCAGAAACATTTTGTGTGACAAACATGCAAAAGAATAAGAAATCAGGAAGGGGGCAAATAGTTTTTCACACCACTGTATATATATATATATACCCCTTCATTACTTCAAATATGTCCTAGTTACTAAAAATAAACACGCTTGCGCGATATTGCGCATTAACTGAACTTATTTATTCTTTTACATAAACAACAGCCATCACTGTCAGAAACGTTTCACATCAAAAAAAAGGGAATTTTTTAACATACCAGTGACGTCTCCAAAATCAGCGAACACATTAAGCTTTCTAATTCCTCCGTGATGCTTTTTTCTTTTTCTTTTTTTTTCACAATTGCATTCTCCTTGCCTTCTTTTAACAACTAAGCATCTCTTCCGTGCAGCAGTACGCTGACCCTGACTTCCTGAAAACAGTCTTTCACTCTTCACACTCAATCTTTATTTAAACAAGCATACATAAGATCGATTGTCTCTTTTTTGTTTTCAAACGTATTAAATACATTAAATAACATTTAAGCTCAGCTTAACACCCATTATCATGATGTTGTTTGCAGACTTTATGTTGGAATTGCAGCCATATAAAGGGACACAGTCATTGGTGAAGAGGGAGTAGAGGATTGGGCTGAGCACACAGCCCTGTGGAACACCAGTATTCAGAATCAGGGTAGAGGATGTATGGTTGTGTAACCTGACACAATGGTGTCTGTTGGTTAGAAAGTCCAGTGTCCAATTACAAAGAGAGATGCTGATGCAGAGGTTGCTGAGTTTATTTACCACATTGTAGAGGATGTTGGTGTTAAATGCAGTGCTAAAATCAACAAATAACATCGTGACGTAGGAATTGTTTTTATCTGGGTGTTGTCAGGGCTGAGTGAAGAGCAGAGGATATGGTATCCTTCGTTGACCTATTGAGAGGATAGGCAAACTGGTAGGGATCTAGTGTGGAAGGTAGACTGGATTTGTGGTGGGCCAAAACCAGTCTCTCAAACCACTTTGCAATGATGGGGCTGAGTGCAACAGGGCCATAGCCATTCAGGCTCCATAGAGAGGATAGTTTTGGCACCGGTACAATCGTTGTAGACGATTGTTGTAGGCATGCAGGGATGACAGCCTGGGCCAAAAACAGGTTGAAATGTTACTGCAGACCTCAGACAGTTGCCCAGTACAGGCCTTCAGCACACGCCCAGGTATGCCATCGGGACCAGCAGCCTTGAGTGCATTGAATTTGCTTAGTGCAGATTGTACAGCGGAGGTGGTAAGTCTGTGGGTCTTCAAATGGGGGAGGAGCAGTATTGGTTGCAAGTATTTTATTGTCCTGATCAAAACAAGCATAAAAGTTGTTTAGCTCATCAGGAAGGGAGACTTTACTTGTTGCTGTGGTTGTATTTACCTTCTTATATTCTGTGATGGTCTGGGTTCCTTTCCACATATGTCTGGGGTCAGAATTTTTGAAATGATTCTCAGTTTGTTGCTTGTACTTCTGTTTGGCTCTCCTGATGCCCTTTTTCAAGTTGGCCCTTTGTGTGCTTTAGTTCTCAGCATCAACAGATCTGAAATGCATCGCTATTACATGCTTTCAGCAAGAGTTTAACCTCTCTGTTCCTCCAAGGTTTCTGGTTAGGGAAAGTCTTAATCTGTTTGTACATTGTGATTTCATTAATGCTTGTATTGATGTAATCTAGATCAGAAGAGGTGTATCTCTCAATGTCCACTTCGAGTCCTGAGTGGCATTGGTGGCAAATAAATTCCAGTCTGTGTACTGAAACATCTGCTGTAAAGCAGAGTCTGCCTTTTCAGGCCAGATTTTCACTGTCCTTACTGCAGGTCTCACTCGTGAAAAACAGTGTATATTTAGGAAGGAGGAGGAGGAAAAGGTAATCTGATTGTCCAAGGTGGGAGAGCAGAAAGGCCTTGCAAGTTTCAATAATGTTTGTGTATATGTGATGTGGTAGATAGGGGGCGCTCTCGCTCCCTTGAACCCCTGTCCACGACTCCAGACACCAGGTAAAAGTTCTCAAATCGACTTTATTTAAATGCCACAGTTCACAAAGCACACTCTCCACCACAATACTCATATAAACAATCACTAATCACAATAATCCAATCCTCCAGCTCCCAGACGCGTTGCCACCCTTCCGCCCAGCTCAGCTCGCCGTCTGGGAGCTCCCACAGTCCTTTTATATTCCCTGACCCGGAAGTGTTCCCAATCCCCAGTCCATGTGATTCTCAATCACTTCCGGGTCAGGTAAAAGTTCTTTTCTTCAGCCCGGAAGCCCGTCGCTCTTCCTATGACGAACTTCCGGGTCATAGGGCACAAAGAAATCTTCGGTCCTCCCTGCAGCTCCCGCTTGTGGCCCCCATGGCATCCAGCAGGGCTATGCGTAAAAACTCCATTGTCCATGATGCCCTGCTGGTCTTCTGAGGACCTCCATGCTGCAAGGAGGGCTCCACCTGGCGGCTTGGGGGTATTGGCCGTGATAAACGGCCGGCCATCCTCCACAGTGATCTAAGATTCTATCTCCTCAGGTGGAGCAGGAGATAGGATAGTATACTGGCTTCAGACTGTTAGACTTTTTACATATTGAAACTAATCTGAAAGCTGGCAGTAAACAAAGTGCCTAAGCTGTATAGTAAAATGCTTTTGTTAATAACATCAGCCTAAATTTAGAACCATGATGAAGGCACTTCTTCCTTTGCTGGTGATCAGAATATAATTTACTATGTGAGTTAAGACTGTTTCTGTATTGTGACAAAGGTGAAAAACAGACTGATGTTTTTCATTGAGATTGCAGTTTACTTTCCCTATAAACTGTAAGTATATAAATATATGTATTAGGAATGTACTGTGATTGGGTCAAAATTTTGGCATTTCTCTACTGTCTACGCTATTTTCATCCACACCTAAATTTTTAAGAGAAATTTAAGAAAAGGCAGTTTTTCAGCAATTAAATGACTATTTAAATCATAGTACAGAAACTGCACTGGTTATCTTTTTTATATTTTTATTTTCATTGATTTTAATTAGAAACATTCCACACAGTCAAGTCAAACTTAACAAATCAAATAAAATTCCACCCCCACCCGAGAGAAAGAGAAGAGCCAGCAAACGAAGCGACTCTATAAAAGGAACAAGAAAGGAAGGGTATCCTATTCCCTAAGCTGGAAGCTTATTCTAAAATGTTTGATTAGATCATGACATATTTTTAAAAAAATTTTGATCGGATCCTCTAAGTAAGAATTGGATTTTTTTCAATTTCAAGTAGTGTTGAACATCAGTTACCCACTTACTTAAGTGTGGTGGGTGGGATTCTTCCAGTTGTGCAAGATAAGTCTATATACTAGTAGTGAAGTAAAGGCAATTACAGTTTGTTTGTCCTTCACCACTTTAAAACCGTCTGGGACCACACCAAGCACAGCTGTTAATGGGTTAGGAGTGATTATGATGCTGAAACTGTTTGAGAAACATGCAAAGATTTTTGTCCGAAATGTTGTTAATTTGGTGCACACTCCGAACATGTGGCCCAGTGAAGATTGAGCTGCATTGCAACATTCACAGGTTGAATCTTGTCCTGGAAACATTTTGGACAATTTTAAATGAGACAAATGCATTTGATAAAACATTTTAAGTTGAATGATTGAATGTTTTGCACATATGGTGCTCAAGTGTATTCTGTGAAACATGCACTGGTTAAAGTGTTAAATGATCTGCAGGTTAATGCTGACTAGTGATCAGCAATCCCCTGCTAAATTAGCTTCTTTTTGAGTTCAGATAAATCACAGAAATATTTGCCGAACTCCACAAAATGCATTGAAGTCAAAGGGGAAGGAAGAACTAAACTAGTTTTTAGTGGATTATGACCGTGCAATGGCCTTTAAAGTGTACTTAAGGCCTAGGGAAAAATCTGCCAAACTTGCTAGACTGATTTTTTTGCTCATATACAGCATCTAATCTGACCTATGTCACCATGCCTCAAACAACAAAAGACAAGCAGAATGAATACCACAAATAAAATACAACAAAACAGCCACAAACTAGCAAATAGTAAATAAAACATAGATCATTGTGTTAACAAAGTTTTGATCTTATGCACACATTGGCTGTGCCACAAAGTGGTAGCCTGGGACTGGCTTGTTTCATTGCTTGATGTTGTGGCTCCAGGCACTACCTGGAATGTCTTTTTGTTTCCCATACATCTGTGCAAATGCTTTGCAGTTTCTTCTTCCATCAAGAAGAAAGGAATCCCTCATAAATAGTAATACATTTTTGTTTTTATTATTTTGCAGTGTGTCCTGTGTTTTTTGATGCAAGGGATGGCTCCTTTAAGGCTTTTTTTGAAAGTGTAACTCGACACATGGCCAATATGAAACAATTTTAAGGTGGAAGAACAGGATTTCCCCTTAGTAAAGCGAGTGAGGTTGGAGATGGAAGGAAAATATCACACAGCACAGCACTGTCAATCACTTTGGTGTTTAAAGCAGCCATTAGCCATACCACATGCACTTCAGAAGAGGTCATCTACCTGAGGCTAAGCATGTTTGGGCCCAGCAAGTGCTTGGATGGGAGACCATCTATGAAAGTTTAGGTTGCTGCTAGAAGAGATGGTGGTGAGGCCAGTAGTGGGTGCCTACCCTGTGATCTGAATGTGGATCTCAATGCCCCAGTGCAGTAATGGGGGACATTGTGCTGTAAAAATGGCATTATCCTTCGGATAAGACATAAAACTGAGGTCCTGACTGTCTGCAGTAGGGTGTATCCCAATGTCCAGGCTAAATTACCTACCACGGCCAAGTAAATTCTGACCCCTTAATCATTCCCTGTCTCTGTTATTGACTATCTCTCTGACCACTTCACAATCTAACAGCTAGTGTGTGGTGAGCGTATTGGTGCAAAAATGGCTGCCGATACATGATCTAGGTGGATGCTACACATTAGTGGTGGTTGTACTGGCTCTCCACTCACTGAAGTGCTTTGAGTAGTGGGAAAGGTGCTATATAAATGTAAAGAATTGTTAATTATTATTAGCTGAAATAGTATTTCTTTTTTCTCATGTACTTGCCACCCATGCAGCGGCAACAATGTTACAGTAAGGATCCATGAAAGTTCTATGCATGGCTACTACAGCTCTGTGATGTCACACAGGCCTTGTAAACCATCATGGGACGTTTGTAAAAAGCTGGGCACGGGCACATGACAAATTTCCAGGAAAATATTTGGCGAACACAGAATATTCATTGCAAAAAACTCTAAATTTCACTGATCAACACTAATGTTGACATAGGCCACATATCAACTTATTCTCCTAAACCTCAGGACAACATTGGACACCATAGACCATAGTATACTTCTAAATTACCACAGACAGTGGTTGGGTTTCTCTGGCAGTGTCTTAAATTGGTTTCAGGCTTATTAAAGAGGTAGAAAAAGTTTTGCTAACTATGAATGTAGTTCAGGAATCCATAATATTGTATACAGCATAACACCAGGATTTATTTGTGCCTGATGTTATTTTCAATCTGCATGCTCCCATTACATCATATTATATCAAAACAAAAAGGTGGAGTACTACAGCTATGAAAAAGACATACCAATTTTACTTATCTGTATCACCTAACTCTTTGACTCCTCTGATTCAATGTTTAACTTGTATTTCTCAATGGATGAGTAGTAACTTCCTCAACCTAAATAAGGAAAATCCTCATTGGTAAAAATAAAAATAATAAAAATATTAGAAATAAATTTTATCCCTTAGATCGATCTCCAAACAGCGTCAGAGTACTGAATGGAATACAGTGATTGTCACTTTTCACGATTAATATATTGTGATGTAATTGTAATCATGATTAATACATAACTTAATACTACTTCATAGTCCTTATGGTAACTTATTTCATTTGCCAGCAACGGTTTCTAAAAATGGATTTGTTATTAATGAAAAGAATAGAAAGTATGAACACTGAGTAATTGGAGCTGTCATCTTTTATAGGCGGAACATGTTGACATAACAGGCACTCAGAATCAAAACAAAATGGTAGAATGAAAGAGAAATTAAACTACAAACTGGTGAATGATATTACTGTCATACCAATTAAATAAACAAACACATACAGTACAAATATATTGTTTTTAAAATTAAGTAGCGTTTTGGTAGTTTATTCCAGTTTTCCAAAGCCGATTGCGTGAAGATGTGCTGCCTAAATTCTGTCTTAATTGTTCTGCTTAATTTCTACTGTGTCCTCGGGTACATTAATCATTATTTAACTGAAAGTGAATTGTGTACTCAAGGACAGCAGTGGAAACAAAAGTTAAATATATATTGTGGTCCCCGGCCGGGATGCCCAGGAGGACGAGAGGAGGGCTTGTGCCTCCTCCAGACCGCGAGTGGGCGTCCGTCCTGGTTATGTTGGGGGCCTCGGGTAGAGGGCTTAGAAGCCCAGCCCTGTAGGGACCCGTGGCCACCACCAGGCGGCGCCCCGATGCCGGTTTATCACGTGTGGTCCCCGGCCGGGGCTGGAGCCTGGCCGGGACGCCTTGGAGGACCGGAGAAGGGCGTGTGCCTCCTCCAGACCGAGAGGGGGCGTCCGTCCTGGTTATGCAGGAAGCCTCGGGTAGGGGGCTTGGAAGCCCAGCCCTGTAGGGACCCGTGGCCACCGCCAGGCGGCACCCCAGTGCCTATTTATCCCGGGAGCCCGGCACTTCCGCCACACCAGGAAGTGCCGGGGGGAAGACGACAGGGGACACCCGGATGGCTTCCGGGTGCGCAGCTGGCACTTCTGCCACACAGGGGTGTGGCCAAGACTAATTGCTGGGAAGCAGCTGGAGCCCATCCGGGTTCCCATAAGAGGGGCCGCCTCCCTCCAGTCATTGGTGGATGTCGGGAGGTAGCGAGACAGAGCTGGGGAGAGGACTGGAGGCGGCCAGGAAGAGAAGGCACAGAGACTGTGAGCCCTGGACTTTGGGGGAATCGGTGCAAGAGGCACTGGGGTTTGTGCACTTCAAACTGTAAATAGTGTAAATAAACAGTGTGTTGGGTGAACTATGTTGTCCGTCTGTGTGTCTCCGGGCCAGCTTTTACAATCTATACTAATAAAAGGCAAAGCCCTCACTCACTCACTCACTCACTCACTCACTCATTCACTCACTCACTCACTCACTCACTCACTCACTCACTCACTCACTCACTCACTCACTCACTCA
>JANRMT010062848.1:8127720-8168212 GCA_026402145.1 Polypterus bichir lapradei
GCTCTAAAATGACATATGAGCAAAGACAACTGAATGATTTGATTTGTGATTGCTAAAAAGAACACATTTTATTTATATTTCCAGGTTTTGTTATGCAGCATGTTCATATTTGAATTTGTATAATTTTGACAGGATATATTTTTATGGAGAGCAAAATCTTTTGGGATATTTAAAATCTAAGTTTATTTTTTATATAAAATTACATAAGAGTAAAGAAACTTGAATGTTTGTTCTTTTAACATTTACTTTATTTCTAACCTGTGTAATTTAGACAGGATATATTTTTATGGAGAGCAAAATATTATAAGTTATTTAAGGTTTGAGTTGATTTATTCAGGAATAATATTCCTGTCTGTTTTTACCATTCCTACCAAAGATATTTCTGTCGACTAAATAAAAATTCCTTCTATTTAAAATTTAAATAGAACTTGAACAGATACGATAGTTCATAATATCCACGCAGACTTGCACGTAAGAGCGGGAGTCATCCGTTTTAACAAACAGCGTATTGCACTGATACGAAATAGCCTGCCCATTTAATTATTTAAGAATGGATAAATAAATTAAGATTTTGAACAAATAATGTTTTTCATTTTTCTTCCTTGATGGATTCTGCCACCCCCAGCAAGAGTTGCTTGCACCCCAAAGAGTGTATGTATATATATATATATATATATATATATAGTAGCAGAATACCCGCGCTTCGCAGCGGAGAAGTACTGTGTTAAAGAAGTTATGAAAAAGAAAAGGAAAAATTTAAAAAATAACGTAACTTGATTGTCAATGTAATTGTTTTGTCACTGTTATGAGTGATGAGTGTTGCTGATATATATATATATATATATATATATCAATACATATATACATATACACATATACACATATATATACACACACACATATATACATACATACAGTATATATACATATATCCACATATATATACATATATACAGTAATCCCTCGCTATATCGCGCTTCGACTTTCGCGGCTTCACTCTATCGCGGATTTTATATGAAAGCATAACTAAATATATAACGCGGATTTTTCGCTGCTTCGCGGGTTCTGCAGACAATGTGTCTTTTTACTTCCTGTACATGCTTCCTCAGTTGGTTTGCCCAGTTGATTTCATACAAGGGACGCTATTGGCGGATGGCTGAGAAGCTAACCAATCAGAGCACGCAGTTGAGTTCCTGCATGCTGAATGCAGTGTTAACCAGGAAGTCTCGTCTCGCTCATTCAGCATCAACGTGTTTAGCTCTGTAAAGAGTTGTGCTCTTTTGTGTTTATCTTTGTGCATAGTCAATCCCTTCACTATGGCTCCAAAACAATCTGCTACTGCTTCAGGGGCCGTGCCCAAGCGCAAGAAGAAGATGTTAACGATTGCCGAAAAGGTAAACGTTTTAGATTTGTTGAAGGCTACAATTCTTTTTATTTAAAAAGTAGGAAAGGAATATAAGATCTACGGCCGCAGTGTCCTTTTAACCAGGGTGCAAAACGAGTTGTAAGTGGATGTAATAAGGCAGTAGTCTGGATGGAATCTGCTTTAGGGATTTGGATTGAAGACTGCTGGAAGAAGAACAACGGCAGTGCTACACACTCGCCTTAAGTGGCTCCTTTACAAGGGCTGTAACGCTCTCCTTTCTTGTGCAGTAAAATTAAACTCATTGTTATCGGACAAGTCATCGTGTCATTGTTGGTGAGTAACCATAATTAATTTTCTTCTTACAGTGCTTAGTACATGTACGTACGTTTAGTGTCACTGTACACACATTT
Source organism: Polypterus bichir lapradei (assembly GCA_026402145.1). Lineage (NCBI taxonomy): Eukaryota > Metazoa > Chordata > Cladistia > Polypteriformes > Polypteridae > Polypterus > Polypterus bichir. The sequence goes on from JANRMT010062848.1 coordinate 8,129,497, forward strand.
ACTGTATACTATTTTTCTTGCATTGTACGTATTTATTGCTGGTGGCCTGTCTATCGTAATGGCTATAACATATGTGATATCGGAGACACTCAATATCTTTAAAATAATATTTAGGTTTTACTGTATATAAACATTGTGTTTATATACATAATTTCAATGAATCTTACCTAATATCTAAGAGAATTCAAAGGGATTATGCAGTATAACTCTGCGGGGAATATTTATAAACAGTGTGGGAGAGTTTATAAGGGCTTAAAATATATAAAAATAACCATACAAACATATGGTTTCTACTTCGCGGATTTTCACCTATCGCGGGGGGGGTCTGGAACGCAACCCCCGCGATCGAGGAGGGATTACTGTATATATATCTACATATACACACATACATATACATACACACACATATATACACACAAATACATATATATATACATACACACACACATATATAAACAAATACAGTATATACATACTGTACATATCTACATATATACATACACACACACACACACAACTATCGTATATGTTGAAGTTCTATTTAAATTTTAAATAGAAGGAATTTTTATTTAGTCGACAGAATATTATTCCGGAAAAAATCAACTCAAGCCTTAAATAACTTATAATATTTTGCTCTCCATAAAAATACTGTATATCCTGTCTAAATTATACAAGTTAGAAATAAAGTAAATGTTAAAAGAACAAACATTCAAATTTCTTCACTCTTATGTAATTTTATATAAAAAATAAACTTACATTTTAAATATCACAAAAGATTTTGCTCTCCATAAAAATATATCCTGTCAAAATTATACAAATTCAAATATGAACATGGTGCATAACAAAACCTGGAGACATAAATAAAATTTGTTCTTTTCAGCAATAACAAATCATATCATTCAGTTGTCTTTGCTCTTATGTCATTTTATCAGATTTGGAAGCCTGGCATCTTTTTTTGGCAACAAGTTCGTTTATGTTTGGTGTGAGGTTCTGTGTTGTGGAGATTCTTAGGATGGACTGCAGGTGCTCATCAGTGAGGCGACTCCTGTTTTCTGTTTTGTTAGTCTTCATGACTGAGAAGAGCTTCTCACACAGATATGTGCTACCAAACATGCACAAGGTTCGAGCCGTATTTAGACGGAGCTGGAGCATTTGTGCGAGAATGGAGTGAATAAACTGTGCGGGCCGTGCAGTATCGTACTTTGCCTTCAGTGTGCCATTACACTGCAGCTCAATCACCTGCATCTGAATCTGCACAGGTGCAGTTTCCACATCGACAGCAAATGGGTTGCGAAACAACACAAAATTCTTTTTTTGTTCTTCAAAGTCACCAAAGCGCCGTGCGAACTCAGTGCGCTCAATTTATGAACAAAGTGCGTATTTGGGAACACCGTAGTGTCGACTTGGTTCAACATTACTTGGCAACAGGGAAAGTGGGGCAAGTTGCACTGGTGCATTTGTGTCTCCCATAAAAGTAGCTTCACTTGAAATCACTTTGTGATTTTGCACGGGTAAAAACGTCTGCTGAAGTGTCAGATTCTTCTTTAACTCTTCTGCTTTCTGTATCTTGTGCATTGCATTAAGGTCTTTCAGGTTACCCTGATGTTTTGTCTCATAGTGCCGTCTCAGAATAAATTCTGTAATTACACCCACATTTGCTCCAGAAATGAGACACATGGGTTTACCGGCAATGTCAGTAAACATATACAAAGCCTTCCATCGGTTTTTAAAGGCTCTATGTTCAGAATCACCTTTTCTCTTCGGCATCGTGTGGGCTAGCTTCACAATAACTTGCAGCATCATAAGCTAGACTTGATTAAAGTGTTCGGCAAGGCAGCTGAAGCGCTGCATTATGGGATCTGTAGTTTATTGTGTTACCAGCGCTTCATATCCCCGGGCCATTAATAACAATAATACAGTATATAAAATGATCTCGCGGGCCGGATATAATTACACGCCGGGCCGGATGTGGCCTGCGGGCTTTGAGTTTGACACATATGGACTAAATAGAACTTGAAAAGATATATTTTTTTCAAATGTGATCGCGCAATTCAGATAGAGTTGACGCGCACTACAGTACATCGAGCCCGCGTGCTATTGTGGTTTTGCCTGCGTGCCTCAATAAGTCATCCTCCCCTCGCTCTTACTTTTTTACTGTTCATCTAATGAATACACTGAGTATGGCTTTACCAAAACAATCATTGATGGCGAATGAAGTATCCATTATTCGAGTATGTAGATCGGGGTATACATATACATATATATATACCCGCGTATCGCAGCGGAGACGTAGTGTGTTGAAGAAGCTATGAAAAAGAAAAGGGAACATTTTAAAAATAACGTAACATGACTGTCAATATACAGTAATTGTTTTGTGAGTTTTACTGAGTGTTGCTGTCATCAAGGATTTGATTATCATTATTTCTTTCAATCAGGTTCGTATTTGTAGGATGTGTTGTGTTCAAGTTACATTCCGTGTTTGTCAATCGTTGTAAAGATGACAGGTTTCATTCATCGATTCGTTTCTTACTGCATCAATAAACAGCTTGTCTTCTTCTTTATCTGAGACCTGACACACTGCATGCACGGGTTTTTTTTTACACTGTCTTCCTTTAGCGGGACATTGACTTTTTCCACCGTGTGCTTTGTTTCCGCAGCAGCTCCACTTATGAATATTCTTGTATGTATCAGACGCTTCATATTTTTTTGCTGCCTTTTCAATTGTGTAATTCGGTTTTTGTTCAGCGCTCTTTGGAACTGTTGCTTTTTGTCTGTGCACTGCGGCAGTTCACGTGAGCCGCTTGGTGTACATGCATCGAAGGTTCCCAGCTGTGCTGGTGCCATGTCGTGCAAAGTCCTGGCACTTAAAACTTTCTCTCGCAGTTTCGCTGAGTTTGTGCCAAACACCACCCTGACCATCTCATCTTCCTCTGCATAAGTCCTTCAGCCGTGAATATTTACCCGTGGCAGTGTTTCTATTGGATTGCCGCTGACGGACGGCCTTATATGGGCAGGCACTAAATTACAAACGCCAGCGGCAGCCTGTCTATGAACTTAATTTAAAGTTTAGGTTTACATCGTGCTTTGTTTCTGAAGTAACAGAACTCATGAATATGGTTGTATATGTCACTCGCTCGCTTCTTATTGTTTCGCTGCCTTCTCAATTATATAATGCATGTTTTCTTCAGTGCTTTTTGGGCCTCTTCCTGGTTTTCTACGTACTGCGTGATTACGTGGGAGGCGTGATGATGTCACACAAAACTCCGCCCCCACGGCTTTCAAGCTCATCTCCATTACAGTAAATGGAGAAAAACAGCTTCCAGTTATGACCATTACGCGTAGAATTTCGAAATGAAACCTGCCCAACTTTTGTAAGGAAGCTGTAAGGAATAAGCCTGCCAAATTTCAGCCTTCTACCTACACGGGAAGTTGGAGAATTAGTGATGAGTGAGTGAGTGAGTGAGTGAGTGAGTGAGTGAGTGAGTGAGTGAGTGAGTGAGTGAGTGAGTGAGGGCTTTGTCGTTTATTAGTATAGATATATATATATATATATATATATACATATATATATATATGTGTGTGTGTATATATGTAGATATGTATGTATACGTTTATATATGTGTGTGTGTATGTATATATATAAGTATTTGTGTGTATATATGTGTGTGTGTATATATATGTGTATATGTGTATATGTATAGATATGTATATATATGTTTATATGTGTGTGTATATATATATATATATTTTTGTGACAGCAACACTCATCACTCACAACAGTGACAAAACAATTACATTGACAATCATGTTACGTTATTTTCAAAATGTTTCATTTTCTTTTTCATTACTTCTTTAACACACTACTTCTCCGCTGTGAAGCGTGGGTATTTTGCTAGTATATATATATATATATGTATATATATAGTCACACACGTGCGTTTAGGAGACAGCTAAAAGTCCTGGGGAACTGTAATACTACACCAGATCGGGGGTAGCAGAGTGTGCTGACTGTCTCTCTCAGTTTCTTGCAGACCATTCCCAGGAAAATTCACCAGGTTCCGGCACCTCTGATGACATCACTTCAAGATCCTTCACCTCTGATGATGTCACTTCCGGTTCAAGACTAGATGACATAATTTCCTTCCCCAGCCCTTAAAACCGCCATCTTATCTCCAAATAATCCATTCTGTTTTGGACTCTGTCTTGTGAAAATCTCTGACCAAATATTACTAAACTTTTGCAGCTGGGAAATAATATACGGGTGGCTGCCCCAAACCTTTATGATGTCTGAAGTCTCATTACTATCACAATATATATATATATATATATATATATATATATATACACATACATCTCTGTCCATAAATATTTGGACAGAGACAACTTTTTTCTAATTTTGGTTCTGTACATTACCACAATGAATTTTAAATGAAACAACTCAGATGCAGTTGAAGTGCAGACTTTCAGCTTTAATTCAGTGGGTTGAACAAAACGATTGCATAAAAATTTGAGTCAACTAAAGCATTTTTTTAACACAATCCCTTCATTTCAGGGGCTCAAAAGTAATTGGACAATTGACTCAAAGGCTATTTTTATGGGCAGGTGTGGGCAAGTCTGTCGTTATGTCATTATCAATTAAGCAGATAAAGGGCCTGGAGTTGATTTGAGGTGTGGTACTTGCATGTGGAAGATTTTGCTGTGAACAGACAACATGCGGTCAAAGGAGCTCTCCACACAGGTGAAAGAAGTCGTCCTTAAGCTGCAAAAACAGAAAAAAAACATCTGAGAAATTGCTGCTATATTACGAGTGGCAAAATCTACAGTTTGGTACATCCTGAGAAAAAAGCAAGCACTGGTGAACTTAGCAATGCAAAAAGACCTGGATGTCCACGGAAGACAACAGTGGTGGATGATCGCAAAATCATTTCCATGGTAATGAGAAACCTCTTCACAACAGGCAACCAAGTGAACAACACTCTTCAGGGGGTAGGCGTATCGATATCCAAGTCTACCATAAAGAGAATATTGCATGAAAGTAAATACAGAGGGTGCACTGCAAGGTGCAAGTAACTCATAAACCTCAAGAATAGAAAGGTTAGATTGGACTTTGCTAAAGAACATCTAAAAAAGCCAGCACAGATCTGGAAAAACATACTTTGGACAAATGAAACCATGATCAACATCTACCAGAATGATGGCAAGAAAAAAGTATGGAGAAGGCGTGGAACAGCTCATTATCCAAAACATACCACATACCATACCATACCATATCTGTAAAACACGGTGGAGGCTGTGTGATGGCTTGGGCGTGCATGGCTGCCAGTGGCACTGGGACACTAGTGTTTATTGATGATGTGACACATGACAGAAGCAGTCCAATGAATTCTGAGGTGTTCAGAGACATACCATCTGCTCAAATCCAGCTAAATTCAGTCAAATTGATTGGGTGGCGTTTCATGATACAGATGGACAATGACCCAAAACATACAGCCAAAGCAACCCAGGAGTTATTAAAGCAAAGAAGTGGAAAATTCTTGAATGGCCAAGTCAGTCACCTGATCTTAACCCAACCGAGCATGCATTTCACTTGTTGAAGATTAAACTTCGGACAGAAAGGCCCACAAACAAACAGCAACTGAAAGTCGCTGCAGTAAAGGCCTGGCAGAGCATTAAAAAGGAGGAAACCCAGCATCTGGTGATGTCCATGAGTTCAAGACTTCAGGCTGTAATTGCCAGCAAAGGGTTTTCAACCAAGTATTAGAAATAGACATTTTATTTCCAGTTATTTAATTTGTCCAATTACTTTTGAGCCCCTGAAATAAAGGGATTGTGTTAAAAAATGCTTTAGTTGCCTCACATTTTTATGCAATCGCTTCGTTCAACCCACTGAATTAAAGCTGAAAGTCTGCACTTCAACTGCATCTGAGTTGTTTCATTTAAAATTCATTATGGTAATGTACAGAACCAAAATTAGAAAAAAGTTGTCTCTGTCCAAATATTTATGGACCTAACTGTATATATATACAGGCAGACACAGATTGTTCAACAACCAACACACGTTTATTCATATTCTATATACAAGTACCCAAAACACACAACCCAGTCCCCCTGCACCAATCACCCATCAAGTCCTGGCTTCTCAAAATGCCTTTACTCTTCACCGCCTCCACTCCCCTCCTCCAGGCTCTGTCCTCTTCCACCCGACTCCAGCTATCGAATGGAGGGAGGCAGCCCCTTTTATCTTCACCCAGACGTGCTCCAGGTGCCTCCAAATGAGCTTCTGCCGGCACTTCCTGGTGTGGCGGAAGTGCTGGTTGTGCCCCCAGAAGCACTCTGGGTGTCCCTGGTGTTCATCCCTCCAGCACTTCCCGGTGTGGCGGAAGTATTGAGGACCAGGGCTCTCCAGGCATTCAGGTGCCCCCTGCCGGTGACCACGGGCCCCTATAGGGTTGAGCTTCAATGCTCCTTTCCTGTGGTCCCCATAGCCACCAGGGTGGTCGCCCTTTCATGGTCTGGAGGAGGTGTAATCCCTCCTTCAGTCCTTCTGGGTGTCTCAGCTGGGTACTGCCCCCAGCCACCCGCCACAATATATATATATATATATATATATATATATATATATATATATATATCAGAGTAAAACTTGAAAATACATTTTTCAAACAGAAAAAAATGACTATGAAGGCAAACTGAATTAGCACAATCAGTGCATGATCCTCATTTTGCCAAGCACATGCTGATCAGGCCATCTGTTCCTGCCATGCACTCAAAATGTGGGCAATGAAGTCTCCCAGCAGGACTATTAAGTCAGTACATAGTACTTATTTGAGCAGTTCCTTCATATTTTATTTAAGAAGACTGACTGCTCTGAAATTCTGTTAGGTACAGTACATGGAAAGCATAATTCCTTCGTTAGACACATTAGGCTTCAATTATGAGATCATGACCTTGAAGAACATTCCCAGTAAGACATAGTTGGTATTCATATCTGTGAAAATATATTAAATAATTTTAAAGAAAATGAAATATAGCTTTTATGTGTTTACAGTTTTAAATAATGTTCCTTCTCTTTGGTGTATGTCTTTGGTGTACTCTCAGGTGTACATTGACCTGCCACAGCCATAGAAGTGGCAGCACACATGACACAGCCCCTTGGTACTAGACTCTCCACAGACAAAGAATAGATGCAGGGAATCAATGTGCCATGGTAATCCTGTAAAGCATGACTTTCCACATAAAATAGGATTGGAATGCATACCAGGATGAGCTGAATGAAGACTTTACTGCCATAAGAAACAGAAAAAAATCAACGATCAATATTTGAATGTCAAAACACAGAAACAAGAGCCCATTAAGCAGGCAGGAGGTTAAAATATTTAAAAGCAGGCAAAACATAGGAAACCTTTTCAAAAACGTAATTCTAAATGTAAAAACCAGAATAAACAAGCAAGGGTGAAAAAGCATGAAATTACAATGAACCAGACAAGAAGCTTTCATAAAAAGTAAATGCACAACATTAGAGCCAGGAAACTAAACATGTCTCTTCTTTTAAATGTCTTTCACCCCTTTCAGATCAGTTTTGCTAAAGCAAACCTGATTAGTACTGAGTGACAGCAGATACAGAGGGAAGGGGCCAAATAAAATTGCAGGTAATGCAGAGCTGAGATATAGATAAATCCTGACAATCCCTCAGTAACAACTATAAAAGAAATTATTTCTCTGTTGTATTTTATAATCTCTGTAATGCATAAACAGAGGACTAGCAGACAAAGAAGAGTACACTGAAAACAAAAAGTTAAACCAACTGTTAGCTCACAGTTGCTAACAACAGGAATGCTGAGGTTCACTCACAGAAATGCCAGCTCCTTATCTGCTTTTAAGTCAGCTTTTATGTTAAACCTTTATAAAATATAAAAAAATGGAAACCCCGTTGAGAAGGCTGAGAATCATTTAAAGAGCTAATGCAGACTTATCACAATGACAAGGGAACATCACAAAAACATTATTCGATTTGAATAGTTTGCAGAAAACAGCTTGGTCCTGGCATCGCACCCAGAAGACATTATGACATACTGGCTTCTGTAAAATGCTGTGAAGCAGGGATTCTTGTGCATCATATCTTTAGACAAAAAGAGAAAGGTCAGCAATACTGACCCTGCCTGCTTCTGCTGAGTTTTACAACAGAGTGAAGCAAGTTGCCTGCCAATCACAGCATGCTTTCAGTTAGAGCACTCAGCCAGCCAGCAGTGCAGTTCATTTAGAAAATCAATTCTGTATATTTAGCTCCAAACTAGCTGAAGATAGGCAGGCAGTGTTTCTTTGAAATTGCTATTTTCCTGGCTTGTAATTGTCATGGGACAACTATAAAGACTGATTAGAAAAACATGCTCCTAGCATAAAAATTCTGCCATAGCTGCCTGTACAAGTCACAGATTGGAAGTGTGCTATTTGAGAACCTGTCCAACAAGCTGTGAGCTGTTAGTCAGGAACAGGGCAGTGTATTCACAGGGGTACTGTGTATGCATTGACAACTGTTGATTTAATTAAAATACACATATAACAGTAAAGGGGGCAAGATGGCAATGTAGCCTGAAATACCCAGGTGTCTGTTTCATACATTTAAAAGACATCTCTGTTGTCAGCAAATTGTTACCTTCTGTTGGCTCCTTCTGTTTGCTTAGTATGTTTACAACTGAAATATGAACACAGTTTAATGATTTATTCTTGGAGGTGTTATCCCATTAAACATTACTCTAAGCCTTAGGAAATATTCAGACTCTCCTAAAAGTTTTTCTTATCCAACTACAGTATAAAGGTTTTAAATGGCATGCATGCCCCCTCTGTGGGACATTCTTGTTTTCCTGCATTTCTATACTTCATTAATGTAGAGAAGAGCCAAGCAAAATGACACCTTTTATTGGCTAACTAAAAAGATTACAATATGCAAGCTTTCGTCTTGCCTGAAGAAGGGGCCTGAGTTGCCTCGAAAGCTTGCATATTGTAATCTTTTTAGTTAGCCAATAAAAGGTGTCATTTTGCTTGGCTCTTCTCTACATTCGTAATGGCTAACACGGTACAACACCCTAGTACTACAGATATACTTCATTAATAAAAAGAAATGACCTCCTAAAAGTATAAATGCCTGTCAGTGCCAAAAAAGAGTCTGGTGTGATATCTGACAGATTCAGATAGCCTAAACTGTAATTCAATTATTAGAACATCAGGTGGAAATCTTTAGGGGTGTATTTAACTGAGGAAAAGGTTAACATTGCTATATATGGATCCAATAAATACTAGCTCTCTGTAAATATTGTGGCAGATGGCTGGGGCCCTTGTCTGGCCGGGATGCACCTACAATGGAAGGTCTGGGGGAAAGAGCATATTGAGACCAGAGCGCTACAGGGCAGTCCCCACTGGCCTGCAGCAGTGCCACCGGTTTAGAGCATGGAAGCTAAATCCTGCTAGGGCCCGTGGCTACCACCAGGAAGTGCCTGGAGAAGCTCGGTGCGGGACTAACCACTCACATGGAGGCGGCAGTACAGGTGTATAGTTCCTGTACCGTAAATAAAACCAGAACTCTAAGCAAATTGTCCCTGGATGTGACGTCTGAAGGGAGACAAGTAGCCGGAAATCCAACATGGGTGTAATGACCTATCGCAGAGATGGAAATGGCCAAGGCACCTGTAAAGGATTAGCTTGTCTATGCCAGCATTCAGACTGCCCCGCCTCAGATACCTCCGGTGGTCACGCACAAGTCAAAAGGGGTGCCACAGCTTGAGGCACTGTCCATTTAAGAGATAGATGCCAAGAAATGATGCTAGTGTAGCGCCTCCCTGTCTGTTTCTTGTTTTGTCTTTTCAGAGCAGAGCCATGGGTCAGGTCATGTCTATTCCCCATCCTGGAAGAGGACAGCCATTGCAAAATGGACCACTTCGCCTCATAAAGTTCAGCTGAGGTTCAGGTCAGGGAGGCTGTGTGCGCCCCAGGTTGTCCACAATGTTTATTGGAAGACACGCTGTAAGACCTGTTTGACTCAAAATGCCAGGTTGGTATAGGGAAATATTTTACAAAAACTTAACTGATATCCCGTTGGTGCAGGATCAATGAAAGTTGTCAGCTTTAGGAGACAAACCTGACCAAGCAGTTTTGATGTACAATAAAGTAGATTTTCAAGTTGTTATTGTGAACTGTTAGCAGAAGACAACATACATGACTTACATGGATTTACTTTGTATGTTACAGGTCAGAGGTCCAGTTGGAATAAACTTGTAAAATCAGTAAAGTCCCTTGCTTCAGAAGAATAGTTGGACAGTTTCTGTGTGCATTTTCAGATTGAGGTCTTGGAATGTGTATACTTCAGTGGTTCACTCATTTGCTTCACAATTACAAGAACCCAGCTTTAAACTCCAGACAGGGCATGGGTTTCCAGAAACTAGAGTGTCCTCATAATTTAAAAACTGGAAGTTCCATCCTCAACACGTTTTTTGCACACTTCTCAGTTCTGCAGGGATGATCCAGAATCAAACGTGCATGGAAACGCTGACTCTGTAGGGAACAGTTGGACTGATAAAATTACTTATTTTCTGGGAAGCTAGCTGATCCTCAGTACAACTACAACAATTTATTTATTGTGTAGCCCAAAATCAGATAAGGAATGCCTCAGAGGGCTATAACATGTTCTGTTTTTGACAACACAAGTAAAAACTCCTCCAAAAAAGAAAACCTTATAGGAAAAAAATGGAAGACGTCTTAGGAAAGGCAATTCAGAGAAAGACTCATTAAAAACAGAACTATCACACATGAGGATACAGATTTGTTCAAATGCATCAAAAACAAAGCAGAAACTAAATAATAAAACTAATAAGCAACAAAATTTGTCCATCATCTAATTGTAGAATCACTGCCAAATTGTTACAACATTTAAATACAACACCAATCTATTTTTGGACTGTTTGTGATTCAAACTTAGTGCATCAGTGTTTAAAATTTGTTCGATATGCCGCCTCAGTGATTCAGGTAATTTTTTTTTCTTAATATGAACTTTTCTGTATTTCTCACATTATTTTCAAGTTACATTATTTATATTGTGGTGTGTACACTTGCAATCTGTGTTTTTGGGGCCACTAAAAGTGATGGCTATTATTGGGGTTTAGCCACGAATCACAAACTAATTATCAAGAATTATAATCAGTTGTGTGGGAAATCTCGTTTATATTACTGGCTTTAGTATACTGCATGAAAGTAAACTGCTCTGACAATCCTGTCTAGGGTTAATTCTTACTTAGAATCAGATTTTCCTGTGAATGATTTGTTTTTGATTTTATTAGTCAGATGGTGTAAAGGCTTAAAAACAGCAGTCGTGCAGTCATACTTCTCAGTTCTAGTAATGGTCCTTGTAGCAGCATTTGAAATTAACTGAAAACTATCAATAAAGCTATTTCAATAGCTCATAAATAGTGTTGCAGTATTCAGTTCTACTAGAAGTTGTAATAAGGATGAAATCTAAGTTTCTTTTCAGTTCATTACCTTGTGTATTTTATTTTAGGATTATTCAGATGAAACGTTTAAGTGAATAAACTGGGTGATCAAGATTATAATTAAATTATAGAGCTCATAATGGAAAACTATCATTACTTTAACTGTGTATATTTAACCAATAATTTAGCAAAAAAGTTTTGGAGAAAAACTAATACAGGCAGATGACAATTAGCTGATATGAATGCTGGCAATGGCATCATATTGTCAAGAGATGGGACAGGGAGGAAAAGCTGCAGAGAGCCTACATAATACAGAAAAGATGGGCTAAGGTTTAGAAGTTTAAGTTTTAGAAGACATTGTGTCCCATGTTAGAGACCACTTTAAAAAAAGGCTCCGCTAGATCTTCTTTTGAATCATCAGTTAAACAAATTGTCAGGAATAACCAATGTGTTTGAACAGAGTGTTTAATATGGGATGCCAATGAGAGCAGAATTATGGGAAGGATATGCAAATGTAAGTTAAACATACGAAAGAAGTGTTATTAATTTTTACAATGTATATGTTTAAGCTTGAATAAACTAACCACTCTTTGTATTTGCTTGAAGGAAGATGTGAAATAGGGCTTTTAGGGACTTTGATGAATAATTTTATCTCATAATTAGCTTAAAATGACTTTAGATTGACAGGTAGTTAAAAACCATCTGATTTTTGACAGATGTATCTTAGAAAAAATAGTCATCAGGCCACGGTTTAAATGAAAGCACAAAACATGGCACATGGCCTTTGGGAGAGATGAATGTGAGGCAGAAGAAATGGAGGTATGACAAGTAGGTTTGAGTATGAAAACACAGTGTTGGAATGAGAGAGAAGTCTGTTCTGAAGACACACCAAAACATCGTGCTGTCTAAGAATCATAGTGCAGTGCCACCTAAAATGTGTTCTAACGAAGAATCAGGCCAAGGCTATGCCATGACAGTTCATACTTTTAAATAACATGTTACTTAGATTAAAATCATATAAACATCTGAGGTTATGCAAAAAGACAATTTCCCAACGGGGATTAACAAATTATATCAAATCAAAATCGAATCAGATCTCCCTCCTGGATACTGTATACTGAAGCCAAGCTTGCCGTTCTAGGCATTGATTTGAATCATTCATTTTGTATTTTTTCTTCTACATTTGACTTCTAGCATTTAATTTTTGATTTCTCTGCCAATTAACATAAATAATAATTAAATTAAAGTATGAATATTACCTCACTGAAACGTGCCTTGTTTATTGACATCATCTACCCCTGTGTGCTTGTTTGAATGATTCAGTATTTGTTTGGCTCTTTGAAAGGTAACAGTCAGTAAGTAGAACAACCGAATAGGAGAACCTCCTGGAATTTGTTAGAGTATGTCTTGCATGATTGTTCAGGTACAAACTATGTTTATTCTGCTAGATTAATGTAGCTCTATCAGGAGAAATGATGAGGTGGCCAGTCTCTAGCCCCTGCTAAGTTACTGAAGCTAAGATAGCTAACCATAGCCAAATTTCTCTTTTTGATTTGTGCAGCCCTACAAATTGATCTGGAAAGTCCCAGCAAGAGTGCAGCTCATGAAGCAGCTCTTGGCCTTTGCTAAAGTATTCTGAAGTGAAGCCCCTCAGGAGAAGTGACCCTGGGGGGTAGTGATTGGACTTTGGCATCTGATGGGGTACTCTTGCTTTGCATTTAATCTGTAATCTGGCAGCAACAGTTAAAGGTCTTTAGCCACTGTTGAATTTGAGATCTGAATAATGAGTGAATGTCAAATAAACAGGTCCTGTGGGGTATACATGTAAATCAAGGCTAATAATTTAGGCATGTCCAGCATTAACCTGTCCACCAAAATAAAAAGCACCTTAGAGGTTAAAGTACCTTTTATGAACATTTTTACAAGGCAAAAACAGAAGATAATGCATGAATTAAGTTTAGGTACTTCAAATATTCATTTATTACTCAAAAATAGTCAAAAACCAGAGCACAGAGGTCAGAAATCCAGTAAATCACAAAAAGCACAATAACAATAATCACAAGAGGAACTCATCACCACCACAAGTGCATTCAGAATGAACTGCAAGTGATTGTGGATTTTCTTCAGACTTTATAGTGCTAAGGGCAGTCCCTTGAGAGTGATGGGGAGGTAAACTTGCCTCTCGGGGAATATAAAAGAAGATGCATAGGTACTAAATGGCCAAAAAAGTAATCAAAACTGAACAAAGAAGACATAAAAACTGAATCCGAACCCCAGCCAGGGGAGGATCCCTGGCTGAAATACAACAGTTGTAATGTATGTGGTAGATGATAGACTCCAGTCAAAGATAACTTCTAAATTGCATACTGATTTAAGACTAGTGGCATATGACATGTTTTCGAGTTGGACAACTTGTCAAATATAATGAGTGCTGTGGCTGAATCTCATTGACTTGAGGATGTCAAATTAAACAACTAGAATTCTCAGGTGATGACAGATTGTATGACTTGCTCACATATTCACAACACAATTTCAAATTTTCAAAGTATTACAAGTTTGCCATATTTTGACAGCCAATTAACATGATGCCTGACAATGTTTATGACTATACAAATGATTTCCAGTTATGGTGAGTTCAGCCTTAGTCTCACCCAATCTTTTTTTCTTTTTCTATTCTGTTGTGGTATGACAAACATGAAATGTAGGACAGACAAACTTTCTTCTGTCTGTGCTATCCAAAACACCCTTTTTTCTTTATTTCTTTGCACTACATTGTATATTTTATACTTCTGGTAGAGCATTCATTGGTTGTGAACTCTCATATACTTAGGGGCTCACCACTATGGTTTAAGACAAAATAAATCTATTTTATTTTACCATACTGTATCACAGAGCACTATGAATGAGTCACTGGAGATGTCACAGTACACAATGGACATTACAGTTGCATGCCGTGACTCATTAAGGTTATGTGAATGAAGGCTATGACTGAATATTGTTGGAAAGGTCGTGATGTATGATGCCGGCTTTGGAAAAATAGGTCTACTGGGTTGAAAACTGATCAGACCTTGTTGCTGTCTATATTATTAATACCAATTAATAACATCTATGTTTTCTGTATTCAAAGACAAGTAGTTAACACTCATCTAGTCTTTTATGGCATAAACACAAGTAATTATTGACATATTAGGTTGGATGTCATTGCCTGAAGAAACAATACTGCTGAGTGCCTTCTACCTATCTTCTGAAAATGAATATTATACTTTCTAATAAGATCTCCCAGTGGTAGCATATCTCTCTATTATCAAAGGAAATCCTGGGACGAGACTTTCTCTGAGATAATTTCAACTCCCGCGAGACGAGACTTTATGGCAAGAGATTTTGACAAGTCCCGTCCTCCTCTCAAACATTTACAACAGTGGTTTACATTGGACCACCCCCACGGTCCAATCACTTCTCATTTGTGTGAATACTATTATCAGACACAGTTTCTATGCTCTCAGCACCAAGCAAGGTCGGAAATAAAAGATAAAGAGTAGAAGACAAAGTAGAGCGTCGTAAAGAGGTTCTAAAACGTTGGTGCAATACACATGCAGAGCAGGTTAGAGATTCTGAAAGTGCTAAAATTACTAAAAAACATAGGTGATATGGCAGAAATATGTAGATATTGTTTGGCTTTAAACTTTAAGTCGGAGACTTGTAGATCGTCTAATTCGTGTTGACATCAGGGAAAAGTAGTGTTTCTTCGAAATAAAGAGGCCTATCTGCAAGAATTAAGTGATTTTCTGTTTGGTGAAAGTGAAATCCACATATGCGAGAGGCAGAGAAGTGAAGTGGCTGGCGCATAGCGCAGGACAGGGGGTTGGCGAGTGAAGCGAGCAGGGGGCAAAGCCCCCTAGTGAAAGGAAAAAAGAAACAGTCCAAGTGCTAAGCCCTGAGATACACATTCCTCTTTATGAAAAAGCAGATGCTTTTATAAAAGGCAACTTACAAAAAAGGTCAATACAGTGATCCCTCGCTATATCGCGCTTCGACTTTCACGGCTTCACTCCATCGCGGATTTTAAATGTAAACATATCTAAATATATATCACAGATTTTTCGCTGGTTCGCAGATTTCTGCGGACAATGGGTCTTTTAATTTATGTTACATGCTTCCTCAGTTGGTTTGCCCAGTTGATTTCATACAAGGGACGCTTTTGGTGGATGGCTGAGAAGCTACCCAATCAGAGCACGTATTACGCATTAAATAAAACTCCTCAATGATATACGATATGCTTCCCGTGCGGTGCTTCGCATACTTGAAAGCCCAAACAGCATGTTTTGATTTTTGATTGTTTGCTTTTCTCTGTCTCTCTCACTCTCTCTGACATTCTCTGCTCCTGACGGAGGGGGTGTGAGCAGAGGGGCTGTTCACACACTGGCCTAGAGGATATGGACACTCCTCTAAAAATGCTGAAAGACTACCTTCACATTGCTCCCTTCCTTGCAGCTGCTTTTTCCAGCGGTGCTTCGCATACTTAAAAGCCCGAACAGCCCTATTGATTTTTGATTGTTTGCTTTTCTCTCTCTCTGTCTCTCTCTCTCTGACATTCTCTGCTCCTGACACGCACTTCTTTGAAGAGGAAGATATGTTTGCATTCTTTTAATTGTGAGACGGAACTGTTATCTCTTTCTTGTCATGGAACACAGTTTAAACTTTTGACTAAAGGGTGTTATTTCATGTCTAGAGGGCTCTAATAATGTTAAAAAATGTATTTAGAAGGTCGTAAACAGGTTTTCTATGCTCTAACTGCGAAAATATTCAATTTATAAATAAAGAATCCTACTTCGTGGAAATGCATTTATCGTGGTAGAGTCTGGAACGGATTAACCACGATAAACGAGGGTTTACTGTATAATCATAACATAAGTAAACATCATCTGAAAGGCTTTTTTAGGAACAAGTGTTATAGGATAAGGTTACAAAATTTATCCCCACATGCAAATTGATGAAAATAAAATACAACCTAATAACAATTCATAGGTTATAAAACCTAATAGCTAATATCAGTTTAGACAGAAATTCTTTAAATGCTTCTAATTTCAAATAGAGTGGGACAGCTCATTCCACCACCTAGGAACTACATATGAAAAAAGTTTGGACTGATATTTGATACCACATAGAGATGGCATCCCCAAATGCTGTTTATCAGCATACCTGAGTGATTGAGAATGAGCATAAGACCTCACAATTGTCTTCTTGGAAATAGGTGCTGAATCACTTACTATTTTGAAGGCAAGCACCCAGGATTTAAACTTAATATGTGTTACTACAGGAAGCAAATATAGTGTTATTAAAATAGGAATGACATGTGCCCACCTCAGCTGGTTGAACACCAGAAGTGATGCTGCATTTTGAAGCAACTGTAGCAGCTTGGTGACTCATGCCTGCAGACCAAAGCCTGGAATAGGAGTTGTGCTGCATGCTCTTTTAGACATATTCTGATATGGAGGGTGCTGCATAGAGTGAACCTGCAAGACTAAGAGACTGTAGCTGTGTGTTCCAAGAAGGACAGCCAGTCATCAACCACCACCCCAAGGTGGTGTACTGACCTGACAGGTGTTAGTAACAATGAGCTAAGCTGGACAGAAATGGGATGCTGAACAGATGACGATGAGCTGGGATAATAAGATCTGTCTTTGCCAGGTGACACTGGAAATGGTGTTCCATGTTGTAATATCAGTAACACGTGCACAGATTATAGCTGATACCTTGTGGTCATCTGGATGAAACCACAGGTATAGCTGCATATCATCAGCAAAGCAGTGATAAAAAAGCATAGGACAGGATGATAGAGCCTAGTGAGGAGTTGTATAGAGAGAAGAGGAGAGGGCTCAACACTGATCCTTGGGGTACCACTGTACTTTCCTGGTGCACTCCTGACATCTCTCCATGCCAGGACACACAGAATGATCTGCCCAAGAGGTATGACTCAGATAACTTCAGGGCAGTCCAAACATAATAATGAAATAATATCATTACATTTCTGTTTATATTGCAATCTTTTTGGCAAGTATGAATTAAAGTACTCAAGATCAGTGCCCTAGGGCCCAGTGTAAATTTCAAACCTGTCTAACAGAATAGAGTGGTCAAATGTTCTCAAAGGCTTTGCTTAAATCTAACATTTCCTTCATCAGAAGACATTAGAATGTCATTTTTAACCTAGGTTTCTCCAAAATTCATTGCTCTTTGAATAGTTGAAAAATCAAAGTAAGTTGAGAAGGTGTGAGGCTACTAGTTATAGTATTTTAGAGAATGTATATTGTCATGATCTGTTTTTGTTAATCAGCTTTATTCTATTTTAATGTGGGGTTTTAAAATTTTGTTTATGGGCTCATGTACCTAAATGTTGCCTGTCTGAACAATTTTCTGTTGATGCATTGTAGTTGTGGATTTGTAATTCTAGGCATGGTTCTTGTTTTGCGTCCATCACTTCCAGGAGGCTCCCTGGGCAAGTGAGTATGAAAATGAACAGATATAGGACATTCATGTAATCCTTTTTATGGCTGTTGTCACACATTCATGCATAAGGAGCATCTTCAAGGTTCTGACAAGGTAAGCGATATCACCATTGGAAAAGAGCAAATACTGTCGCTAACAGCTTTGTGTTTCTATCCGTACCTTTGTAGGACCGGCAGTGAGACAATGCTTAACCATGACACCCCTTCAGAACTTGAAGATATTGGGGCGGACAGCCGGGTCCCATGCCCAGCAGGGACACCCCTGCTGCATCTGTTCTGGGGGAACAACCATGGGCAGCTCAATACCTTCCCCGGGACGCTTGGTGGCAACCTCCCTGGCGAACGGTGATCCCCCAGCCTGTCGCATGGCTACCTGGGAGATGGAGTCTTCCATAGCCTGGTTGGGGGCTCGGATGGCCACTAGAGAGAGCTGCATGGAGTCAGCAGTCCGGCTGGATGAATCTTCAGCCCCACCCGGAATTGCAATTAGGACCAGGTGGTCAAGCACCTGGAACGCTTCCGGGTGGGCTATAAAAAGGGCCAGCCACCACCACTTAATAGCCTGAGTCGGGAGGAGGACTATGCTTGAGGAGGAGTGGTGGTAAAAGGGAGAAAACTGTTGGTGTGTTGGAATAGTGCTTTTTGGACTGTGTATTGCCTGTGGGTCACGGGGAAGATGTGTGCTCATGGGTGAAGAGAATAAAGGTCTTGTGTTGAATCATACGGACCTCTGTGTCTATCTGTATTGGGTCAGGTGCCTATATAGCGCCTTTGTTACAATATATAAACAGCCACCTGGACCCTGGTATCAGAGAGAGATAGAAAATAATGTAATTGCCCAGATTTAGAAGAGCTACTTTGTTTTGTTAAAGTCCATGGCTGAGATCTACGTTGTAACTGTTATTATTTGCTCTTCTTTTATTTAAACAGTGATTATCAGGTTGGTGCCCCAAAACTTTAAACCCATGTTTGTCCTTCCTTCCACGCTGTCTTTGTATGATATAGTCTAGCTGTGCTATCCATCTAAGATTGGTTAAAATGTAAGTAATCAGTGCAGACCTTAGCATTAACGTTTACAGTGCACCGTCTATTGCAATTTTTTTAGTAGTGCATGTTCTTCTGATTCATAAGTAATATCTACCTTAAAGAAAGGACAAGTCTCTGCGTGTCTGTGTCTGTCTCTGTCATTCCAACAGATTACAATCATTTGAAGTAATGAAAAGCAGCACTGCATTGGTCATTCCAACAGATTACACATCACAAACATTTGCATTAATAAATTGCATTACTATAAATATTTATGATCTTCCATCTGTTGGAATGACAAATGCAATGCATATGTCTCTGTTATATGCCATTTGGTACGAGAGTTGTCAATGCAGTGTTAATGTTTCTGATGCATCATCTGTTTGAATGACTAGTGTAATGCTTTTTATTACTGCAAATGTTTGTGATCCGTTAGAATAAAAGAGACAACAACTGGATAGACACACAGATACACAAAGACTTATCTTCTCTTTAAGGTGGATATTAATTAAGAAACAGAAGAACAGAATAAGAGCCCTTTAGACGCTTTATTATCATCTTTATATTTTTAAATATATTTTATCTGTTTTTCACATGAAGGATCTCATTTTAAGTATCAGATATCATCTTGTTTGTTTGTTTGTCTATTTGTTCACCAGTCAAACAAAGACAGCTGAACTAATTTTCAAAAAAATTGTATTCAGGTTACCAGGTTGGGTGTAGGTTTGTTTACCATAAAATATAGGCTAAAAAATTATCATGGAGTGGGTCGTAGTTAGGGGAGGCAACTTAAAATTTGCATTTTTCTAAAATCTCCGAGTCAGCCTTAATGACATTTTGTATAATAAAGCTGAATCAACTTAAAAATTAGGAAACATATGTTTCAAAAATTTCATCAAGGAGAGTTATTGTATTGGAGGGAGGGGGGTAAAAATGCATCAATACAAAACAAGTGAGTCGAAGGTTATGAACTTTTGAATTCTTATTACTGTTGATTTAGCTTAAAATCAAAAAGATTACAATATGCAAGCTTTCAAGGCAACTCAGGCCCCTTCTTCAGGCAAGATGTAATACAGAAACTGGAGTTCCCTGTGTTTATATACACACTAGGACAAGAAACAACATTGGTAAATCTGTAAGTGAGAAATCTTAACTTTAAAAAATTAATAGATTCCTTCAGGCTAGGGTCTCATAAAATTTAATGCATCACAACTTGGTTTGAATAGAGACAAGAGTTTTATGGCCAGATATGAGGATTGTTTGCATGTCTTAGACTGACACAGACAACCGGTCTACAGATCCACATTGTTTTGAAAAACTCATTAGAAACTTCAAAAGACTTTGTTGGACAGTTATCTTATCCAAAGATCTTGACCATACATTGTTCTTCTCTCTTGTTAAATGAACCCTAGCCTGAAGGAGTCTATTAGTTTTTTTACTTTTTTTATTGTAATCTTTTTAGTTAGCCAATAAAAGGTGTCATTTTGCTTGACTTTTCACTACATTCATAATGGCTAACACAGTACAACACCCTAGTACTACATGCTTAAAATCAAGAAATTAGGTTGTAGCGGGGCTACATAGTAATAGTGTTGTCAATGTTAGTACTAAGTGCGTTTTGGTTCCATCATCCCATTTGCCGTTTATGTGTGCGTCAGTGAATGTTGTCCCCTTAAATACAGGGGGGACGGATGATGGAAAGAGACCACAGCCCCAAGATGGAAAGCACCTGTTTTCAATCTCAATCAGTTACATCCGGCTCTTAACTATTTAAACAATCAGGAGGGAACAAAGAAGAAGAGGGAGGAGAGGAGAAAGACAAAGATCACAATTCGTTACCATGAACCACCAGTACCTGCGGTTTTCCACATCGCGCTTTTGATACCAGATTGTTTTTCATTTTGCCGGACTTGCTTCAATTCAATCATCGCTAGAGACCCCGGGGTCGGACTTCATCATCCACCACAAGCCGAGGATTCACGGTCAGGTTTTTTTTTTTTTTTTTATGTGTGAAAATTGTATTTTTAGCTATTTCATTTAATATAATTAAGCACTTATTTTTACATATCTGCTTTTGTGTGCCTATGTTTAATCCGTCGATTGTGGGGAAAATTGTAGTTGTTAGAGGTACGGCTTGATATATAAGATTCAATCTCAGTAATTTATCCAGGCCACAGGTCTTAGAAGTGTAGTTGCCAGCTGGGTAAGGGGTCGGCCGTTACAAGGTTGCAATGGTGGGAGGAGGGAGTTGCAAAACCAAAACTGTGTTATCATGCCAAAATGATTCAGCTGGTGATGGTAGTAATTTTGATATGTTATGATGTAGCAACACTTCTTAATTTGATTGCACATCCCATCATGGGTGGTTGATGGGTGGAGCAAGTTGAGGTATTACTTTTAAAAAAGGATCTGTAAGACAGCAACTGTCTGGTCTGTTTACAACAATTCACCCCACAAATTATCATATACTATTACCATTTGGATTACAGATTCCCTCGCTTTATGTTCTTGTCCTATGCCAGCTTGAATGTGTGATTTTGTCTTGGTTGGAAAATTGCTTTGTCCGTGGAACACTCTCAGTCACCACATATCTTTACTTACACCAGCTTCACGGTAGGACGAAACTTTTTAACTTTCAGAAGGCTATTCAAATAGGATCTCAATTTATATTCATCAGAAACAGCATTCTGTTGTATTGAACTATGTTTGGAGAGATGTTAGTACAGGTACAGAAAGTTACTTTTTATTTAAACTAATTGGAATTCTTATTCATAACATGCTCTCCTGTTTTTCTAGGGTATGTATAAATTGTATGTGATGTAGAAGGGATGACTGGGTGGGCTGAGCTGAGAAAAACACTGGAGAAAAAGCAGACAGATATGTGAGTTCTCAGGTCTCCTCCACAACCATTCCCAGAGATTCCTTTTATTTAGTCTTGTACATGTACTGAGAATTGTCACACTCTTGACAAACTCTAATGTTGTGAATATGGAGTTACTGTATACAGATGAAAATTAGGACACTGTCGAAAATATAGAGCACAGGTTATTTGAAAGTTCCCTGCAGTGTATAGACATGTAATAGGGAGCTAGGGTTACAGGCCATCCTACCATGATCTGATCCATAGAAATGACTATAGGAATTGCCCTTGATGTAATTCTGGGATGATGCTTGAAGCCTCATCATGGTTAGTAGTCTTTTGATTGTTTGGAGAAGGTTCATGTTAATTGCTTATCTATCAAGGGGAAGATAGGCCAGATTGATCAGGTTGGAGTAGTTCTTATTAGTGTGTTTCGTGGTAGGCACATGGATGAGTCATCACAGCAGACATCAGGCATTCATGACCTGGCTTGGTAAGCCCAGATGGTGTGCAACATTTTTTTTTTTGTCTTCTGAACTTTGATTGTGCACCCTTTTGTTTATTCTCTCCCAGCTGTCCTAAAAATGTTACCCATAATCCCTGTTGTGGGGCATCCAGTAAATTAAGTCATGATGCAGACATTAAATTACTTGATAACCAAAAATTAAGGTGTATAATTAGACCAAGAGATAAAACCAGACCCTCCACCAGGGGCACCTGTAATAGAAACTTAATTCAAATTAAAATAAAAAATATATCACCAGTTCAGAAAGAAGCATACAGTTTTAAATGCTGCTTATTGAACATTCGCTCTCTTGGAAGTAAAGCTGTTTTGGTAATGCTGGCTTAGTAAATGTGACACTGTTCCCCTAGCTGAGGCATCACCAGATGGATACTCGTTCCTTCATTGGTCTAGAGATTCTGGTCGAGGAGGAGGCCTTGGAATGCCTTTGAGGCATTCATTGTGAATATTAAAACAGATTCCAACACAATTATAGTGCTAGTCTACAGACCACCAGGGCCATATTCATTGTTCATGACTGAGTTTGGCAACATTTTATCTGATTTGGCTATAAATTATTATCACATAGTATTGATGGGGGATTTTAATGTACACATTGATGTAGAAACTGACACTTTTAGCAAATGTTTTACTTATTTGTTAAATTCAGTAGGATTTTGTCAGATTGTCAAAGGTCCAACTCATAATCATAACCACACATTATATTTAATTATAACTTACAAAGCTAAAATTCAAAATTTAAATATTACTCCATTAAATGAAGTTATTTCCGATCACTACTTAATTACGTTTGATTTGGTTCTGCCTACCAATACTATACACTCACAGATTAAAATAAAGACAGTGCGACATATAGATTGTAATTCTGCTTCAAAATTTATAGATACTTTGAATAAGTTGAGTGTAATTGTGGAAAACCATTTAGATCAGCTAACATCACATTATAATGTGACCTTGATAGATGCTCTGAATGCAGCGGCTTCCCTTAAAAGAAATGTGATCAAATCACATGGAAACTCTCCCTGTTTAATGAAAACACTTAAGCTCTTAAATTAGATTGTTGAAAACTGCAACGCAGGTGGAGAACAACAAAGCTGCAAGTCTTTCAAATTGCATGGACAGAGAATGTTAATAAATATAAAAAAGCCCTCTTTAAAGCTCGCTCAGAATACTATTCTACAATAATAGATAGCAATAACAAAAATCCTTGGGTAATGTTTAGAACAGTGGCTAAATTAACAAATGGGAATTCAGATCTACAGTGCAAAATAACAACAAATATTAGCAGTACAGACTTTATGAATTTCTTTAATGAGAAAATTTAAAATATAACATCCCAGATCTCAGCATCACAGTGCAAATCGCATACTAGCTTGGTGTCACGGCCCACCTACCAAGTTGTTTTGCCTGCCTAACATAAAGTCATCTCTGATGGAGGATTGCAGGAATTGTCGTGTAGAGGGATCATTTCATTGGATTGTCTCAGCTGTGCAATAGCCAATAGGGGGAGACAGCTTGATGGATGAGGTGTCCAGGACTCCAAACAAATTCAAATCGTATTATGTGATATTATCTACTGTTAAATTCTGCTCTGTACTTGTAATATTTTTATTTTACTATTATATTGTATTGAGAATTACTTGTGTCCTCTTCTGTGTATTGTGTCCCAACCTATCTGGAAAGGGGTCTCTCTTTAAACTGCCTTTCACAAGATTTCTTCCATTTTTTCCCTGCTAGGATTTTTTTTGGAGGTTTTTCCTTGTCTTCTAAAAGAGTCAAGGCTGGAGAGCTGTCAAGAAGCAAGGCCTGTTAAAGCCCATTGCAGCACTTGTGTGATTTTTGGCTATACAAAAATAAATTGTATTGTATAAATTTGCTAATTTACTCAAAATTGCTTCTGTTCTTTCTCCCACGTGACTTGCCAGAACTTCTGGGTCAGATAGAGGATTTGAATTTTCTTCAGCCCAGAAGTACTTCAGAGCTTCCCTCCTCGTGACTTGGGAGTACTTCCGGGCTATGGATAAGATGTAATTCCTCTGGTCCTCTTGCAGCGTCCCCTGGCAGCACCCACGGTACACAGCAGGGCTGTGGTATTAAATTACATGTCCCATAGTGCCCTGCAGGGCACCGTTGCAGTCCAAGGGAACTGCCATCTAGCATTTTGGGGGAGGCAGTGTCCTTTAAAAGTTGCCTTCCCCCATCCTTCCATCACAGGGGCATCCTGGCTGTGATGAGCTGCTGGCAGTTTCTTACAAAGTACAGTTACCTCACTGTAAACTTGCACTACAGTTTTTATGTTGCACAACCTGAGCCACATATGCTTTCATATTGTAATATCCCTTCCCAGGTGGGAAAATAACCCACACAGGCAAGTGGTGGTAATTGTCCAAAAAAACAAAGGTTTTATTTCTCTTCTGCCTTAACTGACCAAAAACTATGGAGCCCCTGAGGGGGCATGGTGTAATTTTTTTTCTGGGGATTTTTCTAGCGCGCACCAGATAGTTTCAAGTGCACACTAGATACAGTAGTATCAAGTGCGCACCAGATACTTTTAACTGCACAGTAACTTAAAAGGGGCTACCTATAAATAATTTCTGATGCATATTAGTTATGTTTTATAGTTGCACTTAGGAAAAACCCATCTAGTGCCTTCAATATCAGACAAAAATTTTCCTTCTTCACATGCAAACCATTTTTTTGATATTTTGTGTGCATCCATCGGTAGCCATGAAGCTGACCTGAGCCTTTCATTGATAATGTATCCATGACAAACTGCAAGAACAAATGATATGTCTTTGTGTTTAAGATCATGATGAAAGTATACTTCTATAAAGTCTCCAATTTCCATCCATCCATTCATCCTCTTCTGCTCATCCGAGATCGGGTCGTGGGAGCAGCAGTTTGAGCAGAGAAGCCCAGACTTCCCTCTCCCCGGCCACTTCTACCAGCTCTTCCAAGGGAATCCCGAGGCGTTCCCAGGCCAGCCGAGAAACATAGTCCCTCCAGCATGTCCTGGGTCTTCCCCGGGGCCTCCTCCCAGATAGACGTGCCCGGAACACCTCACCAGGGAGGCATCCAGGAAGCATCCTGATCAGATGCCCGAGCCACCTCATCTGACTCCTCTCGATGCGGAGGAGCAGTGACTCTACTCTGAGCTCCTCTGGGATGACTGAGCTTCTAACCCTATCTTTACGGGAAATCCCAAACACTCTGTGGAGGAAACTCATTTAAGCCGCTTGTATTTGCGATCTCGTTCTTTCGGTCACTACCCACAGCTCATGACCATAGGTGAGGGTAGGAACGTAGATCAACTGGTAAATTGAGAGCCTTGCCTTACGGCTCAGCTCATTTTTCACCATGACAGACTGATGCAGAGCCCGCATCACTGCAGACGCAACACTGATCCGCCTGTCGATCTCCTGCTTCATTCTTCCCTCACTCGTGAACAAGACCCCGAGATACTTGAACTCCTCCACTTGGGGCAGGATCTCGCCCCCAACCCTGAGAGGGCACTCCACAATTTTCTGGCTGAGGACCATGGTCTTGGATTTGGAGGTGCTGATTCCCATCCCAGCCGATTCACACTCAGCTGTGAACCAATCCAGAGAGAACTGAAGATAATGGCCTGATGAAGCAAACAGGACAACATCATCTGCAAAAAGCAGTGATCCAGTCCTGAGCCCACCAAACTAGACCCCCCAACACCCTGGCTGAGCCTAGAAATTCTGTCCATAAAAGTTATGAACAGAATCGGTGACAATGGGCAGCCCTGGCAGAGTCCAACTCTCACTGGAAATGGGTTCGACTTACTGCTGCCAATGCAGACCAAGCTCTGACACCAGTTATACTGGGACCGAACAGCCTTTATTAAGGGGTCCGGTACCCCATACTCCCGGAGCACCCACCACAGGATTCCCCGAGGGACATGGTCGAACGCCTTTTCCAGGTTTCACTTTCATTGCCCACGTGTGCATCAAAGTCTCCCAGTAGAACGAGGGAGTCCCCAGAAGGTGTGCCCTCTAGCACCCCCTCCAGGGACTCCAAAAAGGGTGGGTACTCCAGACTGCTGTTTGGCACATACGCACAAACAGTTAGGACCCGTCCCCCCACCTGAAGGTGGAGAGGGGCTACCCTATCGTCTACTGGAGTGAACCCTAATGAACAGGCTCCAAGTTGGGGGGCAATGATATGCCCATACCTGCTCGGCGCCTCTCACCGGGGACAACTCCAGAGTGGTAGAGAGTCCAGCCCCTCTCAAGGAGATTGGTTCCAGAGTCCACGCTGTGCATCGAGGTGAGCCCGACTATATCCAGCTGGAATTTCTTGACACGCACTAGCTCAGGCTTCTTCCTCTTCAGAGAGGTGACATTCCATGTCCCAAGAGCCAGCATCTGTAGCTGAGGATCGGACTGCCAAGATCCCCACCTTCAGCCACCACCCAACTCACACTGCACCCAACCTCCTTGGCCCCTCCCACAGGTGGTGAGCCCATGGGAAGGGGGACCCACGTTCCCTCTTTGGGCTGTGTCCGACCAAGCCTCATGGGTTCAGGCCTGGCCACCAGATGCTCGCCATCAAGCCCCACCTCCAGGCCTGACTCCAGAGGGGGGCCCCGGTGACCCGCATCCAGGCAAGAGGAAAACACCATCCAAAGTTTTTATTCTTCATGGAAGGTTTTCTGAACCGCTCTTTGTCTCGTCCCTCACCAAGACCAGTTTGCCTTGGGTGACCCTACCAGGGGCATAACGCTCCCGACAACAGAGCTCCTAGGATCATTGGGACATGCAAAGCCCTCCACCACGATAAGGTGGCGGCTCAAGGAGGAGTCTCCAATTTCCATTTTTCCTAAGTGCAACTATAAAACAGAACTAATATGCATCAGAAATTATGTATAGGTATGGATCTCCTTTTCAGTTACTGTGCGGTTGAAAGTATCTGGTGCTCACTTGTTACTATCTGGTGCGCACCAGAAAAAAACACAATGTCACCGGAGGGGCTCCGTAAAAAACAAACGTAGGCAGGGCAAAAAAAAACATGCCTAGAACAACAACCTACCAGACAGAATAAAACACACTCTCTAACAAACTTTATTTTATCTAAAAAAAACACAGACTTCCTTACAAAGTCCCACCCCCCAACACCCCAGAGGCTGCTTTATTTAAGAGTGGCAGATGTGTCTCCTCTGCCCTTCCCTCTCCACAGCACTCCGAGCAGCCCCGCTTTTTTTCTTTTTTATGGATTTTTAGGACACACTGCCTCAGTGGTAATTTCTTTTCCCAATTCCCAAACACCACCCTGACAGACACCGGTAAGTTCTTGAAAACACACATGTTTATTAAGCACAGTCCCACACAACACACAGTGCTCTCACACCAATCACTCCCAACACAGGCCTCTCCCAACGTCCGTGGGCCGCTTTTCTTCCTCCCGTCACTGGAGCTTCGTCCTGCTCCATCTCCCAACTCTAGCTCCCCGACTGTAGGAAGGCAGCCCCTTTTATATTCACCCGGATGTGCTCCAGGTGCTTGCTGACGACCTTCCAGTGGCACTTCAGTGGTGGAAGTACCGCACTAGCACCCAGAAGCACTCCGGGCGTTCCTGGAAGGTTCTTCCTCCACCTGCCCAGGTGTGGCGGAAGTGCGGGTTTCCCAGGCTCCACGACACTCGGGGCGCCCCCTAGCGGCAGCCATGGGCCCCAATGGATTTGAACCTCCTGGCTCCGTCCCCGTGGTCCCCTCCTTATCCAGGGCGGTTGCCCCCTAATGGCCCAGGGAACGTATAAACCGCCTCCCGGTCCTTTCAGGCGTCCCGGCTGGGTCTGCCTCCCAGCCTCCTGCCATAACTGTTACACTATTGTATATTTTTCATTATTTTTATCATATTATTATTATTATTATTTATTATTATTATTATTATTACTGTTATTTTATCATTTTATAGGAAAATACGTTTATGGAGGATTTGCATATTGAATCTCATTATACCATACAATAACAATAAAGGAATTCAGTTCAATTCAATAGAAGAAAGCGCATATTTACATATGATGATGACTGGCTTCTAAGTTGATTTAGATTTTCAAGCACTGTCTTCTTGGAGCTCTTGATATCATTTTTAAGATGAAATGCAGTAAAGTATGTATATTACATCATACAGATACATTTTTAAGTTCATTTAAATTATGTATAATGTTGATAATTAAACATGTGGACACAGTGGACAGTGGTAGAGGTGAACTGGAGCCCCATTCAGGGATTGTTCCTGCCTCACGCTGTATGATTGCTGGGACTGGCACAACCCTAGATGGATGGAATAATTAAACATGCACTACAAAAATATTTCAGTGTTAAAAGTTTTGAAGAATCGGTGTTCTAAGCATAGAGATGGTTTTACATTTATTAAATAACCTATTTTGTGTGGCGATTGGTTACTTGAAGAAAGAAAAGGAAGGACAGGAATGAATTGGGGATTGGTACGTTTCAAAGAGACAGTACTGCTGCAATAAAATATTTTATCAAGGGTGACGCATTTTGCAAGCATCTTGCTGCAGGAGGCAGAAACAATCTGTGGATGCCAGCTCTGCGCTACCACTGCACCACTGTGCCCCATGTTTAATACATGCTTTAATTTCTTTCATCATGAAAATGATATCAAGTATACATCTTAATATTTAAATTATTCAGAGAGCTGTAATGTCATGACTATAACTTATTCTGTGTCCTGTCTGCGTAAGAGAAAGCCCTTTTAAGAAGCACGTAGCAATTCACACACATAGAGTATGTAAAAGAACACATAGAATACGAAGCTACTTTAGTTATGATGAGATCTGAGAAACTAGTAAATTAAAACGATTTTAAGATGAAGTTCATGACGTTCTACTTTAATGACAAAATAAGCAACGTGATTAAAGTGGAAATTTCGAGATTAAAGTTGACATTTTGAGCTTTTTTTCCACTGTCCCTATTTTTTTCTTTTCTCTGTACCATTAATAAGCTTCCATATGACACTCAGATGGTGGGCTACGACTCGCCTTTTCACAGCAACTTTGATATCTGACGAATTCTCTTTTATTTCAGGCACTGTGTGACTTTTTGAACTTGAACTTTCAAGTTTCTCCAACACTTTATGTCACTCAATCAACTTTCTTTTCTTGTTTATAACATTGCCTAAACCAACAAATAGTGTTTACTTGCCTCCAATTGGTATTCGCTGAACTTCTATTTTCTCTGTGTTTTTGCGATCTTTTCACAGAACACTGAACTTAAGGGCTATTTATATTGATTTGCATATTCAATGTATGTGTGTTACATTTCACACTGACCAGTATTTATGTGGTGGAAGAATGTGGAAGCTGGCGTATGTACAGATTTATGCATCTGGATTATTTTGTGCATACGCACATTTCCAGTTTTGTGTTGTGTTTTTGCTAAAAATAAGCTTTGTTTTGTTTATGTTTATATTCGTGACTATCACACAGAGCCTGCAAGTAGTGGTGTGCTTTATAAGAATAAACTAAACTGATTTTTCTGCACTGATACATAGCATATTATTGCTTGAATTTTAAACACAAATTTTGTGCTTTCAGGTTTTGCATATATTGTATTGTATATATTGTTTTCTACACCATACAGTATACGGCCTTGCTTTTGTTTATTTGCCAAAAACTTTCACTTTTTTTTATAGCTGGTGAGAATGCATATCCTACTGATGGACCATATTTGGACACTGATATTCATTAATCAAAACAAGAGTTAGATTGACACAATTATGCAAGCTTGTCTCTGTCTCTTTTGGGGTTATTTTGGGACTTTCAGCTACTCTGCACTTTTCTGGTGTTACATTTGCTCAAACGTACCATTTGATAACTGGTAGCCTTTTCACATATTATTTAAACAGCAGGATCTACTGAGATGCAACTAAAATGCCTACTGCATATAGTCAAACAGAATGGAGCCTTCAAGTAACAAAAAAGGCAGGGCAAGTAAGAGTGAGGTGTTTTAGAAGCCTGTCAAGTTTAAAAAGCCATATTATATGTTTTACAAAAGAGAGTAAATAAAGAAAAAAAAACTCATAAAGATTTGGCTAAAATTAAAGGAGGTGAGACTTCTTAGAATTCATATTTCAATTACTAGCTACCTACAGAATTGTGCTCAACAGGGAATCACTTGACAGGAAATTGATCGTGTCCATGTTTGAAATGTGATCCAGTATTCCCTATCTTCCAAGTGCCTACCCTCCATGTGGCAATTAAGGACCAGAGCAGCATACTACTGAATTTCCAAAGTCTTTCCTGTTAGCTGCCATTTAGCTCTTTGTCATTTAGAAGGGAAGTTCTCGATTTTCCAGTGCCTTTTTCCTCTAACCAGTGCATCATCACTACCTCTCCTGAGGTTCATGCTGTGCTTTCTTCTCATTAACCTTCCACAGTAAATAAAAACAAATGCTTCTAAGTGGTCCCGACAGAATATCATCTATGCTGATAAAGTATTCTGCCATTAATCCAATAAACAGTCATGTGTATACCAGCATTGCAATGAGAGAATTTTATTGCCATTTTTATCAAATCCTGAATTTCATACAGAAAAATACCTTGAGAAGTAGTTTCAAGATTTTATATTTAATAGTTGTATGAAAATGCATACATTAAAAAATGCATACTGGCTTAAAAAATGCAGAAGACTGGCCGTTTATTTAGTATGTTTTTTTCATTAGAAATCGGGTCCTGCTGTCTGAGCAGAGTTAAAAACAGACTTCTTTGCCATTTGACTGAAAAAAGCTGTTTCCACTGGAAAAAAAGTTTCAGGTTTTTGATTGCAAATGCTAACCTCCATACTAGATCACTTTACCTCAACTTTGCTACATAAAGAAACACAAAACTCAGAATAGTTAAAACAATTTACTAGTCTGATAATATAGTACGGCACCAACTGTCACGTTTTAATGTCTGGCAGACTGACATTTGTAGTTAAAGTGTTTTATTATTGATGAAAATGTTGGAGATTGAGAAAGCAGACATGATCCATGCTTGTGACTGATAGGAAACTTTTTAAAAACTGAATAAAATTCATGCTCAGTTCTTTGAAAACACTGATGATTAGATTTCATGCTCCAAAAGAAATAAACTTAAGCATTGAAAGGAGTTTCCTGATAAAATCATTCATGTGTTAGTTTTGGCCACCGCACAATTATGTGCTCTTTGATAATGGTATTTAGCTGGAATCTGATTTTAAATGTTTTCAGTGAACCAATTTGCATTATATATGTTAAATCCTTCACTTTTGAGTGGTCCCTGATTCTGTATTTTAACCAGAACTGTCAAAGTTAATTAACCATATTTAAATCTTAATCTTCATAAAAAAAACAAACCCTTAAAACACTAAACAGTATGGGGTTGGAGCTTCCTAAGGAATTATAGCCCATTGGCTTTTGATGGTCTTAATTTAAACAATTACTGGATACTCCCAATGGCATGACAGTTTTAAATGCCAAAATGTCCCACTTCATTTTGAGTTAGTGAAACAGAAAACTGACTATTGTGCTAGGACCCTTGCAACTCTAAACCTCGCCAAAATGTATAAGTTAAAAACAGTTTAAAGCTTCCCCACAAATCCAGAAACTATCAGTCTAGAGTAATTGGGTTACAGTCAGACAAAGGTCTAAGACATGAAAGGTTGGGCCCTTGGCACCCAGGTTAAATATTTGAATCGAAAACAGATACTCAGCAGTCAGCAGCACATCTATTGACATTGAAAATAAATGGCTCATTATTAGCAATTCTACAATTCAGTTCTTGGCTATGAAAATTCAGCAGAGCAAGATTACGGCCTTCTAGATGCTTTAGCATCTTCCACTTTGGAGAGTCTCCCTTGTAAAAAAGTCTCTGAGTATTTTTCTAAAAGAAACTATCCACTAATACTGTATACATTTTACAGGATGCAACAGGATCATGCCCTCCTGGTATCTATTCCAAATACAGAAAAGCCCTAGGAGTTTAACAAGTTTTTTTTTTCATCTTGTTTTTGTCAATACGATTTTGGTTTTTATGGGTGTCACCATTTTGTGGACCGTTGTTATGCAGTTGCTAACCATGTGGCGTGTGTCATGATCAGGTTTTTGTTTTTTGATTTTTTTAATATTAATTATTAAGACTTGTTTGATATGCTTTGAATAATGTTCAAAATAAGTAACAATCTCCCCCAACATCTTGTTGTTTTTCTTTTGGGTGCTGCCATTTTTTAAGGGTTACCTTTTAATGGTTGAATAGAAGTGAATGCTGGCACACTCCTTGCCAGTATTTTTATTTTTATGTTATTTTTGTTCATTTGATTATTGCTATTATGCTATCGTTCCTTGACATCAAACTGTAGCAATCTTGCTTTTGCATCCCCTGTGGACATACTTGGTTGCTGGATTTCTTGCTCCTTTTGCTCCTTCATATGGTTTCTTACATGTTGGCTGTATTTCCTCATCTGCAACTATGGTCTTCAACATCTTGGTTCTCTGGATTATTATTGCTTGGATTATATTTCTCTGTTATTCCATTTTGTTACCACTTTATTTCAGCACGCAGCAGCTGAACTTTTCCAGCTACATTTCCACTTCGCTGAGCCAGCCCCGGAATTGTACTGGCATCTGGACATCATTCATTTTGCCCATCAGCGATTCATCCATCGTGGGTCCCTTTGGAACTTCAGTTTCAATGACACAAACTCAATACAATCCTTTTGGTCTTCCAACCAGCAACGCTCAAGGAAATCTAGCCAGACTGCCAATTACAGTGTGCTGACTAACCTTGCTAGGACAGTTAATGATAGGTCCACTGTTAACAACATCACTGGTTGGACTTTTTAACATCTGATTGCTAACTAATAAGGATCCATTAATTTATCTTGTCAACGATTGTAAGTATAATTTTATTTGTCTTGTTGAAACTTGGCAAAAGCACATCTCAATCATGATGTGCCGCAAGGGTTTGTGCACACTTGTCAGTCTTGGGCCTCTGGTAGAGGGGGTGGTCTCACTGTTATTAACAACGGTAAGTGGAAAGTGTCTTCAGTGGCTCTGCCTATATACACCTTATTTGAGTCCATTATTTTACAAATCAGTGGGCCCACTCCTACTCTTTTAGCCACTGTTTACCAACTGCCTAAACCTTATAAGGACTTTTTAGATGAATTTTCAGGCTTTTTAATTTCTCTTTGTGCCATGTCGCCTAATGTTATGTTGGTGGGTGATCTGAATATGCACTTGGATAATGTTAATAACTCTCTTGTGATGGATTTTATGTCTTGTCTTTACGGTTTTGGCTTACAGCAGTATGTTGATTTTCCTACACATTCTAAAGGTTATATTCTTGATCTTACTTGTTGCACTGGTATAACTCCTCTTAATTGTACTGCATCTAAACTGCCCATATCTGATAATAAGGCTAATATCCTTTAATGTAAACGTAACACTCCAAAACTAAGCAATATCACTCTATCTCATTTTGCAACATTAAGTATATCCACTTACCTACTCTATGCAGTGGAATTGATAATCTCCCATGTAGAGACAATCTTTTCACAACTGATTAACTGGTTTCCTACCACAATGATGGATTACACAGTCTCCTAGATAATCTTGCTCCTTTAAAATCTCATTTTGTTTCTTTTACTCACTCTGCTCCTTGGTACACCCCTGAGCTATGTCAGTTTAAAGTTAAAGGCTGTAGACTAGAATGCTTGTCTTCTGAGACAGAGTTTCTTGCTCAATTTCCCTTTCGTCCTTTATACTCCCTACTGTCTCTGAAATCTCTGTTCTCGTTAAAAAATCTAAATCTTCTCAGTTGATCCTATTCCAATTCATTTAGTAAAAGCTGGTAAGCCTTTTATTGTCTCATTAATAACTGATACTGTACATTCATCACTTTCTTCTGGTATTGTTCCCTCCACTCTTAAGATGGCTGCTATAACTCCCATTTTAAAGAAACCAGGTGCTGACTCTGATATTCTGAACAATTTCTGACCCATTTCAAATCAGCTATTTTTATGTAAAACAATTGAAAAAAACAGTTGCAGCACAGGTACAAGCATATCTTACTGATAGTAATCTATTTGAGCAGTTTCAGTCTGGTTTTCGTACTTCATCCATAGTACAGAGACAACTTTAGATAAAATCACTAATGATTTGCTAATGGCCATGGATTCTGGGCTACTGACCATTTTGGTATTGCTCAACCTGAGTGCAGCGTTTGATACAGTTTCCCATAGTATTTTGTTATACAGATTAGTTTCCATTGGAATCTGGTATTTCTTACACTTGGTTTGCATCATATCTCTCTGCTCGTACACAGTTGGTTCAACTCAGTAATTTTAGATCTCAGCCTACCCCAGTCACTAGTGGTGTTCCCCAAGGCTCTGTTTTGGGACCTCTTTTATTTATTATCTATCTTCTACCACTTGGTAATAT
Organism: Polypterus bichir lapradei; assembly: GCA_026402145.1. Taxonomy (NCBI): domain Eukaryota; kingdom Metazoa; phylum Chordata; class Cladistia; order Polypteriformes; family Polypteridae; genus Polypterus; species Polypterus bichir. The sequence goes on from JANRMT010062848.1 coordinate 8,164,336, forward strand.
CTTTAGGAGATGTGGTTTTCAGTTTCACTGTTACGCTGGTGATACCCAGCTGTATTTATCTACTAAGACCAATTTTGCCCTCCCTGCCCTCATTCTATCTGACTGCCTTTCTGAAATAAAAACCTGGTTCTCTTCTAATTTTCTCAAACTTAATAATGATGAAACTGGGGTTGTCCTAATTGGCACTAAATCTGCTCTTGCAAAACTTGACAGTTTTTTCTTGACAATTGATGGTTCTGTAGTTTCTACTTCTTCTTAGGTTAAGAGCTTGGGTGTCATCCTCGACAGCACTCTTGTCTTTCAAAGCTAATATTAAAAATATTAACTGGTTCTCATATTTTCACCTTCGCAATATAAATCTCCATCCATTTCTTACAACTATTATTACTGCTGTTCTTTTACATGCTCTAGTAACATCACATATAGATTACTGTCATTCTATATTAGCTGGCCTCTCTCACAAGCTTCTGTATAGGCTTCAGCTGATCCAAAATTCTGCTGCTCGAGTTTTTACTTTAACCCCTTCCATAGAACACATTACTCTGGTTCTTTGTGAACTTTACTGGCTCCCTGTTAAATACTGTATCAATTTCAAGAATCTGTTATTAACATTCAAAGTTCTTCATAGCCTGGCATCTTCATATCTTTCGGATCTGCTACATATTTATATATCTGTTCATACTCTTAGATCTCCTTATTTAAATCTCTTTGCTACACCCTCTGCTCGTTTATCTACCATGAGGCCTAGATCCTTTGACTTTGTTGTGCCTCGTCTTTAGAACTCCCTTCCTCAAGATATGCACAGCATTAATTCACTTCCCGTCTTCAAACCCAGACTTAAAACTTATATTTTTAAACTTACCTACTTCCCTTGGGAAGTAGGGCGCAGGGAAACTGAAAATTTTGGAACTAGGTGTTTGTGACCCTGGGGCTTCGGCAGTTGTTTGGGACCAATGTGACCTTGTTTAGAACCCCTTGCCATTAGTTATAATGGAGCAGTGGAGTGGTGCGCAACAAGTGTTCACTGTGAAAGCCTTTTATAAGAATGGTGATAGTGTGACTGCTGCGTATAGGGAATTTCTGAGTCATTACCAGTTATGATGTCATGACGTGTCCCGTGTTCTCATGAGATTACAACATGGGTTAGTTATATCGAAGAAACTGGTTTAGCCTTAAAAGAGAAGTCCCCTGATGGAGCCACTGTTGGAAGGTGTGTTATTTCAGAAAACAGTGACATTCCATGGCCTCCAAGATCCCCAGATCTCACTGTTTCTGATTTTTTTTCTGTGGAGACATCTTAAAAGCCAAGTGTACCACACACATCCTGCAACTATTGCTGAACTAAAAAGGAGGATTGAAGGAGAAATCACTGGCATTTTAGGAAAGGTCAACCAAATTCATGCTGCACATGACATTACCATATCAAAGTTGCAAAGATTAGCATTATACATATCCTGGTTGTTTAAGATTTTATTTTCCCAAAAAACTTTTGCATTCACTCTTTGTTGTTTTTGAATATTAATTAATAATTGCTGTTCTAAACTGACAGCAAAATCGGATACAGAACATCACTATTCACAAGTAGAGAACCATATGTTCACTAAGGAAAAATACAGAGATTATTAATAAACCAGCAGACAAACGGGGTGTCTTAGTTATCATGAACACATCTGACTATATACTGTTTTGTCTTGGTAGAGTAATATATTGCTCTACTTTCCCCTTTTGTATTAATATGTAGCCTTTCTCAGAATGCCTCTAATCTCACTGACTTCCCACTGTTTATAAGGTATTATAGTATATAACTTCTCTCCACCTTCCCTCCTACATCAATACTCTCAGGCAATTAGGTGTAGTAAAAGGCAAGCAGGAGTTAAGTTACAATTTAAACAATGTATTATTGATAATATTCATAAATAATAACAATATACAACCATATACAACCTGATTAAATGGTGATGTGTAGTTCATACAGCACACAGACTTGTTAGTTACTAAAAAATGTCTCTGGTTAAGGCATCATTTGTGGTCAGCTTTCTTCAGAACAGGCTGCATGCCTGTTTTAATATGGCTGCCAAGCTGTGCTCTCCATTGTGTTGTCCTTTCAGTTCATCAGTTTGGTAAGAGAGAGATGCTCCATCATCAGATGTTAATAAAAGAGAGAGAGAGTGAGGTTAAGCATGCAGATTTATAGATTCTCTGTCCAACCCCTAGAGCCAATAGGGCGTTGTGGTACTTAAAGGCTTCTGATACAAACCAGTTCCAAACAGCCGTACTTCAGACCAATGGGGGAACAGAAAACATCTTAACACCTGTCATCCTCCAAAACCATATGTTAAGGTAAAGCTTGGCAGTTAGGCAGCCTGGCTTTCTTAGAGGGGTTGAGAGACTTTAGCAGTGAAACACTTACCAAACTGGTTTCAGGAACTTCCCCCAAATCCTGTCATAAATTTCAAAGAGACTCAGTCCCAAAAGGCAGGGGCAAACATGAATGCTTCTCACAAATGTAACACCAATATCACATTGCTTTGCCTAAATTACAAATAAAGACATACAAAATATTTATCAACATGTATGCAAAATCTCACATCACAATACAGTAGGCACAAAGACAATTGTTCCATACCACACATTATTACAAACTACAGGAAGACCTCAAAGATCTCTACAAGAAGGAACTAAAAAAGATAGTAAGTAACTGTCCTCTGGCCATTAGGGATCATGTAAGAAGTTTAATTCCTGAGAAGACCAAAACAGGTTACTTGTACATGCTTCCTAAGATCTGCAAAGAAGGGAACCCAGGAAGGCCTATAATCTCAGGAACAGGTTCACCTACATGAAAATGTTTCAGGATAGGTGGAGCACATCCTTAAACCCCTCACCTGCAATGCAACCAGCTACAAGCAGGACACCACTGATTTCCTAAACAAACTGTCTGCTATAGGCCCCTTATCTTGAGAGAACCTTACTGGCCACAATGGATGTTGAGGAACTTTACACAAGCACATGATGATGGCATATTGGCATGTGAAACATACTTTCAACAACATTATTTGCCCACAAAGTTGAGTCAGTTATATGCATGATGAAATTCACTCTGATACACAACTTATTCTCATTTGGACAAGACTCCTACTTGCAACAAATGGGGACAGCAATGGGCTGTTGGTTTGCACCTAACTATTTATGACAAAATTGGAGGAGGATTTTATGTCAATTTGCATCTTAAACCAATGTTTTATCTCCGTTACATAGATGACATCTTCATAATCTGGACTGCCCGTGAGAAGGACCTCCATTTTTATCTATACTAATAAAAGGCAAAGCCCTCACTGACTGACTCACTCACTCACTGACTCACTCATCACTAATTCTCCAACTTCCCGTGTAGGTGGAAGGCTGAAATTTGGCAGGCTCATTCCTTACAGCTTACTTACAAAAGTTAGGCAGGTTTCATTTCGAAATTCTGCGCGTAACGGTCATAACTGAAACCTACTTTTGTCCATATACAGTACTGTAATAGCCTGCAGCTTGCTCGCCGTGTGAGGCGGAGTTGCGTCTCGCATCATCACGCCTCCCACGTAATCACATGAACGTTCGCAATACATAGAGAACAAGGAAGAGCTCCAAAGAGCGCTAAAGAAAAAACGCATTACACAATTGATAAGGCAGAAAAAGAAAATCAAGCGAGTGACGCATACAAGCATATTCATGATTGCAGCTACTTCGGAAACAAAGCACGGTGTAAACCTAAAGTTTAAATTAAGTTCATAGACAGGCTGCCGCTGGCGTTTGCCATGCCCATGACTAATACGATATTCCCGGAATATAAGTTTAATGAGAGGACGCAGGGTATAAACGAGAGTTTTGATCACTT
>JANRMT010062848.1:8193497-8209100 GCA_026402145.1 Polypterus bichir lapradei
AGACACGGGTTTACCGGCAATGTCAGTAAACATATACTCAGCCTCCCATCGGTTTTTAAAGGCTCTATTTTCAGAATCAACTTTTCTCTTCAGCATCGTGTGGGCTAGCTTCGCAATAACTTGCAGCATCATAAGCTAGACTTGATTAACGCGGTAAGTGTTCGGCAAGGCAGCTGAAGCGCTGCATTATGGGATCTGTAGTTTATTGTGTTACCAGCGCTTCATATACCCGGGCCATTAATAACAATAATACAGTATATAAAATGATCTCGCGGGCCGGATATAATTACACGCCGGGCCGGATGTGGCCCGCGGCCCTTGAGTTTGACACATATGGACTAAATAGAACTTGAAAAGATATATTTTTTCGCAAATCGAGCCCGCGTGCTATTGTGGTTTTGCCTGCATGCCTCAATAAGTCACCCTCCCCTCGCTCTTACTTTTTTACCGTTCATCTAATGAATACACTGAGTATGGCTTTACCAAAACAATCATTGATGGCGAATAAAGTATCCATTATTCGAGTATATAGATCGGGGTATATATACATATATATATACCCGCGTATCGCAGCGGAGAAGTAGTGTGTTAAAGAAGCTATGAAAAAGAAAAGGGAACATTTTAAAAATAACGTAACATGACTGTCAATATACAGTAATTGTTTTGTGAGTGTTATTGAGTGTTGCTGTCATCAAGGACTTGATTATCATTATTTCTTTCAATCAGGTTCGTATTTGTAGGATGTGTTGTGTTCAAGTTACATTCCGTGTTTGTCAATCGTTGTAAAGATAACAGGTTTCATTCATCGATTCGTTTCTTACTGCATCAATAAACCGCTTGTCTTCTTCTTTATCTTAGACCTGACACACTGCATGCACGGGTTTTTTTTTTTACACTGTCTTCCTTTAGCGGGACATTGACTTTTTCCACCGTGTGCTTTGTTTCCGCAGTAGCTGCACTTATGAATATGCTTGTGTGTATCAGACGCTTCATATTTTTTTGCTGCCTTTTCAATTGTGTAATTCGGTTTTTGTTCAGCGCTCTTTGGAACTGTTGCTTTTTGTCTGTGCACTGCGTCAGTTCACGTGAGCCGCTCGGTGTACATGCATCGAAGTTTCCCAGCTGTGCTGGTGCCATGTCGTGCTATGTCCATGGCTGTATCTAATGTTACCTAAGTCCCGGCACTTAAAACTTTCTCTCGCAGTTTCGCTGAGTTTGTGCCAAACACCACCCTGACCATCTCATCTTCCTCTGCATAAGCACAGTCCTTCACCCGTGAATATTTAGTGGCAGTGTTTCTATTGGATTGCCGCTGACGGAGGGCCTTATATGGGCAGGCACTAAATTACAAATGCCAGCGGCACCCTGTCTATGAACTTAATTTAAAGTTTAGGTTTACATCGTGCTTTGTTTCCGAAGTAGCAGCACTCATGAATATGGTTGTATATGTCACTCGCTCGCTTCTTATTGTTTCGCTGCCTTCTCAATTATATAATGCATGTTTTCTTCAGCGCTTTTTGGGGCTCTTCCTGGTTTTCTACGTACTACGTGATTATGTGGGAGGCGTGATGATGTCACACGAAACTCCGCCCCCACGGCTTTCAAGCTCATCTCCATTACAGTAAATGGAGAAAAACAGCTTCCAGTTATGACCATTACGCATAGAATTTCGAAATGAAACCTGCTTAACTTTTGTAAGTGAGCTGTAAGGAATGAGCCTGCCAAATTTCAGCCTTCTACCTACACGGGAAGTTGGAGAATTAGTGATGAGTGAGGGAGTGAGTGAGTGAGGGCTTTGCCTTTTATTAGTATAGATAAAATTGTGCTTTCATAAAAATGCTATTCAGAGTCAAGGAGTTATTATCCAGCAATAAACCATGCACATCTTGTTATATTTAAATTGATATTTTTCCTAATCAGTCCCTTACCATCCATCCATTATCCAACCTGCTATATCCTAACTACAGGGTCATGGGGTCTGCTGGAGCCAATCCCAGCCAACACAGGGCACAAGGCAGGAAACAAACTCTGGGCAGGGTGCCAGCCCACCGCAGGGCGCGCACACACACACAACCACACACCAAGCACACGCTGGGGACAATTTCGAATCCCCAATGCACCTAACCTGCATGTCTTTGGACTGTGGGAGGAAACTGGAGCACCCGGAGGAAACCCACACATACACGGGGAGAACATGCAAACTCCACGCAAGGAGGACCGTCCCTTAACATTTGTTTCTCTATCACCTTCTGTTACAAGTGCAGCTCAAATTTCTCTACAAAAAATATAGTTACAAAGAAAACTGAAAGCATTATAAAAGTTAATAAGCAAATGGAGATGTTGTCCTTTTTAATAAATATATTGCAGTCAAATGGCAAGGAAGAAGGACAAACTTGCAGCCATCAAGGATACTGGAGATAATAAGCCTCTGGGGGTCCCAGGCCAAAGCCCGCTCAGCCTCTTCTGCACATCCCAACATACATATAAACGTGGCTGTGTCAGTCCAATCACAATTCCATTTCACGACACTTGCAAACTTTTCTTCTCCCCAAGCATCACAGGCAATTGTAGTTGACTTAACAGATGAAGGAGACGCAGGGCATCACTGTAATAAACTGGAAAAAGAAAACAAAGTGAAAATAGCAGAGGTTGCTGCCCAGTGCAAATCTTACCAACTGTATGCAGTGTCTTTTATAATCTATCACAACTGCTGCAAGTAAATAAACAAGGCCAAATTAGAAAAGTGAGCTTGTTTAGGTTTTTTGAAATGCTTGACATTTGTAACCTGGCACTTCCCTATGGGAAAGCATTCCAGGGTTTTGTTGCATGAGTACAGAGAGCTGCCTTGCCCATTATTATGCTTGATCTTCGAATAAACAACTAAAGCAATTTTTGAGGAGGTAAGAGTAAACCGAGAAATGTAGGGGGACAGACACTCCAAATAAAGAGAGGATCAACAAATGCTCAAAAGCCTTATATAAAATTAATAGGACTTTGAAATCAATCCTACACGAGGTAGGCAGCCTGTGCAATGAGGCGGTTTTTAGAAGTTTGGGGAAAAAAATAATGGTGGTGTATTGGAGTCAGATAGTAGGTCGACCCTAAACTGCCCTTGGACCCCTTCCTGCATTAAAGATAGATTTAAAAAATGTAATTTAACTAATATCAACAAAATGACAGAGAAAAACAGACAAAGCGGAAATAACTACATTAAATTAATCTTGTAAAACTACTAAAACATAAATGGCAGTGACTGGATCCATAAAAGCACCCCCCCTCCCCCTCAACAAAGACAACCTACAAAGTCCAAGCAATGCAGACACTTCTGATTAATGGTAGTCCTTTTTCAATTTCTTTTTTCCCAGAGTCTCCAAAATGCACTATCCCAGGCAAATAAATATTTATTTCAGCTCACCCAAGTTATTCCATTATGACTGTCCCATCTTCTTTTATCCCAGAGCATGTTGGGCAGTGAAGTCTTCAAGGTGGCCAGCTCCAAAAGTGGGGATGGATTCAGATCCTTGAGATCCTTGAGACTATGTTTACTGTTTGGCAGAGGTTGTGCTGAATCTCCCTTCTCTTACCTTTGCAGCTTTTTCAACTGTACATTAGTGTCTTCTTTCCATGGCAATTGTCAAACCCCCAACTCAGAAGTTATGGTAACAGACCATACCCTACAAAGGTCTTCCTTACAGCCGTCTGCCTCAATGTGCCTGTTTAATTTCTTGCCCACCATCTTATTATAGGGGCTTAGGCATTGACAGGGATTACACTGAGGGTGACAGTGACACACAAGATAAAAAAGACAATAGATTATGTGGCCATGCTACAAAGAGCCAGTGTTAGTTATTGGACTGTGTGAGCAAACATACAGGACGGTTCTTCAAGCCAGCAAAATATTATGGATCAAGTAATAAATATGGGAAGTCTTAGCAGGAATTGTTAGGTTAGGTAGACTTTATTATCCCTTTATTATACCAGAGGGAAAATTATTTGCACAAATTACTTATAAAACTGAGAGCCTCAGTAGTCTTACCTCTAGAAATAGCAAACTAAAATGAACTACACATCATCTCGAATTGAGAATCTTTGGGAATTGGGAAAGGAAAAGAAAAAGTTGAGTCTCAGCGGTCCAGTACGCTGGCATCTGTTCAACCACTTGGAATGCTGATTACCACAGAGTATCCTGTAGGGTCAAAAAAATGCAAAAAAATTGCCAATTGTTTTTGCATTTATGTAAGCCTGCTCTATCAATCTGGTACCCACAATACTCAATGGAGTTTTTGAAAACTCCCACTTATTTTTGTTAACTCTCAACCCAAAGTCTGCTAATCTGTTTCCTATGTTCTCAAGTTGCTCCCTGTCATCAGCCCCTGCGACAGGAACGTCATGAAAGTAGTACTGAGTGCCAGGAATACCCTGTAAAACTTGCTCTATGGCCTTCTGCTATATGGCTAGTGCTGAAGCAACTCCAAAAACAAAACGTTTATACTGGTAAAGGCCTTTAGTAATATTAATAGTCAAATACTTTTTGGATGAGTCCTCTATTTCGATTTGTTGGCATGCTTGTGCAAGGTCAGTTTTTGAAAACTTTTCTCCTCTGCCCAGAGATGTAAAGATATCATCTCTGTGAGGTAAGGGATATTGTTCAGTCTTTAACATTGGGTTCACTGTCACTTTAAAGTTACCTCGGAGGCACACAGTGCCCATCAACCTTTACGACTTCGTTTTTCTAAGGTTTGCACCGTTTTGATTGACTGCCAATCTAGACCTATCTCTTTCAGCCACTCACACCCCAACAGGGGTACACTCCCTTTTTTAATTACATAAAGTGGCAATGTCTGTGTTTTCCCTGCATATTTAATATTTACATTAATTCTTCCCAAGGGAGCTACTTTCTCAGGAGTGTATGTTTTTAACACTACAGGAGAAGTCTACAGGATGCAATGAGCAAAATATGCCTTATAATTCTAGCAGATCACTGATAGGGATAAACCTCTCTCCAGCTCCATCTTAAAAGGCACTCCTTTCACTTCAAGGGACACCCACAAGATTCCTCTTTCAGCCACTTTAAGTGCTTAGATATCAGAGCAAGTCAGCTTGTTTTTAGAAGAGTCTGATGTGACTGTATTCATTTTGTGCACGTTTTGTATGCTTCTGTTTATTCACTGCAAACGTTTTCTCACGTTGGGGGGTTTTACACATTTTCTGAATATGCCCTGGTTGCTGATATTGATGACACACTTTGTCTTTAATCCAGCACTCAGAAGCACTGTGTGACTTTCTCCCACATATGTAGCAGGGTGCATTTTTCACACGTGTTGCTTCCAATTTATGTGTGTTACACTCTGTTGCGATCTTCTGCAGTTTGAGAGTGCCTTGAGCGGGTGTCTACATTGACGCAACAATTTCTGTATCACCGGGCAGGGTTAATGGATGCTCAGTCTAGAACCGTTTTTGTATATTTTCATTAAGAGCCTGTCTCTTAAAAGAATCCAACAAGTTTACCCTGAATTCACAGTGCTCCTAGAGCCTTGTCAGTTCTTCACTGTAAAAAATATTGTGTTAAAAGTACTTAAAAAAAAAAAAAGGCAACAAATTACAAGCAATATTTTTGAGTAGATTTAATATACTGCACTATTAAGTAAACTTAATTTATTAATTAACTCAAATTTACCTAAAATAAATGAGTTTGCTTAAATATTCATTTCAATTACAGTACTCAAAAAAAATGAGTAATAACGCAACGCTGGACAGTAATGACTGTATAACAAATACATGCTAAAATTCCATATATCTTTATTTATTTTAACATACACAAATAGTCACAACAACGGAGTTATATTTTCAAAGGAAAATGAAATCAAATGTCTGAGGATAATTTTTACTGAATTACTGACATTCAAATGTCAATGGAAATTTTCTTTTCATTTTTTAAACTTACACATAAAGTATATCTCAATCAAATAATGTCCCAGGAATGAGTGGTAAACGGGACGGAAACGTAGAGAGTGAAATTCTGTGGTAGATGCCACTCTTCAAACACTTCCTGCATTTACGCCAACATATCCGCTTAAATGAATGGCCGCCTTTTCCACTACATTTTCGATAGCGAAAATCCTGAAATAAAATACTGTAGGACGTAGGAAATCAAACATCGCTAAATAAATCACAGTTTTAAAAATTAACCAGAAAATACATTACCTATGTAGAACACTAATTAAATAAGAGGTCAAATAATACTGTGACGGTTAGGCAAACATCTTTTTATGTTTACAGGTCATAGTTTAGGGCAAATGCCATAGCATTCTCAAACTTATCTCAAAGTGTCATTTTCTTTTTCTGTGTAAAATAAAAGTTTTAAACGATAAAAAAAACCAAAATGAACATACGTAACTATCCGAGAAATGTGCTTGCTTTTTAAAGCAAACCAACAAGGTAGGTTGTTAGAAAGACGCTACCTTGATCGCCATGTTTTGCACATGAAGGGAAAGGTTTCACAAAAACAACAAATGCTTACGTCTGTAACTATACGAAATGAAATACTAGTTATTCATTACGGAATTGATACGCTTTATACTTACACATTCGTAGTAAAATAGCTGTTGTTATGGATAATAGTTACAGCTGAATGCGTTGTTGTAAAGACCCAGAAATCGATGTGAGAGGAAGTGCTGTGTCATTAAATTTAACTTAACTTAAATGTGTTCAATTCACAGTATAGTTTTTTTACTTAGAATAAGTTATAAAAAATGTTTACATTTTAAGAAAATTCATAACTTAACATTACTCTTAATTTTTTTATTGAATTAGAATTAAATAATCAATAAAAAGGGTAAAACCCATTTTTATTAATTAAAGTAATGATTATTTTGTGTATAGTTAGCTATTTTTTATTATTTTTCACACATGAAAGATTTATTTTTTACAGTGTACGTACTCCGTTATGGTTTCCATCTTTGTTTGGTGACGTTTATGAAAATGAAAACATTCCACAATCACAAACTGTTTAGGATTAAAGTGATTCTGCAAGAATTCCACAGATTAGTTGAATGTTTTCTTGGCTGGTTTCGCTGGTGCCACTAAACTGCAAAGCAAGTTATCGGTTTTATCGGCTAACTAACACGGCAGTTTTCTTTTCGTCATTAATCTCATTTGCCAGGCAATACTGTTCTAGTCTTTCAACGTATGTGGCCCAGTCTTCCACCGAACTATCAAAACTGTCCATTTCCACTACACATCTAGCCATTTTTCTTTCTAATCTGTTCACTTTTTTGTTTGTTTAACTTTTTTTTACTCACTGTCCCTCTTTGTGCTGCGTATCCTGGGTAGCTGGCTTCCTGCGAATGCACCTGCTTTTTGATGCTCATTTTTCCCTGTTGCTTTCTTCAAATAGCTCCAAACATATTCAGTTTTGTTTCAATAGTATTTTGAAAACAAACAATAATGTACATTCTCGTCACCTTTTGTTGTGTCTTACAACATTCTACCTTAAATAGAATAGAAAAACACTGCAAGGTGTGATCTTTTCAATACCTTTATTGTACAACTGGTTTTTGTAACTTGCCTTATTCCTAAGAGAACTTTTATCAATGCGCATACACACACATCACTGTTAACATTATACATACCAAACAAAATGTAGATATATTAACAAAATCAGGGACATGTGATTAGAAAAATCTAATAATCATAACATAAAATAAATGTCTCCACTGATCTGTGCTATAAATTTGTTTTCTGTATGATTCCAATAATTTTAATAATTTGTATAGTCAAAATCGCTGAATTGGCGCATTTCCTGTTCAAATACAAGAAAGAAACACTAGGTACTAGAGACAAGAGACAAGCTCACCCACACCTCGGACTGAGCAATCCCTCACACACTGGGTTGATGCATGCAATTGACACATGGCTGTTGCTGTCTCTCTGAATGGCGGCAATATAATATTTGTAGTCACGTTTATTATACACCCTGACTTTACACAGTCTGGCTAATATCTTTAATGAATAAGGAGGCTCTGCCCCCTGCTCGCTTCGCTTGCTAACCCTTGTGTGGGCACTACGCGTGCTCTGCCGCTCATGTATGGGAAAACCTAATGTACAATTTAAACAGATTGTTATTTTCATGGGGACTGTTACATATTGTCACGCTTGGGTCACAGATATGCACAGAGACACAGGAGGTCGTAGAAACAAGAAGGATTCTTTTTATTCAAACACTGCAAACAAACATTTCTCTCTTCAAACTTGCTCCTTAACAGAGTTGTCAGTTTCGTCTATCAATTAAAGGTAAGTTCCTTCCTCTTCGTATGAATACGCGTCAGGAGCAGAGGTAGTAGTTTGAGAGAGAGAGAAAGCAAAACAAATCAATACCCCAAAAAGACAGGCGCTGCGCGAGGCTTTTTAAAGCCGTCGGAGTGCCGCGCGAGGCTTATATTACACGATATAGTGCACGGACAAGGAGTAATGTGAGGGTAGTCGGTGTTTCAGGGGATTGTGGTTTTCCTAGGGCGACGAACAGCTCTCCAGCTCACACCCTCCCCCTCAGCTTTATTCACATCCTTGTGAATCAAGCGACTTTCCGTACCAGGGTCATGTTCATGTAGGCGTGATAATACATCTGCGTTGACGTGTTCAGAACCTGGTTGGTGCCTTACTGTGAAAGTGTAAGGCTGTAAACCCAGAAACCATCTCATTAGACGAGAGTTTGTATCTTTCTGCCGGTATAACCATTGAAGTGGAGCATGATCAGTCACTAGAGTGAAGTTTCGTCCCCATAAGTAATAGCGTAGCGCTTCTACTGCCCACCTGATTGCCAAGCATTCTTTCTCGATTGTAGAATAATTACGTTCCCTAGGATGTAATTTCCTACTTAAATATGTGATTGGATGTTCTTCTCCATCAAAAATCTGTGACAGTACTGCACCCACACCAAACTCGCTAGCGTCTGTTTGCAAGATAAAGTCTTTTGTGAAATCCGGATTTCTTAGAACTGGGTAAGAAGACAATGCTTTCTTTAAATCGCTGAAAGAGCGTTCGCAGTTTTCTGTCCATAAGATAGGTCGGTTTTTCCTGCCTCTGGTAAGTTCGGCGAGCGGGGCAGCTCTATGTGCAAAGTTTGGGATGAATCTTCTGTAGTAACCGGCAAGCCCCAGAAAAGCGCGCACTTGTTTTTGTGTCTCAGGTCTAGGATAAACAAGCATTTCTTCTATTTTCCTTAACTGTGGTCTAAGTAAGCCCTTGCCCATAGAATAGCCTAAATAATGAGTCTCGGACATGCCAAGTTTACATTTCTTAGGGTTAGCAGTAAGGCCAGCTTGTCTCAAGCTTTCAAGAACGGCCTGCAGCCGCTCTAAGTGCGTTTGCCAATCATTGCTGAAAATCACAACATCATCAAGGTACGCTCCGGCATATTCAGAGTGAGGACGTAGGATCTGATCCATCATGTGTTGAAAAGTCAGTGGCACCCCGTGAAGACCAAATGGGAGTCTTGTAAATTCATAAAGTCCGTCAGGAGTTGCAAATGCTGTTTTCTCACAACTGCTAGCCTCCAAAGGCACCTGCCAATAGCCTTTCGTGAGATCTAACGTAGAAATGTAGCTCGCCTGACCCAACTTTTCCAATAGTTCATCGACACGGGGCATCGGATAAGCATCGAATTTAGAGACCTTATTCAAGCGTCTGAAATCGATACAGAAGCGAATCGAACCATCTTGCTTTGAGACTAATACGACTGGGCTGCACCAGTCACTTTTACTTTCACGAATTACACCCAATTGTAGCACCTTCTTTACCTCCTCTCGTACAATATTTCGTCGCGCTTCTGGAATCCGGAACGGCCGCATTTGTACGCGAACACCAGGTTCAGTGGTAATTTTATGTTCTGTGATGTCAGTTTTGCCTGGCAAGTCTGAAAAGACATCAGTATTCCGTTCTATCAAAGTTAACAGTTCTGTCTTTTGCGTGTCAGTAAGATCGTTGCCAATGGCAACATCGGTTTGAGAAATTGCAGCTAAGGAAGTGTTAACCTCTTGTCGGTCGTGCCATTCCTTTAATAGGTTAATGTGCAAAATCTGGAATGGTTTGCGCCGGCCAGGTATTCTAACCTTATAATTTACTGGACTTACACGCTCTTCAATAATGGCGGGGCCCTGCCATTTAGCCAGGAATTTGTGCGGATCAGAGGGAACCAGTACCAAAACACGATCACCAGGTTTGAATTCACGGAGCTTACTGCGCCTATCGTAAAGACGCTTCTGAGTTTCCTGTTCTCGTTGTTGATGCTCCATAGCAATGGAGGAAAGCATAGAAATTCTGTCTTGCAACGAAATTAGTCGATCTGCAAAGCTTGGTCCTTGAGCTGCTCTCTCGATCCCCATCCATTCCTCACGTACCACATCCAGGACGCCTCGCGGCCGTCTGCCGAATAACAGCTCGAAGGGACTCAAGCCCGTGGACGCCTGTGGTGATTCTCGCACCGCGTACAAAACAAAAGGTAGGACAGTGTCCCAGGTTGTAGGATCATTATGTGCAACTCGCCTGATCATCTGTTTCAAAGTTTTGTTAAATCGCTCGGTTAAACCATTTGTTTGAGGATGGTAAACAGTAGTACTCAGTTTCTTAATAGCAAAGCTGTCACACAATTGTTTCATCACGCGAGAAGTGAAAGGTGTGCCTTGATCAGTTAAGATTTCTCTAGGGATACCAATACGAGTAAAAATATCACATAGTGCCCTGGCTACAGCTGAGGAGTTAGCCCTTTTCAGGGCAATCACTTCTGGATATCTTGTTGCATAGTCAACCAATACCAGCAAATATTGGTGCCCATTCTTAGTCTTAGGTAAAGGGCCCACAATATCTAATCCCACCCGCTCAAAGGGAACTTCTAAAATGGGCATAGGACAAAGGGGAGCCCGAGGAGGCTTATAAGCAGAGACGATCTGGCAGTCTGGACATGAGGTACAAAACCGTTCAACCGTCTTTTCCCATATTAAGCCAATAAAATCTTTTTGATAACTGCTCTCTGGTTTTGTCAGCACCGAGGTGCCCTCCCAAGATGTGAGAATGTGCTAGATGCAAAAAAGTTTCTCTATGTGCTTCAGGTACAACCAGTTGTTCAATAAATTCCCCCTTTAAATGATCTGAGATTACTCTGAAAAGGCAACCGTCCTTTTCGATAAAGTGCGGGGTTTTCACACCCCCTGAATCACGCTCTTGGTAATAAGAGTCGTTAGCAGAGCGAGCCTGTTTGAATGCATATTCTAATGAGCTATCAGAATGTTGTTAACGCACAAAATCTGTCTGTGCGTTATTGCTCGGTTTGTGTTCGGAGGGATTTGCATTCTGGGAAGAAGTAGAGGGACCAGCCCATTCTGGAGAATTGTGGGGGGTGTCCTCCGTCTCACTGGAGAGATCGGGTTCAATATTTAAGTTGGGTTGTAGATTTTCCCCGGCCGCTACCAGTTCTTCATCTTGATTTACTTGTTCTTCCCCCCCACCAAGTTCAATATTGTGATCGATTGCTGGACCCTGACATTTATTAATTAGCTTAGGAAAAAGGGCATTTCTCCGTCCTATGAGTAGTGGCCAAGGGCACGAGTCTAAGACTGCAGCCCAAACTTTAAAATGTCGTCCCCTGTAAGTTAAAGGAAGCAGTAATGTCTCATAAACTTTAACATCACCATGTACACATCGTATTTTTACAGTCTCACAGTTTCTAAGGGATCTTACATCAAGACAGTCTCGTCTTACAATACAAAGGTCACTCCCCGAATCTAACAAAGCTGAGATCTCTCTGCCTCCCAGTTTAACTGGGATAAACAATCCATCTTTTTCTTTCGAAGAATATGTAATATTTGAGCAACAAACCTCGGCCAGTCCAACCACCATCGACTGAGCAGGAGATAAGCGACATTCTCTTGCCAAATGGCCAAGTTGATCACACCTGAAACATCTACGGTCGGCGCCGCTAGTGAAACATCCTCTTCTGCGTCCTCGGTTTCCTCGACCAGCTTGTGCAGCTTCCCCGGAAATTGGCATCTCTGGTAAGACTGGGTTCCCCGGAGGCCTACCTGACCCCATTTGATTTTCCGGTCTTCCAGCTTGTCGATGTTGTTCTCGTCGATCAAATCGGCCAAATCCGCCGCTTTTCCTCCAAGCTGATTGTGAACCTTCCAGTCGTCTTGACATAACCGTTAATGACTCAATATCATGACGCAGAAATTCATCTCGAATGACTGCTGGTATACCGTTTAGCAGAATATTCATCGCCGTCTTTTCTACAACACGTTCCATTCCGTCACCTTCAAACCAGCAGTGTATTTCATGTATCAAATCTTGAATTTGCGCACGGATTGGGCCATCCATATTAAGTTTCCAGTCGTTTAGCTCGAAGCCTTTAGCCAAAAAAGTCTTAGTTTTACGTAAAACCACCTGTTCCTTCAGGAAGTCATAATCGCCGAGCTTATCTCTCGATACATTACGTAAAGAATAAAGGGCATCTCTGGATAAAAAGGGTGTGATTATAACTGCCCATTGTCGTCTGTCCCATCCTAGCATGGTTGCGACTTGCTCAAAGGCCATTAGGAACATCTCTGGGTCATCGTTAGGGCCCATTTTCGTCAGTACATTCTTTGTATTTTCTGGTAGAGGAGGTAAAGGGATATATGGTCGACGGTTAATAACTGGAACATTTGGATCGGGAATATAACGTCGTCAACGATCATCTATATCAGGAATCGGAGGCATGTCATCTTCTGCATCATAAGGAAGTGGAATGTCCTGAGCCATACGAAATAACTGTTCCGCAGCATCCATCTGTGCAAACCACTCCTGGTACCACTTGTCACGCTTGGGTCACAGATTTGCACAGAGACACAGGAGGTCGTAGAAACAAGAAGGATTCTTTTTATTCAAACACTGCAAACAAACATTTCTCTCTTCAAACTTGCTCCTTAACAGAGTTGTCAGTTTCGTCTATCAATTAAAGGTAAGTTCCTTCCTCTTCGTATGAATACGCGTCAGGAGCAGAGGTAGTAGTTTGAGAGAGAGAGAAAGCAAAACAAATCAATACCCCAAAAAGACAGGCGCTGCGCGAGGCTTTTTAAAGCCGGCGGAGTGCCGCGCGAGGCTTATATTACGCGATATAGTGCACGGACAAGGAGTAATGTGAGGGTAGTCGGTGTTTCAGGGGGTTGTGGTTTTCCTAGGGCGACGAACAGCTCTCCAGCTCACAATATGCATAATAGACCTAACTATTTTACATTCTAGCAAGTTATTAACTATAGTAAAATATAGTAAAATGTAATAAATTGAAAGAAAATTATGTTTCATGTTGCATTAGAGGTATTTGTTGCGTTATACATTTTCGTTCTGTTTGGCCTTGAAATTAACACACAAATACTTTTTAAACTTATACTTTTTTACACTGTAAAACTTCAGTAAAAACAATATTTAGAATTAACTTTTCGGCAATATCGCTTTGAATTTTGATTCAGTGTTTGGAGTTACATCATGACAACGCAAAGTATAACTGCCAGTGAGTGAATATCGTTTCTTTCTCTCTAATAAATAAGCCAACTTTTTCAATTGTTTCTCTCTGTGATTTGTTAATTGTCACAGCAAAAGCTATTCTAATGGGAAACTGTAAACGTTTTAATACAAATGGCATATCAAGATCTCCTTTGGTTGCCTCATGTTATTTGCGGAAGATGTACTACATTACCTTTCTTGTCGCCTGTTAAACTTTTAAGTCAGAATTGTTCGACCAATTTTGAATACAACTAATCTTGTCCTATTGCATTGCCCATCATCCATACATAAATTATGCAATAACATTACAATATATCCTTATTTCAACAGTAATTTGGCCGGTGGAAGACCGGACGATGTTAACGGTTGTAGATATTCTACAGGATATTGTACGTTGATGTTTTCATCTTCCGCACAATAACCACCAACAATTTCAGCATAGTCTATTGATACGCGTTTAACCGATTTGCCATGTGACCGATCGACAATTTACACGTTAATTCATTTGACTTCATTGTTTCTCGGTGCTAGGATTGCCCATCTACTCATTTCTTCTATTGATAACCCTTTGGGATGATCTTTAATAAGATTTGTGCATAATAAGTCTTCCTTAATTGGGAGCTTAAATTGTGGAAAACGTAAAAATTTATAAGAGCTATCAGCGCAGGAACTGTGTCTGACAAAAGCATTCACACGAATGAGAGGTGCAAGGTCCGTGGGTGTGGGCCATTAACCGTAAATGGTTGAGAGGAGGGCAGGACTTGAGAAAATCTCTTGGCAATATTCTCGTCTTGAGGGACTTGAAAAAATCTCTTGGCAATAGCCACGTCTCATCTCAAGATTTTCTTTTATAATAGAGAGATGTGTGTGACATATTTAGTCTTGCTGATTGGACATAAAACCACAGTAAAAAGGCTGTAGCTGCTGGAAGCGCTGCACCTCTAAAGACCCAATTCACAATCACTGCAGAGTGGGAGGAGGTGGGGTGATGAGAGAATAGGCAATAGTTGTATACAGCTAAAGCACGTTCAATATAAGGTCAGTAGTTTTTGCCTGCATTAAGAAAACATTGTCTGGTGTGTTTTTCTTTCCTCATAAGGCACTACAAGGTACAAGGTGAGGCAGACAGTACCATGCCACCGCGAATTGGGAGGATGTGGGCCAAACAGCTGCTTCTTGCTGCTGTTCTTCTATGCACAGGCTCTAGGTGCCAATAAGTTAGTGATATTAGAAAGTCAAGTGCACTGCAGCAGTCCATTTATTTTTATTTTTTGTTCCGACTTACTGCCAAAATGGAAGATTAAGATTTTTAAAACTAAAGGAAAATGAGGACTTTTACAAGAAAATGAAGGAGATTTTCATGGAGAAGGATAGGTGTATGGACTTTATTTACAAATAAAGGTAAGACCATAGATTGTTTTCAATTATGCACTGCACTATTGGCACTGTTTGTTTCTTTGGACTGTGTTGAATAAAAGCACTAGAGCACTTTTTTCACTATGCAATCGTGAGGAGTTTTTGCAGGATAGAGAAGGACAGAACGTGAGTAGCACAAGATCAACTAATTGGTAGGGAAAGCTTTCTTTTATTGTTTTGGAGCTGTGCTCTGTAACCCAGATAATGTATAAATAATAATAATAGTATAACATAGGGTACCATTTGATAGAGAATGAAGACTACAAGTAAAACATAGAAAACTCCAGTACCTCTGAGTTGTATTTTCTTATTACGCTGGTCATTATATGAATTTTGTTAATATTATATTTTATTAATTCTTGTTTTGTAAATAAATAAGACTATGTACCAAACTAATCTGCTGCACATCATTTTTAAAGTAACTGTTCTGTTATCTGTCATGGCCTCAGGCCCGGTTTCACTGTATATCACACCCATTCTTTTTTTTTTTTTTAATTTAGGTGGCTCTTTAATCCACCTTGGACCTGGGCTTACAATACGCGCAGAATACGAAAATCAACCACCTAAGTCAGTCGAGCCACAACACGGCAGTGTCATTCTGAATGATGAGGAAGAGAAAACATTATTATTTAACTCACAGATATCAAGGACTGT
>JANRMT010062848.1:8209110-8258825 GCA_026402145.1 Polypterus bichir lapradei
TCAGTTGACTGAGTTGGAAAGAGGCAGTCTCACATTCTCTCTACTCAAGAATTAAGAATAAAGAAATTATTTTTACTTTAATTGGGTTTAAGTTTTTCCGTTGTTTTTCGACTTCAGCGCTCACAATGACCTGGGTAACCAATGTAACAATACTAAAACTAACAAGATGTGCTCTCATTTTATTTTCCTTGTTAAGATTTTGGCTGCTGCATTCTGCACTAATTGCAACTGATTGATGTCTTTCTTAGGTAGACCGGTTAGGAGTATATTACAGTACTTTAGATGACTTAAAACAAAAGTGTGCACTAATTTTTCACAGTCTTGTAAAGTTATAAGAGGTCTTAAATTTTTCTATATTCCTTAAGTGAAGAAATGCAGTACTAGTAATCTGGTTCATATGCAATTTAAATTTTAGGTCAAAATCGATAATTACTCCTTACTGTTAAGCCAAATGGATCAAGTTTATTTAATACTCTTGTTATGTCCATGTTTACCAATCACTAAGATTTCTGTTTTTTCTTTATTTAATTTGAGAAAATTAGTACTCATCCAATTGGAAATACTGCTAAGACATTGGATAAAAGAGGCAAGAGCACCAGGATCATCAGGCACTATAGATAAATAAAGCTGTGTGTTGTCTGCATAGCTGTAGTAACTCACCTTGTCCTTTGAGATAATCAGACCTAACAGAAGCATGTAGATTGAAAAAGCAGCAGAACCAGAATAGATCCTTCTGGTACACCATATACAATATCATAGATCTCTGAAGTACAATCAACACAACTAACAAAGAATTTTCAACCTGTTAGACTAAAGCCAATTTAAGATGCTGCCAGAGAGGCCCACCCACACTCTAAAGTGATTTATAATAATACTGTGGTCTATGGTGTCAAATGCTGCCCTCAAGTCTAAGAGAACAAGAACAGATATACGGCCTCAGTCCGCTTTAATCCGCAAAGCATTTACTACTTTAGCTAGTGCTGTTTCTGTACTATGATTTGTTATAAAACCTGACTGAAACTTACTAAGAACAGAATATTGAATCAAGTAATCATTTAGCTGCTTAATTACTCCCTTTTCTAAAATTTGACTTAAGAAAGCCAGTTTAGAAATTGGTCTAAAATTGTCAAAAACAGTGGAGTCGAGATTATTTTTCTTGAGCAAGGGGTTTAATAACTGCAGTCAGACGGTCAGGGAAGACACCCAATATCTAATGATGAGTTCACTATGTCAAGTACACTATCAATTAGCACATCAGAGACTTCTTTGTCTTCCAAGGTATAATAGTGCTGCAGGATTTCTTAACTATCTTTTCAGAGGCCACTATGTCAGCTGCAGCTCTAACCTTAGCATTAAAATATTCCACCTTACAGGTTACCCTATTAAAAAGTATTAAGGTAAGCACTACAATCGGACTGATTGTTTAGAATATTAGCAAACTTCAAAGCTGCATACAGTATGTACCAAAGTAATGTTTTTTTAACAATATGTTTCTCATTTGTTGTAGTTAGCAGTATTTCTACATTGAATAATATGGTCTGATATACCAATATCCATGCCTTTGCCTGACATCAAGTTTTAATCCTCTTGAAATCACTAAATATAGAATTGTTCTCCCTTATATGTGACCTGGCTGACATTCTGACTCAGATCAAAAAAGTCCAGTAAATTCATTATTTTTTTTGCTTTTGGGTCACTCTGTTTATCCACATGAAGATTAAAATTGTCCACAATTTAGAACCTGTCATAGTTAGTTATTATTGTAGATGCCAAGTCTGAGGCTTTCTCATTAAAAGACACATTATATTTAGGAGTTCTATAAATGGTCAATATGAGAGATTGGGGTACTCCTTGAATAACAATGGCAAGATACGCAAAAGATGTGAAGGTACCAAAACCAGCATCTTTACAGTTTAATCGGCTCAAGTAAATACTTGCTACAACCCCGTCCTTTTTGCCTTGGAGAACCGAATGAGAAAAGCTGTAATTCGGAGGAGCTGTTTCCATTAACACTGCTGCACCATCTAAGTAGAGCCATGTTTCGCTTAGTGTAAGAAAGATGATTTTCCTATTACTAATAAAATTGTTAATGTAAAAAGTCTTGCTGGTTAACGCTCTAATATTTAGTAAAGGCATATTTAAGGTTTTCGAAGAGCAGAGCTGAATCAAAGTTTTATGGCAGCTTGAAATTGTATGTTATTCATGTGAATTCATGGATTTTTTATTTAACATATAATTTGTAGTTATAGTTCTAATATAGTGCACATCTAAAAGTGAAATGGTAATTAAATTATTTCCATTTATTGCACTTTGTCTAGGTTTTTTAGTTAGACTATAGTTATTTATTAAAGTGTTAATACAGTGTACATCTAAAGGTAAACTCATTACAGAATTATCACATCCTAGTAAGACATTATGGAAAACATTTGGAAGGGCAGATTACCTTTGCTGCATTTTTCAGAGAGATTGCTAAATCTGATAGGATGCAGGCCCCCTCACCTCAAAAAATGCTGTCTCTCCCAGAAAAGATTCCAGTTGTCCATACAACCAATGTTTTGTCTCTTGCAGAAGCCTCTTAACCAGTTGTTCAAGGCCAGCAGATAACTGCTGTCGGCATGGTGGGGAAGCAGTTCTGGGTTGCGATGCCTGCCTGAATTGACGGAGGTGATCTGGCTTTAAGCCCCTGCCTGCATTGCCAAAACATCCAGATTCCCTCATCTTTGTCATTTCGAGTAAGCGTGATTGTAAAACTTGCTTGACCCAGTGAGCTAGTGGGACAGCACGGGGTTTATGTTGCCAAATCAAGACGAACTGCAACAATCTCAGCTGCTGAGGAGGTCTCTTTTTGCAGGCAAGCCTTTAGTTCCCTGAGGTATTTATAGTGGGAATAGAACAGAATCACCCCCTTTTGAAATATTCCCATTTTTTTTGCTTTACAGCCTTAAATCAGTGGTCGAAGTAACAAAAAGGGGGACGCAAAGATGTGAAAAAAAGAAAACAAGAATCAAAAATATGAAAAAAACATCTGTTGAAACCAAAACAAATTAACTTAAACTACATTCTGATACTAGAACAATAAATATAGAGTTAGATAAATGTCGATAAAAGTTAAGTAGGTATAATAAAATATGCATCTACATTTCAAAAAAAAATGTTAGGGGGGGGCGCGATTAAAACTGTTATGAAAACTCAGGTCGCAAATACTTAAAGGTTGAGAAATGCTGCCTTAAATGAAAACACACACAAAAATATTTCTTCCCAGCTTTACTTACTCAATGCAACCTATTACATCCAAGTGAAAGATATCACAGCTACAGTTCAGAAAAATTATAAAAAATCAAAAACAAGACATACCGAGATTAATAAAAGATTACCCCCCAATGTCAATATTTTGTTGAATCACCTTTTGCTTTAATTACAGCTTTGAGTCTCTTGGGATACTTCTCTATCAGCTTTGCACATCTAGATTGAACAATATTTCCCCCCTCTTCTTTACAGAACTGTTCAAGTTCGGTCAGATTGGATGGTGAGCATTGGTGGACTGCTATCTTCAAATCTTTGCTCAGATTTTCAATGGGATTAAGGTCTGGGCTCTGATTGGGCCACAAAAGGACATTTACTTTTTTCTCCTTCAGCCACAGTGTGGTCAATTTTACTGTGTGTTTCGGGTCGTTCTTGTGTTGAAAGGTGAACATTTTGCCCATTTTCAACTTTCTGGCAGAGGGTAGCAGGTTTTCCTCAAGAGTGTGACAGTATTTTGCCCCGTTCATTTTTCCTTCTACCCTAATGAGAGCCCCAGGCCCTGCGGCAGAGAAACACCCCCACAACAGGATGTTGCCACCTCCATGCGTTGCTGTAGGTATGGTATGTTGTGGAAGGTGAGCTGCATTGGATTTCTGCCAGGTGTACCATTTGGTATTGAGGCCAGATGGTTAGATTCTGGTCTCATCCGACCATAAGACCTTTTTCCACTTGGCATTAGAATCATCAAGGTGCATTCTGGCAAAGCTCAAACAAGCCTTAATGTGGCCTTTCTTGAGAAGTGGCTTTTTCCTTGCGACCCTCATGAACAAGCCACAATTGTGGAGTGCTTGTGAAATTGTTGTCACATGAACACAATGACCACTTTTTACCATAAAATCCTGCAACTCCTTCAAAGTGGCCATTGGCCTCTTGGTAGCCTCTCTTACCAGTTTCCTCCTTGCTCTTCCATCCAGTTTGGAGGGACGGCGGGATCCAGGGAGGGTCTTAGTAGTACCAAACACTTGCCAATTCTTTATTATGGACTTTACTGTGCTCCTTGGGATTGATAAAGCCTTTAAGATTTTTTTGTATCCATCTCCTGCCAGACAGTTGTCTGTCCACAACTCTATCCCTGAGATCTTTTGAAAGTGGCTTGCCACCAATAGTCACTTGTTTGCTGTCAGTTGCACTACCAAGCAAGGAAATGCTCCAGGAACAGCTGTTTTTATGCTTCAATAATCACACTGATTACAATTGATCACAGGTGGAAGCCAGTAACTATGGTCTGCAATGGAAATGGTGGTTACTTACACCTGATTGAGTTTACAAATATTGTTTAGGAGGGGAGTGGTCCTTTATTAATCTCAGTATTTCTTTTTATTTTTTAAAATTCTTCTGAACTGTAGCTGTGATATCTTTGTCTTGGATGTTATAGATTGCATTGAGTAAGTAAAGCTGGAAGAATATTCGTTTGTATATTTTCATTTAAGGCTGTAAAGCAAAAAAAAAAAAATTTGAAGGGGGTGATTCTTTTCTATACCCACTGTAAGTCTGGCTAGGAGTTTCTAAATCTGACTCTCAAAGGCCCAGAGTTTTTTGACAATGTGCTGCATCTCACAGTCAGCCATTTTCCACTTCTGCTTCTGCTTCATGTCCTAAGAGAGAGAGAGAAAGAGAGGTATGAGTGATACTGGATGGTCACTAGAGAGGTGAGTGTCAAATGCTGAAAAGCTTCAACACGATTTCAAGCACAATTGCTTCAAATGTTTCATACCAAACCTTTTGGTGCTTCGTGAGGCTTCACTCAACCCACCACTAATTGGAGCATGGAGAACAGCATTATTGCTACAATTCAGTGTACCCCACCTCAACAGTGTGCCGACTACTACTTGGGAGTGTCTAGCAACATGTTTGGCTCTTCCATGAACAATCAGCATATTGAGTCGTGGCGGTCCATATTCAGGAAGGGAATGTAATGTGGCCTTAATTAATTATTTCAGTTTTCATCATTACTGTTCGCCTACAGATTTTACCTCCTTGATGTATGTTAAGGAAAAACAAGATGTATTAAGTTGCTTTTAAGGCTGCTGATTAATCGCCATTAACACATTAAAAATTCCTATGATTAAATTTTATGTTGTTAGTGAAGCAACACCAACTAAATCCAAGTCTATTCAGAATAGTAGTCTTTCACAGGCACTTGATTATTTTCTAAGTTGTTTCTTGGTAATGATCTTTATAATGTTACACACACACATTGGAAAAATTACCCCAAAAGAAAATGAGAAAGCAAGAACTGTCCACAGCCAGTGAAGATGAGCCACTGATGTCTCGCTCCTCATCTATAAAACCAGATGTTCAACGATAAAGACCTGAGTAACAAATTGACATTGACATGGTCCATTACAGCAGTGGATGCTAAAGACAAATACCCAGCCTCGGCTATGTTAGGTAGAAAATATTTATCTGTACAATCATCTGTCCCTTGTAGTTTTGGGGGCAATGTGTTAAAAGTTACTTTATATTTTCAGATTACTTTTTAGTAACAAGTAACTTAATGCAGTATTTATTTTATTGAAGGAAAACTACAAATGTTACTAAAACCTCTCAAAAAATAATTATAACAATAATATTTATTATTATTATTACTTTATTTAGTATAAATACTGCATTTTTCCCAAAGTCATTGCCTTCTAAGGCTGTATCATCATGCACATGTTTCCTCCACTCATCTAGTGACATCCTGCATGTTCCTAGGGGTAAATTTAATCGGCCCACTTTAGGGTCACAGGGAGCCAATGTTTACTGCAGCAGCACTGTGTGAAAGTCAAGAAGCTTAGGTGGCTCATGTCATGGATAGAAAAAGGGGATAGGAGTTATTTACTTCACAGCACATGAAGGACTAAATGTATTTTCCTAAGTGAGAAGTAGTTGACCAAAACAGTTACATTTAAAATAAGCTTTTGTGGAGTTTGTTTTACTGTACTCCTGTTCTACTGTGCTAGAACTGACATCCTAAGAAATATTAAAGGCTTAAAATAAGGAGCACTAAAAGCTAAGCTATAAGTAAATACATAATGTAAACAGGGTTCAGTGTCGTCATCTTGATTGACAATGGAGTAGCTCAACAAAATAGATTTATTTTTATTACAAGTATGGGTTTCATATCTCTTACTATAAAAAAAAATGAAAAGGAAAAGTAAGTAATGAGCAATGTAACTAAGTTATTTTAAAAATAATATTCCCCAACACTGGTCCCTTGTGAACATTTGTTTTCTGTACCCGGATATCATGCCTTGCACCACCCACTGGTGTAACTAAACTGGCGTGCTTCAGCAATTGGCAGAATTCACCAGAATGAATTTTAAATTTAACCCAGTTATTTATATAGATCTCGTTTCAGGATGGAGTTATTTGCAGACCTCTAAGATGCAGGCTACTTAAATGGGAGTTATGGACATTACTGTTTGCTAAGATTTTGCTTCAGTGATGTCATACAGAAGCACCTGGATGAATGTGTGTCTCTGTGGAACAGTCACAGGATGCATAATTCTAGAACCGTATTATATGCTGAAGGAATGCCCAATAAACTGTACTACTTATCACACAGGTAATGGATTTTTACTTCCCATAGCTTTTTCTTTTATTTGTAGCTTAAATGTAAATGAATGCTGTCATACAAATCCATTCCTCAATCTAGATTTGGCTTCATAGACTGTAGATTTAGGATTGAAAGAACAGAACTGTACACTGTCCCTGAGTCAAGTCAGCCGATGCATCCCTGCGGTGACCCAAAATGCAAGAGTACTTGGTCTTTTTAATGTACCACAGTCACTTGCAGAAGCTAGATAACTGGGAGTCTGTGTCAAAACTTTACAAACATCTTAAAGAAATTGCTCAGATACAATTGTCCTGTGTACTAGAAACCTAAAAATGTACGAATGAAATAGTGTCTCAGGCATATGAAGATTTACTTGTGTCCATGAATTTTAAATGGTACTGGAAAAGCTACCACATCTGACCTAAATTCCCACAAAGTGAAGTGTGAAATGAAATAAAGGGAGTAAAACTAATGTAAAGTATAAATATTTATTACACTATTATGTAAGTATGAAAAATAAATCTGTTTAATTTCAAGTAATCTTCATTTGGCTTTTTTCAAGAAATATCTCTTGCAGATCTCAGGATTTAATGAAACTGTCCAACTGTTACATAATATAAACAAGAACACATTAACACATTTTCATTTACAGCTTAAATATTCAGCAACCAAACATGTGGTTTCCACAAAATCTCAAATATACAAATGTATCAGGGTTATACTACAAAATGAAATGATAAAAGTGCATAGTGTGTTTAAAAGCATGGCACCACTGGGTCCACCAGTGCAGGTGAATATAAACTCTCTGGCTGCAGTGATTTAAGGCACACACCTGTCCACATCCAGTGGACCCAATCATACATGGTTTAGAAACAGCCAAATTCTTGCAAACTCTGAATTCCAAAATCCGTATGAGGTTTAAACACATTGTAGGAATGGTGAATCATTCAGGAACTGAATCTTCAGCAGCAGTTCCAATACACCCGGGGGAAATGAAGTTAGCACAGTTCCAACATCTTCAACACACACACAGCAGTCTGCCCTTCTGTAAGGAAACAGAATTGTTCATGCACATTTTGCTATATTGTTAAGTAAGTATTATTTTAACTATTTATAAAAAGTGAATTTATTATGCAGTCTGTTTTGTAAACCTTCACAATTCGAGGAGATAGAGAAGGACAAACATTAGGCTACTGGGCAGACTAAGTCTCCTGTTGCTCCCTAATGGACTGAGGTCAAGTTTGAAAAGTCTCTCAAGTTCAAGGGCAGTGACCATCTTTTCTGAGTGGCACACAACAGGGGTCAGTGTGAGGGACGGTTGTAAGTTACTGTGTTGATTGTACATTTGCTGGCCTAATTCTTCAGCTAGAAATAACCATCATTTTTCAAGCTTACTTCAAGTACTTTAATAGATGTGTATACGTAGTGTATGTGTGTGGTATCTAAAGAGAAATAAATATTTCATTTGAAGATCTAAGGTTACGATTTGAAGGGTAAGGTGAAAGACATTCTGAAATATAGGATGGAACAAGATTATTTAAGGCTTTGAAAACTATAAGCAGTATTTTAAAGTCAATTCTAAATGACACCGGTAACCAATGTAGTGACATCAAAACTGGAGAGATGTGCTCAGATTTTCTTTTCCTAGCTAGCAGCTGCATTCTGCACTTGTTGCAATCGATTGATGTTTTTTTTGGGAAGTCCTGAGAGGAGAGCGTTACAGTAATCTAGCTGACTGAACACAAAAATGTGAACTAATTTCTCAGCATCTTGCAATGTTATAAGAGGTCTAACTTTTGCAATATTTTTTATGTGAAAAATGCTGTCCTAGTAACCTGATTAATAAGTGATTTAAAATTCAGGTCAGAGTCAATAATTACCCCTAAATTCTTTACCTCCGTCTTGACTTATTAATCCCAATGCATCAAGTTTATTTCTAATAACCTCATTATATCCATTTTTGCCAATCACTAAAATTTCTATTTTCTCCTTATTTAGTTTGAGAAAATCACTGGTCATCCATTCAGAAACATAAGTAAGACATTGTGTCAGTGAATCAAGAGTGTCTGAGTCATCAGGCGCTATTGATGAATACAGCTGTTTGTCATCAGCGTAGCTGTGGTAGCTCACGATATGCCCCGAGATAATCTGACCTGATGGAAGCACGTAAATCAAAAACAGCAGCAGACCCAGGATAGAGCTTGTGGAACACCATTTAGAATATTATATCTTTGAGGTATAATTACCACAACTAACAAAGAATTTTCTACCTGCCAGGTAGGACTCAAACCAATTTAAGACACTGCCAGAGAGGCCCACCCATTGACTAAGGCAATTTCTGAGAATATTGTGATTAATGGTATCAAATGCGGCACTCAGATCTAAGAGGATGAGAACAGATAAATGGCCTCGGTCTGCATTTACCAGCAAGTCATTTACTACTTTAACGATTGCAGTTTCTGTGATTTGTTCTGAAACGCGACTGAAACTTATCAAGAATAGCATGTTTATTGAGGTGGTGATTTAGCTGCATAATGACTGCCTTCTCTAGGATTTTACTTAAGAAAGGCAGGTTAGAAATAGGTCTAAAATTTTCAAAAGCAGAGGAGTCGAGATTTTTTTTCATCAACAGGGGTTTAACTACAGCAGCCTTAAGACAGTCTGGGAAGACCCCCGTATTTAATGACAAGTTTTTATGTCAAGAATACTAACTAGCACGCCGGATACTTCTTTGAAAAAACTTGTAGGTATTGGGTCAAGGACGCAGGTGGATAGTCTCAGTTGAGAAATTATTTTATATAAATCAGGTAAATCTATACTAGGGTTTAGGAGGATCAGTATTGGGGAGATGTGCTATATTATTTCTAATATTATGAATTTTTTAATTAAAGAATACAGCAAAATCCTCACAAGTTTCACTGGAGGTTTTTTGGAGGCATTCAATTGAGTGACCTGGGTTTAGCAGATGATCAATTGTAGAGAATAAGGCTCTGGGATTACTAGCATTATTACGTATAATTCTAGAGAAATAACACCGCCTCTCAAAATGGACTATGTTGTTGTATTCTGTTATTTTAACCTTCAATATATCATAGTGGATAATCACTTTAGTTTTTCTCCATTTACGCTCAGCTCTCCAGCATGTTCTCTTTAGATCAGACACTCCTTGGGTCTTCCATGGTATAATAGTTGTAGAAGATTTTTTAACTGTCTTTTCAGGTAAGATTTTGTCAGCAGCAGCTCTCACTTTAGTGTTAAAATTTTCCACCTTGCTATTTACATTATCCTCGCTATTGTAGTAAGCACTACAAATGGACTGGTTGCTTAGAATGTTTGTTAATTTTGAAGCTGCTGATGAATCAAAGACGCGTTTTTTAACAATATGCTTCTTGTGCATTTTCTCTATCATTATTTCTATATTAAATAGTAAGAGAAAATGGTCTGATAGATCAATATCAATGATCTGCTTCACATCAACTTTTAGTCCTTTAGTAATTACTTAATCTAACGTATGACCTGCTTTGTGTGAAGGCTGACTAATATACTGGCTCAAATCAAAAGAGTCCAGGAGGTTCATGAATTCTTTTACTTTTGGGTCACACTGATTATTGATATGAAAGTTAAAGTCACCGAATACTAAAAACGTGTCATATTTTGTAATTACAATTGACAACAAGTCTTAGAATTCCTTCAATTCATTTAAACATGATACTTAAAGAACAGTAATTTTAAATATCTAAAGTTTTTAAAGATGTTTCTGCTGCTGGCAGAGTCAAAAATGTGTTTTAGTGTATCTAGTCATATTTGCAATGATGATGGACAAGTTGACAGAAGAGATTAGACAGGAGTCCCCGTGGACTATGATGTTTGCTGATGACATTGTGATCTGTAGCAATAGTAGCGAGCAGGTTGAGGAGACCCTAGAGAGGTGGAGATATTCTCTAGAGAAGACAGGAATGAAGGTCAGTAGGAACAAGACAGAATACATGTGTGTAAATGAGAGGGAGGTCAGTGGAATGGTCAGGATGCAAGGAGTAGAGCTGGCGAAGGTGGATGAGTTTAAATACTTGGGATCAACAGCACAGAGTAATTGGGATTGTGGAAGAGAGGTGAAAAAGAGAGTGCAGGCAGGGTGGAATGGGTGGAGAAAAGTGTCAGGAGTAATTTGTGACAGACAGTGTTAACATATAAATGTAAAATGCTGTCAGTTGAAAGATGTGTTCTCTTTGTTAAGTGATCGCGTGATTTTGGATAAACGGTGGTGTGCATGTACATATAAAATATATATTTTTTTTATAATAAAAAAGAGACTGCATGACCGGTGTATTTTTACCCTGGTCCAGAAGCTTCAGAGTGTGTTGTTATTCATCCGACATCAGTATATTACCCAAGCGTACGCTGTTAATATTTTTCTTGCCATTGCAAGAACATTTAGTCTACATGTCAACCGGTTATGGCCCCAGAACACGCGTGAGTTAATTAGCAAGAAATTTCGAGTAAAACGACATGGTGGGTACTGCAGACACTCGGGCTACTGGAATTAAAAAGAAAGAACCGGGTAACAGATGGAGTAGGTTAGTGTTCGATGGAGAAAAGAAGAACTATGAACTGTGGGAAACAACATTTTTGGGCCACCTGCGGTTACAAGGGTTAAAAGAGACAATACTGCACGAGCCAAGTGAAGATGAAAGCAGAGAGGAAGACGCCGAAAGAAATGGTGAGGCTTTTGCTGAATTAATACAGTTTCTAGATGATAAGAGCCTCTCCCTCATTATGTGAGAAGCTGCAGATGACGACAGAAAAGCACTAAAAATCTTAAGAGACTATTACACTGGTGAGGGCAAGCCACGAATAATTAGTTTGTACACTGAGTTGACCTCATTACAGAAGGCACATGAAGAAAGTGTAATCAATTATATAATATGTGCAGAGAACGCCATTACAGCACTAAGAAGTGTGGGGGAAACATT
Source organism: Polypterus bichir lapradei (assembly GCA_026402145.1). Classification (NCBI taxonomy): domain Eukaryota; kingdom Metazoa; phylum Chordata; class Cladistia; order Polypteriformes; family Polypteridae; genus Polypterus; species Polypterus bichir. Next base: position 8,220,925 of record JANRMT010062848.1, read on the forward strand.
AAGTGACGGTCTCCTAATAGCAATGATTTTGAAGGGCCTTCCAGAAACATTTAAGCCGTTTACTATGTATGTGACGCATATTGATGAGACTATGACCTTTGCAGACTTTAAAGTAAAATTGAGAAGTTATGAAGACATGGAGTGTTTGTGCATCAGATGATCACATGATGAGAGTACAGATTCAAGAAAAGCCCAGTGCACCAGCACAAAGCCGGGCGAATATTATATGCTATAGTTGTGGCCAGATAGGACATATAGTATAGCCACAGCATGTCTGAAAAAGCGTTCTGGACAGACCCAGTGGTGCAGCTATTGCAAAAGTAAGACACACAGAGATGTTACATGCCAAAGGAGATGGCAGGACAATGACAATGCAAAGCAGATGGCTGAGGAGGACACCAAACACACTTATGTTTTCAAGAAAAGTGAAAACCTGAGCCAGCCAAGGCTGAAGCTACAAGGTTTGATGGTTGACACAGGAGCAACACCCCATATCTTTACAGACATCAAAAGATTTAAGACATTTGATGACAAGTTCCAGCCAGGGAGGCACACCATGGAGCTGGCTGATGGAACCAAAACCAGAGAAATCGCGCAATGGAGAGGAGATGCAGAAGTGGAGCTGATTGACAGTGCACAGCGACACTTAGAGAAGCGCTATACATTCCCTCGTACCCACAGGACATTTTCTCAGTGAAAGCATCAACGGCCAGCAGAGCCAGCATGATCTTCCAGCAAGACAGAGATATAATTCAGCTCAAAGACGGTAATTCATTTGACATCAAAGAGTATAACAGACTGTACTTCTTAAACATGGTATGTGATGGAAACGATGACAGTTGTAAAAGTTGTCAGGATGTGCAGACATGGCATGAAATTCTTGGCCATTGTAATTATGATGACATATTGAAGCTACAACATGTTGTTAATGGGTTAAAAATCAAGGGTAAAGTTGATAAGACCAGTCTTACCTGTGAAGTTTGCATTCAGAAAAAATTTACCCAGAGTAGAAACAGATGCCCTGACAAAAGAGCCAAAGAAATACTTGAATTAGTTCACACAGATTTAGCAGGTCCAATTGACCCAGTATCAAAGGGGGATATAAATATGTGATGGTATTCACTGATGACTTTTCCAGTGTAATATTTATCTTTTTTTAAAGGATAAAAGTGGTACCGTGGTAGCTTTGGAGAAGTTTATTGCTGACAGTGTCCCTTATGGGAAAATCAAATGTGTGTGGTCAGACAATGATACAGAATTTATGTCTGAAAGCTTTAAATCACTGCTGACCAAAAATTGCATCAGGCATGAAACGTCTGCACCACACTCACTGCACCAGAATGGTACTGCTGAATGACAGTGGAGAACACTATTTGACATGACCATTTTACATGCTCATTGAGAGTAACCTCCCCAAAGAGCTATGGATGTTTGCAGTACAAACAGCAGCAATAATCAGGAACAGGTGCTACTGCAATCACACCAAACAGTCACCATACTTTCTGTTGACAACAACAACAACAACAACAACATTTATTTATATAGCACATATTCATACAAACAGTAGCTCAAAGTGCTTTACATAATAAAGAATAGAAAAATAAAAAAAAAACAATATGAAAACAAAATAAATCAGCATTAATTAACATCGAATAAGAGTAAGGTCCAATGGCCAGGGGGGACAGAAAAAACAAAATAAAAACTCCAGACGGCTGGAGAAAAAAAAATAAAATTTGTAGGGATTCCAGACCATGAGACCGCCCAGTCCCCTCTGGGCATTCTACCTAACATAAATGAAACAGTCCTCTTTGGATTTAGGGTTCTCACGGAAAGGCTTGATGATGATGGTCACGTAGAATTCTGCCTTTTAGTCCATCCATCATTGTTGGAGCATCATGAAGCTTTGAGTAGGTGGAGGTGGCGCAGGCCACCACCACAAAGAAACCGGAAAAAGAAACAGAAAAGAGAGTAGTGGTCAGTACGGATTTTAGAGCTACCCTGAATAGTTATTATGAGGAAATTGAACATACAGAGTATCAGGATTAAGTTAAATTAAGTTAAATTGAAGTTATAGAAAGGCCATGTTAAAGTAATATGTTTTCAGCAGTGTTTTAAAGTGCTCTACTGTATTAGCCTGGCGAATTCCTATTGGCAGGCTATTCCAGATTTTAGGTGCATAGCAGCAGAAGGCCACCCGCCTCACCACTTCTTTTAAGTTTTGTTCTTGGAATTCTAAGGAGACACTCATTTGAGGATCTGAGGTTACGATTTGGAATATAAGGTGTCAGACACTCCGATATATAAGAAGGGGCGAGATTATTTAAGGCTTTATAAACCATAAGCAGAATTTTAAAGTCAATCCTGAATGACACAGGTAACCAGTGTAGTGACATCAGAACTGGAGAAATGTGTTCGGATTTTCTTTTCCTAGTTAGGATTCCAGCAGCTGCATTCTGCACTAGTTGCAAACGATTTATGTCTTTCTTGGGTAGTCCTGAGAGGAGTGCGTTACAGTAATCTAGTCGACTGAACACAAACGCGTGAACTAATTTCTCAGCATCTTTCAGTGATATAAGAGGTCTAACTTTACTTATGTTTCTTAAGTGAAAAAATGCTGTCCTAGTGATCTGATTAATATGCGATTTAAAATTCAGATTACAGTCAACAATTACCCCTAAGCTTTTTATCTCCGTCTTGACTTTTAATCCTAATGTGTCCAGTTTATTTCTAATAGCTTCATTGTATCCATTACTGCCAATCACTAAGATTTCAGTTTTCTCTTTATTTAACTTGAGAAAGTTACTATTCATCCATTCTGAGATACAAGTCAGACATTGTGTTAGTGAATCAATAGAATTGGGGTCATCAGGTGCTACTGATAAATACAGCTGTGTGTCATCAGCATAGCTGTGGTAGCTCACGTTGTGCCCTGAGATAATCTGACCTAACGGAAGCATGTAGATTGAGAATAACAGTGGACCCAGGATAGAGCCTTGTGGAACACCATATTGGATATCATGTGTCTTTGAGTTGTAATTACCACAACTAACAAAAAATTTTCTCCCTGTCAGGTAGGATTCAAACCAATTTAAGACACTGCCAGAGAGGCCCACCCATTGACTAAGGCGATTTCTAAGAATATTATGATCAATAGTGTCAAATGCAGCACTCAGATCTAAGAGGATGAGAACAGATATATGGCCTCTGTCTGCGTTCACTCGCAAATCATTTACTACTTTAACGACAGGGAAAAGGCCTAATGTTTCTGGGATGCATAAGTTTGGGTCGGTATGCTTTGCATACAAACAAGACAAAAAGTAGTTAGACAGTAGGCGTGAGAAAGGTATTTTTGTTGGCTATGACCAATATAGCCCAGTGGGGGTGTTAACATATAAATGTAAAATGCTCTCAATTGAAAGATGTGTTCCCTTTGTTAAGTGCTTGTGTGATTTTGGTGCACATGTGCATGTAAAAGTTTTTTTTTTATAATAAGAAGGAGACTGTATGACCGGTGTATTTTTACCCTGGTGAAGAAGCTTCAGAGAGTGTTGATATTCATCCAACATCAATATATTACCCAAGCATACGCTGTTATTAGACAAATTTAATGCTACCTTTACATTTTCCTTTGTCCATAAACATGAGTCTGTGGGGCGCACTCTTAAAGCCTTTCTGAATTTCTGCTTTTGGATCACTTATTGAGGATGGTTTGAAGGTTTGAAGAGTATGCCTCCATGTAATCCTGTTGAAATGAGACAGGAAACTGCAAAAGGACCAGAACATTTTTCTAAAATGAATATCTACTAAAACACATTTTTGTCCCTGACACATCAACAAAGACCCTTTTTGAAATAGAGTTGTACAGTATCTGTCTATTATAAAAAAAAACTTGCAACGAGACGTGATCTTTTGAAGAGAGACAGATTAGAAGAGAGACAAGAGTCAGAGAGACACTTTCACATTCCGCAATACCGTCAAGTCACGTCATACTGATAGATAGATAGATAGATAGATAGATAGATACTTTATTAATCCCAAGGGGAAATTCACATAATCCAGCAGCAGTATACTGATACAAAAAACAATATTAAATTAAATAGTAATAAAAATGCATGTAAAAGCAGACAATAACTTTGAGTAATGTTAGCATTTACTCCCCCGGGTGGAATTGAAGAGTCGCATAGTGTGGGGGAGGAACAATCTCCTCAGTCTGTCAGTGGAGCAAGACAGTGACAAAAGTCTGTCACTGAAGCTACTCTTCTGCCTGGAAATGACACTGTTCAGTGGATGCAGTGGATTCTTTATGATTGACAGGAGTTAACTTAATGCCCGTCGCTCTGCCACAGATGTTAAACTGTTCAACTTTACTCCTACAATAGAGCTTGCCTTCTTAACAAGTTTGTCCAGGTGTGAGGCGTCTTTCATCTTTATGCTGCCTCCCCAGCACACCACCGCGTAGAAGGGGGCACTTGCAACAACCGTCTGGTAGAACATCTGCAGCATCTTATTGCAGATGTTGAAGGAAGCCAACCTTCTAAGAAAGTATAGTCGGCTCTGACCTTTCTTACATAGAGCATCAGTATTGGCAGTCCAGTCCAATTTGTCATCTAGCTGCACTCCCAGATATTTATAGGTCTGCACCCTCTGCACACAGTCACATCTGATGATCACAGGGTCCATGAGGGGCCTGGGCCTCCTAAAATCCACCACCAGCTCCTTGGTCTTGCTGGTGTTAAGGTGTAAGTGGCTGAGTCGCACCATTTAACAAAGTCTTTGATTAGCTTCCTGTACTCCTCCTCCTGCCCACTCCTGATGCAGCCCACAATAGCAGTGCTTCCTTTGGAAGCAATTCACGCCGTACATACAAACATTTTCCAACAAGAACATGGTCATCTAACCGCTCAGTTACATTATTAATGCGCATCTAAAAGTCGAAGCTAATCGTCTCTTCTTTATTAAATCTAATCAAGTAAAACTTAGAACGGAACATATACAAGGTCTCATTGATCATGTTCAAAATTCAAATATCAATAGTGCATACAAATTCAAAATAGGTAAAGCAGTAATATTACCATCATCATATCAAGGTAGTCCAAGAGCATTGCGACAGTTATATCATGATGCAATGGCAATATCCCGAACTATCGGTCGGCCAGATTTATTTATTACAATGAGGTACAATCCACAATGGCCAGAAATCCTCAGATTCTGGAGAACAGTGCCACCGGCTACATTGGCTCTGGATATTCCCACTTTCGTAAGCAGATTGTTTTATTAGAAAGTCTTATTTTTATTGAATGAACTCGAAACGTTGTTCGGTCAAATCAGAGCAGAAATTTACATGATCGAATTTCAAAAACAGGATTTGCCTCACATGCATTTATTGGTTACTTTGCGAAATAAATTATTAGCTGCTGATGATGTAGATTGCTTTGTCTGTGCTGAAATTCCAAACAGAGAAACCTATCCTGAATTATGGTACAAACTCATTAAAGTCATGTCTCACGGACATCATTTAAAAGGTTCAGTATGTTGGGACTCAAAAGAAAAAAAGCGTTTAAAGAAATTTCCAAAAGCGTTTGTTCAAACAACAGATATGACTAAGGCTGACTTTACTGATTATCGCCGAAGAGATAATCGTCACGACCAACACACTTATCACGGAAAGAAAGATGGTAAAATTGTGATGCTCGATAATTCAATGATTGTACCATATAACCCATATTTGCTCAAACGATTCGATTGTCATATTAATGTCGAGTATTGTGCATCGGTTATGAGTATTAACTGCATCTACAAGTGCATTCATAAAGGACAAGATAGAGTATGCGTAACTTTATCGAAAGAACAGTCTCAGGACGAAGTTCAAGCATATTTAGATACTCGGTACGTCACTGCAATGGAAAGCGGGCGGCATTTAATAGAATTGTCAATGCAGATTTCAGTTTTTCATTTACCAGGTCAGAATATGATTCAATTTAAAGAGGGCAAAGAAGCAAAAGCTTTAGAGGAAGCGAAAAATAGAAAGACAAAATTATTAGCTTATTTTGAACTTAATAAAACAGACGTAAATGCAAAAGCATATACAGTGGTGTGAAAAACTATTTGCCCCCTTCCTGATTTCTTATCCTTTTGCATGTTTGTCACACAAAATGTTTCTGATCATCAAACACATTTAACCATTAGTCAAATATAACACAAGTAAACACAAAATGCAGTTTTTAAATGATGTTTTTTATTATTTAGGGAGAAAAAAAATCCAAACCTACATGGCCCTGTGTGAAAAAGTAATTGCCCCCTTGTTAAAAAATAACCTAACTGTGGTGTATCACACCTGAGTTCATTTTCCGTAGCCACCTCTAGGCCTGATTACTGCCACACCTGTTTCAATCAAGAAATCACTTAAATAGGAGCTGCCTGACACAGAGACGTAGACCAAAAGCACCTCAAAAGCTAGACATCATGCCAAGATCCAAAGAAATTCAGGAACAAATGAGAACAGTAGTAACTGAGATCTATCAGTCTGGTAAAGGTTATAAAGCCATTTCTAAAGCTTTGGGACTCCAGCGAACCACAGTGAGAGCCATTATCCACAAATGGCAAAAACATGGAACAGTGGTGAACCTTCCCAGGAGTGGCCGGCCAACCAAAATTACCCCAAGAGCGCAGAGACGACTCATCCGAGAGGTCACAAAAGACCCCAGGACAACGTCTAAAGAACTGCAGGCCTCACTTGCCTCAATTAAGGTCAGTGTTCACGACTCCACCATAAGAAAGAGACTGGGCAAAAATGGCCTGCATGGCAGATTTCCAAGACGCAAACCACTGTTAAGCAAAAAGAACATTAGGGCTCGTCTCAATTTTGCTAAGAAACATCTCAATGATTGCCAAGACTTTTGGGAAAATACCTTGTGGACTGATGAGACAAAAGTTGAACTTTTTGAAAGGCAAATGTCCCGTTACATCTGGCGTAAAAGGAACACAGCATTTCAGAAAAAGAACATCATACCAACAGTAAAATATGGTGGTGGTAGTGTGATTTTCTGGGGTTGTTTTGCTGCTTCAGGACCTGGAAGGCTTGCTGTGATAGATGGAACCATGAATTCTACTGTCTACCAAAAAATCCTGAAGGAGAATGTCCGGCCATCTGTTCGTCAACTCAAGCTGAAGCGATCTTGGGTGCTGCAACAGGACAATGACCCAAAACACACCAGCAAATCCACCTCTGAATGGCTGAAGAAAAACAAAATGAAGACTTTGGAGTGGCCTAGTCAAAGTCCTGACCTGAATCCAATTGAGATGCTATGGCATGACCTTAAAAAGGCGGTTCATGCTAGAAAACCCTCAAATAAAGCTGAATTACAACAATTCTGCAAAGATGAGTGGGCCAAAATTCCTCCAGAGCGCTGTAAAAGACTCATTGCAAGTTATCGCAAACGCTTGATTGCAGTTATTGCTGCTAAGGATGGCCCAACCAGTTATTAGGTTCAGGGGGCAATTACTTTTTCACACAGGGCCATGTAGGTTTGGATTTTTTTTTCTTCCTAAATAATAAAAACCATCATTTAAAAACTGCATTTTGTGTTTACTTGTGTTATATTTGACTAATGGTTAAATGTGTTTGATGATCAGAAACATTTTGTGTGACAAACATGCAAAAGAATAAGAAATCAGGAAGGGGGCAAATAGTTTTTCACACCACTGTACGTATGTGCAAATCCCTCAACATTACACATGGCAGAAACAAAAAAGAGTGTGGCATCCAAGACAAATTAATTGCAAAAGTGTTGCTCGATTAAATATTGTATCACCAAAAGATATCGAACGGTTTCTTTTAAAATTGTTACGTGAATCGAAAGGAGCAACGTCGTATAAAGATGTTCTAACTGTAGCTGGAAGTATACTGTACTTTTCAAGAAGCGGCACGAGCAGCTGGGTTATGTAAATTCGGACGATTATATGATGTCTGATGCCACTTCTGTAATGATGCTTGACAAATTAAGACACTTCTTCGTGTACTTAATTATGACAGGTGAAGTTGATGCTTTACAATTATGGGAAGCGTTCAAAGGACCATTATCCGAAAATTCAAAATAACAAACGGCTCTTTCGATCATCAAAGAATTGTTAGAATCAGAAGATTTAACGATGCAGCAATTTGGACTTCCACAAGAAACAGAGGAATTAGAGATAAAGAAAGAGATAACAGCAGACAAAAATTTAACAGTGGAAGACCATAAAAATATAGCAGAAGTTAATTCCAAATATTGTTTTTGCTGAAGTTTTAAAGTAAAAGTGAACATGATGCATATGTAACAATTCCAGAAAAACAAACTGGAGGATGGTGAAATTATTGGAACTGTCCTTAAACTAATGCAGTAGTCATAAATTGTATGTTAACAACTGAAGTGCAGATTGGAATCATGTTTGCTTTGAACATGGCAAGATAACTAACAAAAACTCTATGACTAGGATATCATGGCACCTGTCATTTACACACAAGCTGATAATATACAATCTGAGTTAGACTGACGCAATTGTTCTCTGTTCTTCAAGAGTAGCCACATGTCTCAGACAACCAGCTGTCAGTAACATTGTGCTGTGTCTTACAGTACATTCTCACATGGCTTCTACAGAAACAGCGCTGTGAATCTAAAAGGCAAAAAAGAAAAGGGCATATGCAGTATATTCAGTTATCTCTTAAATTTCTGTTTCGTTACATATGTAGTTTAACCCTTACCTTGTACAATCACAAAACTATAAATCCAGTCATTACTCTGTGTATGTTATCAAGGAAGTAAAGATTTTCTCAAAGCATTGCAATAATAAATATTTCTTCCACAGTTAGGTCATTCACTGTTGATTTGAATGAAGGTTATCAAGGTACTGTACAAGATTTTCCAAGAGGAAATGTGTGCCTGGACCTCCATGCAAAACTGAAGCTGCATTCGTCTTTCCTGCCAAGAACTACTTATCCTCAGTGAGAGCTATGAATGAAAATCATTCATATTTTACAATTTTGGGTGGTTTACAATTGAACCATAATCCTGACTTGCCTTTTATTTTATTTCTACTATTCCACACAGATGTAGGAACAGCTTCTGGAAAAATTCAGATATGTTCCTTGATCCATTAAAATTGAGACAAACCTCAGCATGTTTTTGCCAGATGTCTATGGAACAGTTCAAGTAACAAAGCGTATCAAGGATGTGATATATAAGTACAAGTCATCTAGCACCATGTATACATACCATTGGCATTGTAGACTAAGCCAGTGGTTCTCAAACTGTGGGGCGGGCCCCCCTAGGGGGGCGCGAAGATGTGAAAAAAAGAAAACTAGAATCGAAAATATGTAAAATACATCTATTGAAACCAAAACAAATTAACTTAAACTACATTCTGATACTAGAAAAATAAATATAGAGTTAGATAAATGTTGATAAAAGTTAAGTAGGTATAATAACATATGCATCTATGATATATCATTAATTAAAAAAGAACAAATTAATATTAGTGGGCTCCTTTCAAAAAAACGTTAGGGGCGCACAATTAAAACTGTTATGAAAACTCGGGTCGCAAATACTTAAAGGTTGAGAAATGCTGGACTAAGCAATGTCGCCCAGCTAGTTCATCAAAAATTGCTTGGCCTTTAAGGTGGTTTGTTAGTAGAGTTAGAAACTCTAATCTTGGACCACCTGTATCGATTCCATCCTCAAATACACCAGCATCATCAGTAAATCTTATCAGCATGTCACAGACTTGTGAATATGTTGCACACTTGAAACCTCAGACCGTTCCATCCCCTTGCTATGTTAAACCAGCTGAATCTTCCATGGTCAATATGACAGGTTTGCAATGATATGGGGTGGTGTAATGTTTACCTCCTCTCTATAATTACAGAAGACTGAGTTACATTGGTGGAAATGCCAGGCAGTACACAATTTGCTGTTTTTGAACTGATGTGCAGTTAAAGGCAGCTTTTACACATAAAAGTAATTCAGTCTTATACCAGTAAATGTGTAAAGAAAAACTGTATTGCCACTGTCAATAACTACCAGCTTATATGGTTGTGTCTGGTAAATTTTCCACATTTACAGGAACTGGCTTGTCATCCTCTTCTTCAACACATGGTGCATAAAGGCCTGTGTATTTACAGTAGGGAAATTATAATTCCTATTTGTTAAAAGGCCACTCTACCCATTTTACACTAAAACATGCATCTTAAGTACTGGTAATTACAACTTAAACAAATGCCTGAAGTGCTTTTTTTTAGGTTGACCATTTTACAGATATTTTAGAAACAACTTGCCAGTTTCTTTATCATCTAATCTAAACAGTCTACAAAGCGAGTTGTCACATTTTATCAGTTTTTTTGCTTATGTTTAGCAGGCACACTTGGTTAGATTGTATTCAGGTAGATCTATAGTATCTACAGTATTAGATATTACTATCTGGAAAATAAAGTGGCATAAGGGAATTTAAATATCTAACTCAACACAAAAAAAAAACTGAAAACAAAAATAAAACTGTTGATGAACGTCTGGTTGCATCACTGAAACATGTTAAAATTACTACCTTAGTGCAACAAAGTATTGTGGAGTTTAATATTAAATATAAAATTATGGTAACTCATAATAACCAAAATAGTTTTGCTAGATTTCACAATATTCTTATGCCATTTCATACTTCATATATTTAGAGCAAAAACTCTGGTCTCAACATAAACTCGTGTCTGTTCTAAACATGTGACTTGATCACATTGTCAGCTTACAAATAAATGACTTGCATTAGCAAATTAGTACTTACACTTACTAGAAAAGGCAGCAGAGAACAGTAAAGGTTATGCGGATCCCTGGAGGATATGATAATTCTATGCCAGTAAAGTTTTTTATGAATACAGTAATCCCTCCTCGATCACGGGGGTTGCGTTCCAGACCCCCCCGCGATAGGTGAAAATCCGCGAAGTAGAAACCATATGTTTGTATGGTTATTTTTATATGTTTTAAGCCCTTATAAACTCTCCCACACTGTTTATAAATATTCCCTGTACAGTTATACAGCATAAATCCTTTGTATTCTCTTAGATATTAGATAAGATTCATTGAAATTATGTATGTAAACACACTGTTTATATACAGTAAAACCTAAATATTATTTTAAAGATATCGAGCGTCTCCGATATCACATATGTTACAGCCATTACGATAGACAGGCCACCAGTAATAAATACGTACAATGCAAGAAAAATTGTATACAGTAAATGTGTGTACAGTGACACTAAACGTACATACATGTACTAAGTACTGTAAGTAGAAAATTAATTATAGTTACTCACCAACAATGACACGATGACTTGTCCGATAACGATGAGTTTAGTTTTACTGCACAACAAAGGAGAGCGTTACAGCTCTTCTAAAGGAGCCTCTTCAGGCAACTGTGTAGCTTCCGGCAGACTTCAATCCAAATCCCTAAAGCAGATTCCATCTGGACTACCGCCTTATTACGTCCATTTACAACTCATTTTGCACCCTGTTTAAAAGGACACTGCGGCCGTAGATCTTATATTCCTTTCCTACTTTTTAAATAAAAAGAATCGTCCTACAGCGGTGTAGCTTTTCCCTTCCTTCAACACATCCAAAACGTTTACCTTTTCGGCAATCATTAACATCTTCTGTTGGCGCTTGGGCACAGCCCCTGAAGCAGGAGCAGATCGTTTTGGAGCCATAATGAAAGGTTTGACTACGCACAAAGATAAACACAAAAGAGCACAAAAGTTAACTCTTTACACAGCAAATCAAATTGATGCTGAATGAGCGAGACGGGACTTCCTGGTTAACGCAGCGGAATCGAATTCAGCGCTCCGTCGCCAAGCCATTCTGCACACAGGAACTTAACTGCGTGCTCTGATTGGTTAGCTTCTCAGCCATCCGCCAATAGCGTCCCTTGTATGAAATCAACTGGGCAAACCAACTGAGGAAGCATGTACAGGAAGTAAAAAGACACATTGTCCGCAGAACCCGTGAAGCAGCCAAAAATCCGCGTTATATATTTAGATATGCTTACATATAAAATCCGCGATAGAGTGAAGCCGCAAACGTCGAAGCACGATATAGCGAGGGATTACTGTACAACTAAAATGTAGTTATGAGGAATTCAAATTAAACTAATGTTTTTTGGCAGGTTTTTAAAATATTTCACAGTATTTCACAGTATTGGTGAATTTCTGTTGGCAAAGATTATATAGAGGGGATGTGATTTATAGCAGATTGCATTCCCTTCACTGCTGGCTAGAAACCTATGTACTATTTTTGGTTTAAACAGTGGTATAAATAACAAAAGGAAGTTGATCGAGTGACATAGTATTTCGGAAAAACTCGAAAGCTCAAGTTCAGAAAGTCGCTCAGTGCCCGAAATATAAAAGAAGTTGTCACATATCAAAGTCGCCATGAAAAGGCGAGTCATAGCCCACCATCTGAGTGTCATATGAAAGCTTATTAGGGTACAGAGAATAAAAAAGGCACACAGTGGGAAAAAAGCACGAAATGTCAACTTTAATCTCGAAATTTCCACGTTAAACATGTAGTTTCTCAAATCCCATCATAACTAAAGTAGCACGTTAAATGCTTTGTTTTGTATTTGATCTTCTATATGCTGTATGTGTGTGAATCACTATGTGCTTCTGGGCTTTCTCTTCCTCCGACAGGACACAGAATCTATTACATTCATAATATTACAGCTCTCTGAATAATTAAAATACTGAGGTGTATATGTGATATCATTTTCATGATGATAGAAGTTAAAGCATGTTATTAAACATGGGAACACGATGAAATACTTTATTGTAGTAGTACAGTCTTTTTCAAACATACTAACCCCCAATTCCTGTCCTTACTTTTCTTTCTCCAAATCCTCATTCGCCACACAATCAGCTCTGTAATAGACATTAAGCCATCTGTAAGCTTAGAATGTTAATTTTTCAAAACTTTTAAGGAACATTGAAATATCCTTGTAGTACATGTTTAATTATTCTATCCATCCATCCTTCCAGTGTCACGCCAGCACCGTGTCCTCACATGTTTAATTATTAACAATATTGATTATTTAAATGAAGTTAAAGTTTTATCTGTATAATATAAGAAACATATTTTGCTGCATTTCATCTTAAAAATGATATTGTCATCAAATCTAAATAGGCGCTTTATAAAGTGGCTCAGATTCTGCAAGTTTGCAGTGAGGTAATTGTACTTATAAGTACAAACAGTTCTACAAGGAGCACTTGATGGACTGATTGAGTGCATTTAGAGTTCTTGGGATGAAACTATTTCTGAACTGCAAGGTCCGTACAGGAAAGGCTTTGAAGCATTTGCCGTGTGAGAGCAGTTCAATAGACAGCATGGCTGAGGCAACGTATGCTTAATGCTGTATTCCTATAATTCTCTTTCCTATCAGCTACTGTAGATCTGTGATTCCCCACTCAGATATAGTGATATAAATACTCCAAGTGGTGCAGTGAAAGTAATATGGAAATGATGATCAGCTGTGGCAACCCCTAACGGGAGCAGCTGAAAGAAGAAAAAGAAGGTGCGGTGAGAGTAACAACACTAAAACAGCTATGGTATTTGGAATACTTTGGCTATTCCCTGGACCATTCTATTGTTACAGGCAGGACAGGATTAAGACCCTTAGATGCCCTAAGCACTAAATAATTTTGGTGCCCTCTTACACTAGTAATTCAAAATATTAAAACAATAACAAACTAGAAAATAAAATTTTATTTTATTATTGAAAATTTGAAATTAAACAAAACATACTTATAGTAAGAATGAAAATAATATTTATTTTTGTATGCTTCATTTTATTTTTATCTTCTCCTACTTTTTTTCCCTTGCAAACTCTTTGATTACTTTTTATATTTTGTGAAAATTTTGTTAATAAATCTTTATTAGTAAAAAAGTTATAAACAATTTTATTCAATAGTAATCAGCTGTACGATTTTCACTTTTACATAATGTACATGAATTTAAAAATATCCAAGAATAGAATTAAATAGACTTACCAGAATATTTTTTCCTCAAACTGGGATGATTTTTTGTTTTTGCTTAAAACAGAAAATAACACTTTCTATGCACTAGAAATTTATTTTAAGTTAAATAACAGATAATTCACGAAACACAACAATTATGTGATAATAATTTTTAATCATCTATTAACTATTATTGAAAAATATAAAAACATTGTTTTGAATCAAATTATTTTCACAATATTTTGACATAACATGGCGTTTAAGGGAATCACCATGAAACGGGAATTCCCCATCGTAGATGGCACTAGTATGCATAACGCACTGTGTAAGGCGCCATCTACGAACAGTGACGGCATAGGGAGGTACAGGGAGGCGTTATTCATTTTTCATAAAATTTTGAAAATGGCTATAAATTTGATTAATTTAATAATTTATGTGATAAATTCAACCATGAAAAATTTTTGTGGTGCCCCCTTTACCCTTGATGCCCTACATGTGCTTACTTTGCTTATATGGTTAATCCAGCACTGGTTACAGGTTAATTACAATCAGATGTCTTAAACTAATAAACAATATGCAGTTAGTTTCAGTGTATATGATAAAGCCGTGTCAGGGATGTGGATCTAAAAAAGAAAGGGTAACCACACAGGGACAGTAGCACTGCTTTGACGCTGGGTGCCGCCAGTTTGCAAGCGGAGGACTTATGTAAGCCAGGGTTGGAGCTACCATGAAATTGTGCGTGGCTTTACGTCAAGATTAGGATTTTATACATCGCAATTTGAGCGTGGAAACGTTCATACGCAACATTTTTGTGCATACTCAACATTTATACATGAGGCCTCTGGTGTGCAAATAAAAGCATAGTGTTTGGGATGATTTTTGGGAAAGGCCTGGATTTTTCAAAAGAGATGGTCTTCATCCTAACTGGAGGGGATCTTATGTATTATCCTAAAATATGGTAGCAAAACTGCCTGGCTGACTGATTAGAGCACCATCCAGGCCATAGTCATGTGATCTTAAATCACAGACTGTTGTTTATCCCACCTGTTACTATCCTGAAGCTCTTACCCATAATCCCTGTTGTGGGGCACCCAGTAAATTTAGTCTTGATGCAAACCTTAAATTACTTGATAACCAAAAAATAAGGTGTATAATTAGACCAAGGGATAAAACCAGACCCTCCACCAGGGGTATCTGTAATAGAAACTTACTTCAAATTAAACAAAAAATATGTCACCAGTTCAGAAAGAAGCATGCAGTTTTAAATGCTTCTTGTTGAACATTCGCTCCCTTAGCAGTAAAGGTGTTTTGGTAAATGGTATATTATATTAAGTAAAAAATCTGATCTGTGTCTTCTCACTGAAACCTGGCTTAGTAAATGTGACACTGTTCCCCTTGCTGTGGCGTCACCAGATGGATACTCGTTCCTTCATAAGTCCAGAGATTCTGGTCGAGGGGGAGGAATTGGAATAATTCATTGTAACAAAATGCAAACCACGTCTAAAAATTTAGGCAACTTTACATCCTTTGAGGTATTCATTTTAAATATTAAAACAGATTCCGACACAATCATAGTGCTAGTCTACAGACCACCAGGGCCATATTCATTGTTCGTGGCTGAATTTAGCAACCTTTTATCTGATTTGGCTATAACTTATGATCACATAATACTGATGGGGGATTTTAATGTACACATTGATGTGGAAACTGACACTTTTAGCAAATGTTTTACTTATTTGTTAAATTCAGTAGGATTTTGTCAGATTGTCAAAAGATCAACTCATAACCACACATTAGATTTAATTATAACTTACAAAGATGAAATTAAAAATTTAAATATTACTCCATTAAATGAAGTTATTTCCAATCACTACTTAATTACATTTGATTTAGTCCTGCCCTTACCAACACACTCACAGATTAAAACAAAGACAGTGCGACATCTAGATTGTAATTCTGCTTCAAAATGTATAGATACTTTGAGTAAGTCGAGTGTAATTGTGGAAAACGATCTAGATCAGTTAACATCAAATGTAAATGTGGAAATCAATTTAGATCAGCTAACATCACATTATAATGTGACCTTGAGAGATGCTCTGGACGCAGTGGCTCCCCTTAAAACAAAAGTGATCAAAGCACATAGAAACTCTCCCTGGTTTAATGAAAAAACCTGAGCTCCTAAATTAGAGTGTCGAAAACTGGAGCACAAATAGAGAACAACAATGCTACATGTCTTCCAAATTGCATGGACAGAGAGTGTTGAAAAATATAAAAAGCTCTCTTTAAAGCTTGCTCAGAATACTATTCTACAATAATTCATCCATCCATCCATCCATCCATCCTCTTCTGCTTATCCGAGGTCAGGTCGCAGGGGCAGCAGCTTGAGCAGAGAGGCCCAGACTTCCCTCTCCCCGGCCACTTCTTCTAGCTCTTCCGGGAGAATCTCAAGGCATTCCCAGGCCAGCCGGGAGACATAGTCTCTCCAGCGTGTCCTGGGTCTTCCGCGGGGCCTCCTCCCGGTTGGACGTGCCCGGAACACCTCACCAGGGAGGCATCCTGATCAGATGCCCAAGCCACCTCATCTGACTCCTCTCGATGCGGAGAAGCAGCGGCTCTACTCTAAGCCCCTCCTGGATGACTGAGCTTCTCATCCTATTTTTATGGGAAAGCCCAGACACCCTGCGGAGGAAACTCATTTCAGCCGCTTGTATTCACGATCTCGTTCTTTTGGTCACTACCCATAGCTCATGACCATAGGTGAGGTTAGGAACGTATATCGACTGGTAAATTGAGAGTTTTGCCTTACGGCTCAGCTCCTTTTTCACCACGACAGACCGATGCAGAGCCCGCATCACTACGGACGCCACACCGATCCGCCTGTCAATCTCACGCTCCATTCTTCCCTCACTCGTGAACAAGACCCCGAGATACTTGAACTTATCCACTTGGGGCAGGATCTCTCCCCCAACCCTGAGAGGGCACTCCACCCTTTTCCGGCTGAGGACCATAGTCTCGGATTTCAAGGTGCTGATTCCCATCCCAGCCACTACACACACAGCTGCAAACCGATTCAGAGAGAGCTAAAGATCACGGCCTGATGAAGCAAACAGGACAACATCATCTGCAAAAAGCAGTGACCCAATCCTGAGTCCACCAAACCAGACCCCCTCAAAACCCTCTTGCTGCGCCTAGGAATTCTGTCCATATAAGTTATGAACAGAATCTGTGACAAAGGGCAGCCCTGACGGAGTCCAACTCTCACTGGAAATGAGCTCGACATACTGCTGGCAATGCGGACCAAGCTCTGACACCAGTTGTACAGGGACCGAACAGCTCTTATCAGGGGGTCCGGTACCCCATACTCCCGGAGCACCACCCCACAGGATTCTGCGAGGGACACGGTCGAACGCCTTTTCCAAGTCCACAAAACACATGTATACTGATTGGGCAAACTCCCATGCACCCTCCAGGATTCTGCTAAGGTTGAAGAGCTGGTCCACTGTTCCGCAACCAGGACAAAAACCACACTGTTCCTCCAGAATCCGAGGTTCGACTATACGATGGACCCTCCTCTCCAGAACCCCCAAATAGACTTTTCCAGGGAGGCTGAGGAGTGTGATCCCTCTGTAGTTGGAACACACCCTCCATTCCCCCTTTTTAAAGAGGGGAACCACCACGCCGGTCTGCCAATCCAGAGGCACTGTCCCCGATGTCCATGTGATGTTGCAGAGACGTGTCAACCAAGACAGTCCTACAACATCCAGAGCCTTGAGGAACTCCGGGAGTATCTCATCCACCCCTGGGACCCTGCCACCAAGTAGTTTTTTGACTACCTCGGTTACTATGTCCCAGAGATGGGGGAGCCCACCTCGGAGTCCCCAGGCTCTGCTTCCTCATTGGAAGGCATGTTAGTGGGATTGAGGAGGTCTTCGAAGTACTCCCCCCACCGACCCACAACGTCCCGAGACAAGGTCAGCAGTGCACCATCCCCACCATATACGGTGTTGACACTGCACTGCTTTCCCCTCCTTAGATGCCTGACGGTGGACCAGAATCTCCTTGAAGCCGTCCGAAAGTCATTCTCCATGGCCTACCCAAACTCCTCCCATGCCCGAGTTTTTGCCTCAGCAACCACCGAAGCCGCATTCCGCTTGGCCTGTCAGTACCTATTAGCTGCCTCCAGAGTCCCACAGGACAAAAGGTTCTGGTAGGACTCCTTCTTCAGTTTGACGGCATCCCTCACCGCCGGTGTCCACCAACGGGCTCGGGGATTGCCGCCACGACAGGCACCGACCACCTTACGGCCACAGCTCCGGTCAGCCGCCTCAACAATAGAGGCACGGAACATGGCCCATTCGGACTCAATGTCCCCCACCTCCCTCGAAACGTGGTCGAAGTTCTGCCGGAGGTGGGAGTTGAAACTACTTCTGACAGGGGACTCTGCCAGACGTTCCCAGCAGACCCTCACAACACATTTGGGCCTACCAGGCCTTACCGGCATCTTCACCCACCATCGAAGCCAATTCACCACCAGGTGGTGATCAGTTGACAGCTCCGCCCCTCTCTTCACCCGAGTGTCCAAGACATATGGCCGCAAGTCCGACAACACGACCACAAAGTCGATCATTGAACTGAGGCCTAGGGTGTCCTGGTGCCAAGTGCACCTATGAACACCCTTATGCTTGAACATGGTGTTCGTTATGGATAATCCGTGACTAGCACAGAAGTCCAATAACAAAACACCACTCGGGTTCAGATCGGGGGGGCCATTCCTCCCAATCATGCCCTTCCAGGTCTCACTGTCATTGCCCACGTGAGCACTGAAGTCTCCCAGCAGAACGAGGGAGTCCCCAGAAGGTACGCCCTCTAGCACCCCCTCCAGAGACTCCAAAAAGGGTGGATACTCCAAACTGCTGTTCGGCATATATGCACAAACAACAGTCAGGACCCTTCCCCCACCCGAAGGCGGAGGGAGGCCACCCTGTCATCCACCTGGGTAAACCCCAATGCACAGGCTCCAAGTCAGGGGGCAATAAGTATGCCCACACCTGCTCGCCGCCTCTCACCGGGGGCAACTCCAGAGTGGTAGAAAGTCCAGCCCCTCTCAAGGAGATTGGTTCCAGAGTCCAAGCTGTGCGTCGAGGTGAGTCTGACTATATCTAGCCGGAACCTTTCGACCTCGCGCACTAGCTCAGGCTCCTTCCCCTTCAGAGAGGTGACATTCCACGTCCCAAGAGCCAGTTTCTGTAGCCGAGGATCAGACCGCCAAGGCCTGGCTCCAAAGGGGGGCCCTGGTGACATGTGTCCGGGCAAGGGAAAACGTTGTCCAGAGTTTTTGCTCTTCATTGGAGGTTTGTTGAACCGCTCTTTGTCTCATCCCTCACCTAGGACCAGTTTGCCTTGGGTGGCCCTACCAGGGGCATAAAGCCCCGGACAACATAGCTCCTAGGATCATTGGGACACACAAACGATAAGGTGATGGTTCAAGGAGGGGGCATTTAAGTCTAAAAGAAAAAAAATGGTCTTATATACTGATATCCACAACCTGCCACATGTCAACTTTTACTCCTTTTGAAATCACTAAATCCAGCATGTTTGCATGGGCTGGCTAATGTGAAGGCTAACATCAAAGGATTTGTAGTAAGTTCATGAATTCTCTTGCTTTTGGGTTACATTGGTTATCCACATGAAAATTATTGTAAATTACCTACAATTAAGAACCTGTCAAATCTGAGAATTCCTCAAAAAGAACACATTATATTTTGTCTATAAATGTTCAATACAAGCAACTGTGGCACTCCTTTAATAACCATAGTAAGATACCCAAAAGACACAAAAGTCCCAAAACCGCCATCTTTCATAGTGTTGCTTGAAACAGTAATTAATATGTGTTTATGCAGCTTTCTGCTGATTTTTTTTTATTTAATCTGTAATCTGCTGTCCTAATGCGGTTCACATTGATAGGTGAAATGGCAATTAAATTGTTCATACAGCTTTGTCCAGTTTTTTAGTTATACTATGGTTTGTTATTATAGTGCTAATACAGTGCAGATCTAAATGTGAACTCACTACAGGATTATTACATCCTAACATGGCATTATAAAAATCATTAGGACAAAAATTACATAGTCAAGAAAGACAGGCTACCTTCAAGATATTGTAGGAGAAGACCTGGGCGTCAAATGTATTTGGATGTAAAAAGATGAGATATGCCATGTCATTTTCTAACCCACTTAGTCCTGAACAGAGTTGTGGGGAGTGATGGAGCCTATGTCAGCCAGCATAAAGTGAAAAGCTAGGAAAAATTCTGGACAGGCATGCATTCCATGGCTTGGCAAACACACACAGCAACTATATGCTAAGGCGACTTCAGAATCACCAATGCACCTAACGTACATGTCTTTGGACTGTGGGAGGAAACCGGAGCACCCGGAGGAAACCCACGCAGACATGGGGAGAACATGCAAACTCCACGCAGGGAGGACCCGGGAAGCAAACCCGGGTCTCCTAACTGCAAGGCAGCAGCGCTAACCACGGCGCCACCGTGCCGCCCTATATAAAGTATATCACAAAAAGCTGACACAAGAGTCTTAAAAAAAAGTCTTAAAAAGGTTTGGGGCAGTCACCCATATAATAGTCCCTGGCTGCAAATGGGTAAATTGCTAGCACTGATGTGATCTGAATGGAGTCCAAAAAAGAACTGATTAGGTTAGTCAAATATGGTGGCTTTAAAGGCCAGAAAAGGAAGTGAAGGCGGAAGGGTCCTGTTCCATAGGTCCGGACCCGGACGTGACGTTATCAAAAGGGCTGGAACAGGAAGTCTTTTCGGTCATTGGTTCTTCACCAGAAGTGACATTTTCCAAGGGTCCGGAACCGGAAGTGAGGTCATTAGGGCCAGGAGGAATTTCCCGTGAACAGTCTGCAGGAGAGTGAGAATAAAGATCAGTGCACTCCGCCACCCCCTAGTCTGGCGTGAAATTACTCTCATTTACACCCTTTAGCTGCCTCCCATGTGCATGTGTGTGACAATACATATATATAATATATATATATATAATGAAGAAAAGAGACCAGAGAGACAGATTAAGGGTTGGGGAACCATCCCCATATACTGATGATGAACCAAAGTAAGCTACTGTCTTGTACAGCACAGTTAAAGTTGCAATATACATTCGACAAACATGTTGGAAAGAACCAGAAATTGGTGCAGGGAGGAGATGACGTGAACAGAGGGTGACGGAGGTGATGTCATCGAAGGGCGCCCAGAGGAGAAGTCATCTAGGAGGGATCGTCAGATTGCAGAAGTTCTTCTTATGACGGGATCGGGTTTTGGCATAAATTTCACCTACTGGGATTCGTTTGGTCTTTGGTTTTTGTGATGAAAAAAAGAGAGAAGCATTAATATGCCATCTTAGATCCCCGTCCGGTGAGTTTTTGCGCTCTGTTGGTCCTTCTGGCTGTCCCCTAATTGCATGTGTGTGACATGACCCGCCCCCCCCTCCCCCAGACCAGACCCGTCGGGTTGGGCAACCTGAACTGAGAGGTCAAATGCCCAAAAGAGAGCATTGGTGTTAGCCTGCAGAGTACCCTTATGATAAATAACAGTGAACCTGTATGGTTGCAGATCCAAAAACCACCTGAGGATTTGACTCTTTATGCAAAGCCATCCACTGGAGTGCAATATAGTCTGTAACCATGGTGAACTCTCAACCCAACAGGTAGTATTCCAGTTGGATCACTGTCTATTTAATCGCCAGGGCCTTTTGTTCTACTGCCACATACCTGGTCTCCCAGCCAAGCAGTTTCCGCTCAGGTACATTATGAGGTGATTTGGCTCATCATGGCTTTCAAACGTGTCAGAAGCATCGGTCTGGAGAATAAACAGAGAAGAGAAATTGGTGTTTTCAGAATAGGTGCCGAAGTAAGGACCATTTTTAAGTTATCAAATGCATGTTCCATGTTTTCATCTCATACCACATTGAAAGGGGCCCTCTTCTTTGTGAGGTCAGTCAAGGGTGCAGCTCTATCCGAAAAATTAGGTACAAACTGGCAGTAGTAACTTGCTAAGAAGAGAAAAATCTTGTACCTGCCGCTTGGTTATCAGATGGAGCCAATTCAAAATGGCTTCAATTTTGTGAGCACTGTGGTTTAACCGAGCCCACTAGGTAGCCCAAGTATTTAGCCAGAATAAACAACAATGTTGTCTAGATAGGCGGCACAGTAGGCATTGTGGGGCTTTAGCCATCTGTTTATCAGACGCTGGAAGGTCGCCACTGTCCCATGTAATCCAAATGGGTGGACTTTGTGCTGGCAGTGTTTTCTCTTTTGCGGAATCCTGTAAGGGAATTTGTCAGTATGCCCCTGTCATGTCTAAAGAAGTCAAGTACTGAACATTTCCTAGCCTTGCAAGGAGTTCACCTTCTCGGGGCATCAGGTACGTTTCAAACTTGGAGATCTGATTGTGGCGTCGGAAGTCATTACAGAACCTCCATGAGCCGTCCAGTTTTGAGACTAGGACAATTGGACTGGACCAGGGTGTATGGCTTTCTTCAATTATACCATAGTCAACCATAACTAAAATGTATTTGTGTCCTCTCGCTGAGGGCTCCAGGGGACCAACGAGATCAATGACGATTCTCTCAAAGGGAATATCAATCAAGGGAAAAGGAATCGGAACACAGTCCCTATGGGGTATCTGGCGGAGTTGGCATTCCAGGTAGGAGTAACAAAATCGCCGGACTTCCTCATTTATTCCAGGAAAAAAGAATCAGAGTTTGATCCTCTCCAAAGTTATTTCGGCTCCTAGGTGGGCACCTAAGAGGTGGGCATATGCTAGTTCACAGACCTCCCACCAGTAGGTTCGCGCAACTAGCAATAGCGTCCGTACTTCACCCTCATGTTCCACTACCTGATACAGCAGATCATTATGAAGTACAAAGTAGGGTCCTTGTGGTATAGGATTAAGGGTGGGTTGACCATCAATGGAAACTATTGCATTTCTGGCAAACTTAAGGGAATCATTATTCCACTGTTCATGTTTAAAAGACATGGGCATAGACCTGAATTGAAAGTCTAACGCTGACAAAGGGTCCGTACTGACCTCAATGGGCGGAGTATCGACTCTCATATTATCTCCCGGGGTCACATCTGGGTCTTCAAAAACTGTTGCAGTAGGATAAAACGGTGAGCAACAATAGAAATGTTACTCCTAGAATCAGGTATTGCCACCACCTTTTGCCCATTTACTAATAACACTCCTGTATAAGGGACGGATAAGGGATTAGACAAGCGCACAATACCTCTCTCCCTTCACTCAGGTACAATCCATTGACTTGGCTGTGAGAGGGCAGGCGGTGATGATGTGCCCCAGCTCCCCACACTTAAAACAGTGGGGAAGACTGGGGACCTTTTTCTTTAGTTTAGTCGGAGGCTCTGAAGCGCGATGGGAGGGCTCAGGGGTAGTGATACGTATGTGCCTGGTTCAGTGAGTAGGCCATTCCAACCCCCCCGATCGGTTGATCGGCAGGTGACATTCGACCATCTCTAAAAGGGCATTCATGTTGTTATATGGATGCTTTCGGACCTGCTGGATGAGGTAATTAGGCATGGCATTAACAAAGGTTTCACAGGTGAGTTATTCTAACATCTGCCTCGAGTTATTTACGTCGAGCTGTAGCCATCGGCTGAGCTTGCCCCAGATTTCAAACGCTTGGGCCCTCACTGGTCGGTCCGGATCAAATTTCCAATGCCGCCACTCCCTCACCTGCTGGCCCGATATGATGCCATAGCGTTGACATATCTCAGAGACTTAGACTGTCATACTCAGTAGTCTCCTTCTCAGGGAGATTGTAATAGGCCCGCTGCACATTTCCATTAAGGTATGGCACAAGTATGTGGGTCCATTCCGTCCTCGGCCAGTGGTTTTGCGAAGCCACTCTCTCAAAAGTGAGGAGTTACAATTCAATGTCGTCAGATTCTGACAGAGGTACTAAGGGGGTTGGGGGAGGCTGTATAATGAGGACACGGGACTCGGAGTCGCAACCTTAGAAAAACATTTATTCAACAAGAAGCAGGAAGTTCCCTACCTTTCCACATCCTGGGCATACCGCAAAGCATCATGGGAATAGTAGTCCTATTACTACATCTCCTCCTTTTAGCTTTAGTTGTTCTTTTTTTTTTCTTTCTTTCACAACAACACATAATGAACACTTTTTTTTTTTCTTTCTTTCACACAGCAAAACATATGCAACCACTTAGATTTAGAACACTTGTGCGATGTTATTTTCTCTGATAGTTCACAAATCCATTCTGTCAGGCGCTTTCACCATTCGACCAGACCTAGTAATAGTTCCTGTGGGTCGAAGATGGCTTCTATTTCGCCTGAAAGTACCCCTATCTGTTTCTACCACATATGATCTGGGAGTACTGGCAGACCTGACAACTGCACCACTAGTTCCTTCTGTAGTGATCCAAACCTTCTGTCCAGGTGTGAGTTGTGACAGAGGTCTGGACCTGTGTCTCCTGTTGTAATATTTTGCCTGCTGACGCCGTCCCTCTTCATCCTTCTTTCGAAAAGCAAGCAGGTCCGGCCACTGAGGATCCATTTTAGCTGTTGGTTGGGGTAGGGACGTACGCAGGTTTCTCCCCATTAGCAGTTGGGCTGGCGAGAACCCATGCTCCAGAGGAGTAACTCTGTATGCCAGTAGTGCTCTGCTATGATCAGGATCCTTCTTCCACAAGTCCTTTATAGTCCGCACTGCACGTTCGGCCTCCCCGTTGGCTTGGGGATAACGTGGGCTGCTGGTGACATGTGTGAACTGATACTCCTCTGCAAACATTTTGAATAGCTCTGAGGAAAACTGTGGCCCGTTATCAGAAACAACAGTCTCTGCGGTAACATGTCTTGCAAAGATCTCCTTGATAGCTTTAACGGTGTCTTCAGCCGAAGTGCACTTAAGCTCAACTGCCTCAATATATCTTGAGAAAAAGTCTATTAAGAGAAGGTATTGTCTCTTAGACCATTCAAAAAGATCCATACCGACCTTTTGCCATGGGCGGTCTGGGACCTGAGTTGGTATCAGTGGTTCGTGAGACTGTACCCTGTGTTTTTCACATATCTCGCAGCTATTATCCACCATGCGACCAGTCTCTGTGGAGATGCCTGGCCACCACACAGACTCTCGAGCTCTGGCTCTGCACTTGGAAATCCCCTGATGGCCTTCATGCAGACGCTCTAGAATGTTTGCTCTGAGGATATGTGGTATTACCAATCTCTGTCCTTTCATCAGAAGATCGTTTGCAAGATGAAAGTCCATTCTATGCTGCCAAAAGGGCTTAATGTCTGGGTCTAGCTGGCATTTCTCTGACCATCCAGTGGAACAGTGCTCAATCACTTTTCTACACACATAATCTTCTTTTTGTGCCTTCTTTACAGTCTCCAGCTTCCTGTCTGAGGCTGGGAGACCGATCACCAGACTGTCAACAAAAACTTCCACCTCTTTTTCAAACTGCAGCTCACCTGCAGAGGGCGGACCAGGTAGCGGTGCTCTAGACAGGGCATCAGCTGTGACGAGGTTCTTTCCTGGCACATGAATGATGTTAAAGGTAAAGCGTAGCAGTCTTAAATGAAACCTCAAGACCCTCGGAGGAAGATCGTCCAAGCTCCAAATGCTGATCAGAGGGACCAGAGGTTTATGGTCTGTCATTAAAGTGAAATGTAGACCCATTAAGTATGATGACAGTCTTTCACATGCCCATGTGACAGCTAACGCCTCCTTTTCAATTTGGGCGTAGCGCCTCTCGGTGTCTGTTAGTCCTCTTGAAATGTATGTAATGGGTCGCCATGAACCATCTTGCTGCTTTTGTGTAAGAACAGCTCCAATCCCATATGACGATGCGTCCGCTGCAAGTACTTCTGGAGAGCTTAGTATCCCTTTCAGTCCTTTAAAAGCTGTTTTTTGGGGCTCTGCCCAACTTCATTCATTTCTCTCCTTTTGCAGATCCTTTAATGGCATTGTTATTGTGGCGAGCTGTGGCACAAACTTTGCAAGGTAGTTGGCCATGCCCATGAGACGTTGCACATCTGCCACACATGTGGGTTGTGGCAGCTGTTGTATCGCCTTGTGACCCACAAACATGATTTCAGTCTTGGCAAACTCACATTTTTCATTTAAAGTGAGTCCTTCTTTTTGAAACTTTTGGAGCACACAGTGAAGTCTTTGGTCATGTTCTTGTTTGTCCCTGCCATAGACAAGCACATCATCGGCATGGCAGATGACTCCCTCAAAGCCCTCGATCATTTGAGACATCCTCCTCTGAAAATGCTCTGGCGCCGATGATATTCCAAATGGGAGGCGGTTGAAATGATATCTCCCAAAAGGAGTGATGAAAGTTGTGAGGGGCCTTAACTGTGGAGTAAGAGGGATTTGCCAAAATCCAGATCGAGCATCAAGTTTTGTAAACACCCTAGCATCTTTCAACATCGCTAGTGTTTGATCTACTGCTGGAAGGATATGACGTTCTCTTTTTACTACTGCGTTTAAAGGTGTGAGATCTACACATATCCTAGGTGGCTTCCCACCTAGTTTGGGGATGACTACCATGCCTGAACACCATGCTGTTGGCTCAGTAACCTTAGAAATAACTCCCATTCCTTCCATTCTATGTAGCTCTGCACGCACTGCATCTCTGAGGGGGAGGGGGACCCTTCTGGGGGCAGACAGACCCACCAGTGTAGCTCCCTGTTCTAGCCGAATGTGGTAAGACTCTTGTAGCTTGCCTAAACCCTGAAAAACATCTGGATAAGCAGCTCTGAAATCTACATCAGACTTCATAACTGTGTGTACTCTGTACACCAAACCCAAAGCTTCACATGTTGGTCTGCTTAATAGTGGCTGAACTAGCCCTGAAACCAGGTAAATATCCTCTGATGTACTGCGGCCTTTTGCTATTATTTGTGCTTTATAGCAGTCCTTCACGTTAAGTGGGTATCATCCAGGCCCTAAAAGAGTCTTTTGGGGTTTCTGCAGTGCTCCATCTCGTTCTGGTATGTACCACTTCTCAGGAATGGACGTAACGTCTGCCCCAGTGTCTAACTTAAACTCAACATTTTCCCCATTCATTAGGACTTTTTCTACCCATGATTTGGATCTCTCAGTCCCTACTTCTCCCAAAAACACAAAATCTTCGCTGTTATCTTGACATTCTACAACCTCACGTAAGCCTGCAGCTTCACTATTGCGACAAACTACGGCAAAATGTCCCTTTTTATGACACTTACAACATTCAACGTCTCTAGTGGGACAGTCTTTCCATGAGTGTGTATTTTTATGCCCACAGCGGCCACACACTTTAACACTCAGCTTGTCTGGTCCTTGCCTTTTCTTTGTCTGTTGCCACATTTGTGGCTTTGCTTTCTTCATGTTTGTCCGTATGGCGTCCATGTTGGAAGTTTTTTCCTCTTGTACACTGCTGAGCAATATTGTTTGTTGTGTTCTCACAGTTTCGCTCTGTCTGACCTTAAGTATGGCTTTAGAAAGTGTTAAATCTGAGTCCAGTTGTAGCTGTTCTGACAACTTTTTGTCTTTAATGCCAACCACAATTCTATCTCTTATAAGTTCCTCCTTAAGCACTCCAAAACCACAGTTCTCTGACAACTTATGTACAGCTGTGATGAAGGACTCTGCACTCTCCCCTTCTTGTTGCCGTCTTGAGTTAAACTGTGCTCTTTCAAAAATAACATTGTGTTTTCCCACATAATGCTGTTCAAATGCTGATTTAACAGAGTCATATTTCTTTTTATCTGCATCAGACAGAGGTAAAACCGCCAAAACATCATCAGCTACGTCTCCCATGGCATATAAGAGCGAATTCACATGATATTCCTCCGTTTTTTCATTGAGAGCTGTTGCAATTCTGAACCTTTCGAATCGTCTGATCCACTTCGGCCAGTCTGTGGGACAGGAAAAGTCGAACGGCTCTGGGGGAGTTATTTGCACAGTTGTCGCCATCCTGGTTGGTAAATCCCTGTTGCCCTCACGTTCAGGATCCAAACTTTCAGATGCGTCCTCCTGCTGCACATCTCCCTCCGCCTGCCTGTGCCTCGCAGCGACTCTCACTCACACCAGCTGACTCCTCCTGACACAGCCATGCACACAGCCTCTCATCTGTCCTGCAACGGTAATAACAACATCTTCCGAACTTTTAAAACAGACTGGAGACTTACAGTTCGTAGCTTCTGACACCATGTATAATGAGGACGCGGGACTCGGAGTCACAACCTTAGAAAAACGTTTATTCAACAAGAAGCAGGAAGTTCCCTACCTTCCCACATCCTGGGCATACCACAAAGCATCATGGGAATAGTAGTCCTATTACTACAGAGGCCACACAGCTTCGACTGTACCACCTCCTTAACCGCGAGCTGCTCCTCTGTGTTGGCGAGTTTGGTTCAGTTTTCCACCACCTCAAGCTTCAGGGTCTTGAGGTCCGTCATGATTGTACCCAGTACAGTATTCAGGGCCTGTTCTTCGGTCATTTTGCAAACAGTAAATCCTGCTGACTATGCCAATCTGTGAAGAAAAGAGACCAGAGAGACAGATTATGGGTTGGGTTATATACTATTAAAAAAACTAAAAATATGTCTGCCTAGAATAGCTGGCTCTAGGTAGCATTACGAGTCCACTTACTTTGATTAACATTTCTAGGTGGTTTAGGCATCAGCTGTGCATCTGGTTCTTTCATCTGGTGTGTCTCTTTAAGAAAGTCTAATCACTTCCCACAAGAACAGCAAAAGCGGGCCAACTGACTAACATGGTTTCCACAAAATTCCATCATTACTCCATTCATTGTCTTCTTACAAAACAGTTTGATAGACACAAAAGGTCAGCAACAAGCACTTCCTGTATATTGAGCTTACCCTTTCCATTTGATTTGCCACTTGTAAATTTGCTTTGGGAGTTATCTTTACTGTTGTAATTTTTTTTTTTGAAATATGAACTTATCTTTACTGTTGTCATTTTTTTCTGAAATGTAAACTTGCCTTTATT
Organism: Polypterus bichir lapradei; assembly: GCA_026402145.1. Classification (NCBI taxonomy): domain Eukaryota; kingdom Metazoa; phylum Chordata; class Cladistia; order Polypteriformes; family Polypteridae; genus Polypterus; species Polypterus bichir. Next base: position 8,249,995 of record JANRMT010062848.1, read on the forward strand.
GTTGTAATTTTGTTTTCTGAAATATTAATTTGATTTGCCCTTGTCGGCTCTAGTATTCTCATTTGCTTGCTTCTTTGGTTTCTTTCATAGTTGCCATGGGTTTGAGAAAGAATACAGCTTCTCATGGACAACTGCTTTGAAGACTCTGGTTCGGATGGTCTGCATTCCAATTCTGGTTTCTCCTGTCACACATGTATGCATGGGAGACAGCTTAAGGGCTTTGGTGATGGTAATTGTTGACCGGACCAGGGGTTGGCACTGTGTACTCATGCCTTCTCTTCTCCTCCCTATGCAGAATGGAAGATTGACAGCCACTCCATCAATGATATCATTCTGTGTCCATCAGCCTGGACCGTCCCCTTTCCTGCCACTTAAACTCATAACCTAGAAATTGGCCATTTTGTTTCAGTTCAGAATTCCAATAAAGTCTGAAAAGACTACTCTGAATTTACTGTATATTTTCTTTGCTTTTGCAAATCAAATTATTAGGTATTTGACCACTAGCTCTAAAAGACATTTGACACCTGGAAGCCTTAAAGCCAATATACATTGTGTGCACAATTATTAAGCAAGTTGTATATTTGAGGATTCATCTTAATATGGAACAAATACAGTGCTATCAGTCAACCCAAAATGTTAATACACCTGTAACTTGAATGTTTTACAAAGGAAATGTGAGTGTGAACATTCTCAGGGGAATACATACAGTATGTGTGCACAATTATTTGGCAACTATTAGTGTGCAAAATTATTATGCAACTAAAGGAAAAACAAAATTTTTCCCATCTCACTTGCTTGTTTTCATCTGTTAAAGTGAGAATAATAAACAACTCAAAATTTACAAATAAACATTTCTGACATTTAAAAAAAAAAAAATCAGCGACCAATATAGCCACCCTTCTTTTCAATAACAGTCATAAGCCTTTCAATTCATGGAGTCTGTCAGTTTCTTGATCTGTTGACAACGTTTTGTGCAGCAGCAACCACAGCCTCACCCAGACACTGTTCAGAGAGGTGTTCTCTTTTCCTTTCCCGTTAATCTGCTGTTTAAGAAGGGTTTTAGGTCAGGTGAGGAAAGGGGTCATGTCATTTTTCTTTTATTTTTAAGGCTCATCTTTAATAATACCAGACCATACCAATACCCCACCCCTAATCTTACTGGTGTCTGAGTCAAAGTGGAGGAGAGTGTAGTAAAGACATTTACAGTTTGTTTGTCCTTCTCCACTTTAAGCTCATCAGGAAGTACACAAACCACAGCTGTTAATGGATTAGGAGGGATTGTGACACCAAGCCTGTCAGAAAGGCATTTAAAGATTTTGGTCCAAAATGATGTTAATTTGGTGCACGCCCAAAACATGTGACCTAGTGAGGCTGGAACTTGATTACAACATTCGCAGGTTGGATCTTGCCCTGAAAACATTTTGGACAATTTTAAGTGAGACAGATGTGCTCAATATATAATTGTGAGTTGAATAATTGTATGCTTTGTGCATATGGAGCTTGAGTGGATTCTCTGCATTACTACTTTCCACTCCTTTTCTGATATGTTGAGTGAGAGATCCTTTTCCCACTGTTCTCTTGGATCTTTGAAAGGGAGGGATTGTAAAATGGTTTTATATATTACAGAAATGTTGTCTGAGTCCTCGAGACTGATCAATATTTTTTCCGGCATAGAGGGAGATGAGGAAAATGGGGCAGGTTCTGTTTAACGAAGTTTCTGATTTGAAGGTAGTAAAAGAAATGAGTTGCTGCAAAGTTAAATTTGGAAAGTAATTGATCATAGGATGCAAAGACATTGTCTATGTACAGATCTCTAAGTGATTTAATCCCAAATGTTTTCCAGACATTAAAAACTGCATATGTTTCAGAGGGTGGAAAAAGGTGGTTCTCATGCAAAAGTGCCACAGATAAAAGCTTCTTTATCTTAAAATGCTTTCTACATTGGTTCCATATTCTGAGTGAGTGAAGCACAATTGAGTTGTTATTATATTGGCGATAACTTGCATTTATTGGGATACAAAGCAAAGAATATAAAGATGTACTGCAGGATTTTATTTCTGTGTATGTTCATCTATTTGTGTCCACGTCCAGGTTTTTATAGCTTGTATATTTGCTGCCCAGTAATAAAATTGAAAGTTAGGTATACCCATGCCACCTTCTGCCTTAGGTCTTTGTAAGATTGCTCTTTGGATACGTGGGTGTTTTGAATTCCAAATAAATGAGGTTATGGTTGAATCTAATTTCTTAAAAAATGATTTATTGATGTATATTGGAATGTTTTGAAATAAAAAGAGAAGCTTAGGAAGGATATTTTTCTTAACAATGTTAATTCTTCCAGCTAAAGTCAGATAAAGGGTTGACTATCTATGCAAGTCTTGTTTAATTTTTTCCATCCAGACAGCAAAATTTTGTTGATAGAGAGCTTTATGTCTACTAGTAATATTTACCCCTAGATAATTAAAATGATCTGCAATGATAAAAGGGAAGCTATCCAATCTAACTTTGTGTGCTTTAGAATTCACTGGAAAGAGCACACTTTTAGTCAAATTAATTCTGAGACTAGAAATCTTTTGAAATTCTGTAAGTGCTGTTAAGACTGCAGGCACAGTATTTTGTGGGTCTGCGTATAGAGAAATTTTCTGTTCAAGTTCTTCTCTGATAATCCCCTTTATCTCATAAGCATTTCAACAGTGAACTGCCAGAGGCTCAATGGCGATTGCAAGAAGCAGTGGTGACAAGGGCCATCCTTGTCTAGTACCACATTCTAATTTAAAGTAGTCTGAACTAATGTTGTTAATACAAACTGAAGCTTCTGGATTGGTATACAGTAGTTTGATCCATGCACAAATGTATGGGCCAAACTCAAGTTTCTCCAGTGAAAAGGTAGTTTCATTCAACCATATCAAATGCTTTTTCTACATCCAACGATAATAATATCTCTGGGGTCTTTGACTTTACGGGTGAATGTATTACATTAAACAGGCGTCGAATATTGGAAGCTAAGTGTCGGCCTTTAATAAATCCTGTTTGATCCTGTGATATTACCAAAGTCAGCACTTTTTCCATCCTACTAGCTAGGACTTTGGAGAGTATCTTAACATCATTATTCAGAAGTGAAATTGGTCTGTATGATGCACATTGTAATAAGTCCTTATTTTGTTTAGGAAAGACGGTGATTAATGCTTGGCAAAAAGTTTGAGGTAAAATCTTATTGTGTTGAGCTTCTGTAAATGTTGCTAATAAGAGGAGAGTTAGCTGAGTAGAGAATTTCTTATAAAATTCAGCAGGGTAGCCATCAGGGCCTGCTGCTTTCCCACTCTAAAGTGACTTTATAGCATCTAGTAATTCTGATAGCAGCAGAGGTTTATCCAGTTCCTCTGCACTGAGAGTATCTATTTGTGGTATCTGTAATGCATCCAGAAATGCATTAGATTGTGTCTTGTCTTCTTTAAACTCAGTAGAATATAAGGATTTATAGTAGTCTCTAAATGTGTGCATTATATTTTTATGGTCAATGATTTTGTCTCCGTTTGTGTTGGTGATTGCTGGGATTGCATTGCGAACTTCTTGCTTATGGATTTGTTGAGCTAAGATCTTATTAGCTTTCTCTCCATGTTCATAGTAATGATGTCTTGATTTAGAAATTAGTTGTTCTGTTTCTTTAGTTGTCAAAAGGTTGAGTTCTGAATGTAGAGTCTGCTTTTTCCTATGAAGAGCCTCACTTGGACACCTGGAATATTCTTGGTCTATTCTAGTAATTTCGTTGATTAGCTCTGATACCTTCTTGGTTTCCAATTTATTTATGCGGGAAAGATATGAAATAATCTGTCCTCTTAAGAAGGTCTTCAGGGTTTCCCAGAGTATTCCCGCAGAGACTTCTGAGGATGTATTTGTCTCTAGCAAATTTGTTTGGATATAAATACTGTACAGTTTTCATCTGCTAATAAAAGTGGGTTAAGACACCATCTGCAAGATGAGTATGTGGGGCATAATGATTTTGCTCCAAGATCAAAGAGGCATGGTCAGAAATAACAATAGCGTCGTACTTGCAAGATTTAATCGTAGGCAAGAAATTGCTATCTACAAAGAAACAATCAATTCTTGAGTAGCAATGATGCACTGGTGAGTAGAAGGAATATGCTCTTGAGTTTGGGTTTAGAAATCACCAGGGGCCTCATGTATAACGCCGTGCGTAGAATTCACACTATAACATGGCGTAAGCACAAAAGCCGAAATGTGCTTACGCACAGAAAAATCCAGATGTAGGAATCTGTGCGTACTCCAACTTCCACGTTCTTCCGCTACATAAATCCCGGTCAGCGTGAAAAGTAATGCTCTTGCACGTGCCTTATGTCCCGCCCCAACTTCTCCCAGAATTACGCCTCTTTGAATATACAAATCAATATAAATCACCCTTAAGCTTAGCCTTCTATGAAAAGACAATGGGAAATCCACGGAGGAAAATATAAGAATTTCAGCGAATACCAAGTGGAGGCAAAGGAAAAACATACTATTTGTTTAATTAAACCGTGGTATAATCAACAAAAGTAAGTTGATCGAGTGACATAGCGTGTTGGGGAAATTTGAAAGCTCATATATCAGTCGCCGTGAAAAGGCAAGTCGCAGCCCACCGTCTGAGTGTCATATGAAAGCTTATTAGAATACAGAGAAAAAAAAGGCACACAGTGGGGAAAAAAGCACGAAATGTCAACTTCAATCTCGAAATTTCCACTTTAATCATGTAGTTTATTTTGTCATTAAAGTAGAACATCATAAACGTCATCTTAAAATCGTTTAATTAACCAATTTCTCAAATCACATCGTAATTAAAGTAGCACGTTAAATGCTTTGTTTTGTATGTGATCTTCTATGTGCTCTATGTGTGTGAATCACTACTTGCTTCTTAAACCAGCTCTCTTCCTTCGACTAGACACAGAATCCATTACATTCATGATATTACAGCTCTCTGAATAACTAAAATACTGAGATGTATACATGATATCATTTTCATGATGATAGCAGTACTCATGGGCGGCTCTAAGCTTGTAGCAGCCCTAAGCAGAGAAAGAATCGGTGGCTCCTTCGCCTGCCAAAGTCAATATGGTATCTTATGCACGGTGGATGGCCACGTCTGTTGCGGACACTGCATAGCCGCCTCGTGCTCATGACAGAAGCATTTAACTTTTGTCGAAATTTTTAGCTGTGTCGTTATTTTCTCTTTCTGTTTTATATTCAATATATATTGGCGTAGCTGCCCCTGCAGTCCCTACTTTTCTTTCTCCAAGTAACCAATCGCCACACAATCAGCTCTGTAATAGATGTTAAGCCATCTGTAAGCTTAGAGCACCGATTCTTCAAAATGTTTAAGGAACATTGAACTATCTTCGTAGTACATGTTTAATTGTTCTATCCTTCACGCCAGTCCCAGTGAAGAATATAGATTATGTAAATGAAGTTAAAGTTTTACCTGTATAATATAATAAACATATTTTGCTGCATTTCATCTTAAAAATGATGTCGTCATCATATGTAAATACGCGCTTTATAAAGTGGCTCAGGTTGTGTAATATTATAACTGTAGTGCAAGTTTACAGTGGGGTGATTGTACTTATAAGTACAGATAGTTCTACAAGGCGCAATTGATTGAGTGCGTTTATAGTTCTTGGGATTAAACTATTTCTGAACCGCGAAGTCCGTACAGGAAAGGCTTTGAAACGTTTTGCCGTGGCTGAGGTAGCGTGTGCCTGATGCTGTATACCGATAATTCTCTTTCCGATCAGCTGCTGCTGTGATTCACACTCAGATACAGTGATATAAATACTCCGAGTGGTGCAGTGAGAGTAATTTGGAAAAAGATGATCCACTGTGGCAACCCTTAAAAGGAGCAGCTGAAAGAAGAAAAAGAAGAAGAAGGTGCAGTGAGAGTAACAACGCTAAAGCAGTTATGGTATTTGGAATTCTATGGGTATTCCCTGGACCATTATATTGTTACAAATTAATTACAATCAGATGCATTACACTAATAAACAATATGCGGTTAGTTTCAGTGTATTTATAAAGGATTAACCACACAGGAACAGTAGCATTGCTTTGACGCTGGGTGCCGCCAGTCTGCAAAACCGAGCGGTGAACTTGCGTACGACAAGGTATGAGGTACCGTGGAAAGGTGCGTGGCTTTACGCCAAGTGTAGGTTTTATACATCACGATTTGAACGTGGAAAAGTTCTTACGCAACATTTCTGTGCGTACGCACCGTTTATACATGAGGCCCCAGGGGTCTGATAAGTTGTGATCAGTTCAAACTGTGTAATTGTCTTTGCAATGTTAGATGTCCTCACACCTGTGACAGAAGACCTATCTAGGTGTGGATTTAAAACACAATTAAAGTCCCCAGCCATTATAATTTTATGAGTATTCACATTGGGAATGGATGAAAATACATTTTGCATGAATTCCCTATCATCCACATTGGGTGCATAAACATTTATCAAAATCATTTTACAGTTAAATAATTTACCCATGTCAATCACATATCTCCCTTCAGGATCAGATATTGCATCTGACACTACAAATGAGACTCTTCTATGAGAATTCCCACACCTCTAATTTTCTTTGTAAAGCTGGAATGGAATATTTGGCCAGTCCAGTTTTTTTGCAGCCGGAACTGATCCTTGATTAATAAATGGGTCTCCTGTAAAAGTACTATTGTAGCGTTTAGACCTGTTAGGTGAGAGAATACTTTTTTTCTCTTTAATTCGTGATTAAGGCCTTTAACATTCCAGCTCAAAACAGTTAACTGCCTGGTCATGGAGACATTGATTCTGAATTTTTAATGTCATTTTGTAGTCTTAACTGAAAATGAAATAGCTTTGACCTAAATTTCCAATTTTTCCAGGAGTTATTGCCATGAACCCTATTGTTACGTTGGCACTTATCATTATAAAGATTGAAAGGATAGATTAGATATAGCTTGCTCTCTTTCTATCCCCCCCCCCCCCCATTTTGCCTCCCTTTGCTGGACCCCTCTTCACAAAGTCCCAGTCTTCTGACATACCTAGAGACAGGGTGGATGAAGTTTATACTTTGCCTACCTGACACCAATGAACACAAGTTTATTATTAAACTTTTGTTATATTCCATCCATCCATCCATTTTCCAACCCGCTGAATCTGGGTCTGCTGGAGCCAATCCCAGCCAACACAGGGCAGGAACCAATCCACCACAGGACACACACAAACACCCTTTGGCCAATTTAGAATCACCAATCCACCTAACCTGCATGTCTTTGGACTGTGGGAGGAAACCAGAGCGCCCAGAGGAAGCCCACGCAGACACAGGGAGAACATGCAATCTCCACGCAGGGAGGACCCGGGAAGTGAACCCGGGTCTCCTAACTGCGAGGCAGCAGCACTACCACTGTGCCACCTTGCCGCCCTTTTGTTATATTAAACAGGTTTATTCAAAGGGGAAAAGAGTCCAGTTTGACTTCAATTGAATCTCTGATTGACACAATACTGCTAAATTAATGCTTTCTTTATTACTTTTTCAATTGTTGCAAGTAAATTTTAAAACTTAGCGTCTCATAGCTTTACTGTTTGTGAAAATATCCTATTCGCCATGTAAAAATTAAGAAAGACAAACTAAAAGAATTTTCAGCAGCACAGCCTGTTGGATCCTGCTCCACTTTAGGTAGCTTATATTTTGTGCTCTGTGGCTCACTGGCAGACACATACTCACTGTAAGAAACTTACCTCCCACCGCAACTTCTGTGTACCAAATTACATGTTTCAGTAAAATACACTATGTATGGTATACAAGCAACATGATATTTGTATATATTTTGTATTTATACTTATCTGTACCTGTGTTGTCATGGTTCATTTTCTTTTTTAATGTAAGTTAAGAATGTGTGCGATGGCACAGTAGTAGAAGAATAGTTTCAGTAAGATGGATTTTGGAATATTTTGGAAGCTCTTAGCATCTGTGGTCCTAGGTTAACAAATGGTGATGTGAAAAATGTAGCTTTTTGAGTGATTATCCATCAAACTATAACCCTCCAAATCAGATTAACCTATTTTTGTCACATATACATTATTTGTATATTTGTCATTATGTATGTTTATGATGTCTTGTTAATTTGACAGGTGTTCTTGAATGTTACTGTGCTAAACAGTATGTTTGAGCATACCTTTACTGGGACAGAAGATGGTAACTAGCCAGGATTATATAGAGCAAAGTCAGATCCTTACCTTTTTTTAACGTTTCTTTTTGGAGACTTTTTATGTAGTAAATGGATATTGGGTTATGGTTAAAAGTGAATCTCCTTGTTTTCTTCACCCTGTTTTGTAAATCATTAGTGTTTCAACCCTTGCCTGATCTCTTTACTGTTTCAATCTTTTTCTTTAAATTAGTAATTTAAGAATAGGAAGAGATGTAGCCTGCTTAATTATTTGAACATTTTCTCAATGGCGGTAATGAATAAGGCTCCTACTTTATTTATTTGACAATTTTCTGTTGTAGCAAATTATTTCCATCCATTAGGTTTATATCAAGGTGACTGACCCCTAATTTTTTAAGAGACAGAATAATACAATTGATTGATAAGTACAAGGATTATAGAAATATGATAACTGCATATATATACTGACTAGCAGAATACCCGCGCTTCGCAGCGGAGAAGTAGTGTGTTAAAGTAAAGTTATGAAAAAGAAAAGGAAATATTTTAAAAATAACGTAAGATGATTGTTAATGTAATTGTTTTGTCATTGATATGAGTGTTGTTGTCATATCTATCTATATATATATATATATATATATATATATATATATAT